>PCDO01000002.1:2998869-3430073 GCA_002778035.1 Ambrosiella xylebori
GGCGAGGCCGAGGGCCGTTTCTTCCCCGTTGATTGTCCATTTCGATGCAACTATTAGCGGCGACCGGATGATTTGGTCACGCAGCAATGGTTCCCGGAGCTCGATAACGTCGAGATACTTGGAAATCAGCTTGGTCATGTGTTCCTCCTTGAGGTGTCGGACGATGCCAACAACATTGGCCATTAGTGGGAGATTCAAGCCTTCGATGGCCTGTCTGCCGGGGGCCGGTCCGCATTCCAGAACATGTTCCGAGGGGTCAATGTCCGAAGTGTGGTCCCAGACGCAGTGGTTGATGATATCCCTGGGATTCAGATATCTCATCAGCTCCTCCTTGTGGTTGTACAAGACGACTAGCTGCTTCCGTGCCCTGGTCATGGCGACAAAGAGGTCATTAGTGCAGTGAGTATCCAGCACGTCCTTGCGTATCCTTGAAAAATATGATTGGTTGGCACAACCCATGACGATAACCAGGTCCCGCTCACTGCCTTTGAATTGATGAATCGTCGATATAGACAGCTTCCCCTCTATGACACGATCATCAATGGGCACCTCATCGCTGATTTGCACGGCAATGGGAACCCCTAGAGACCCCAGGGCATTCGACAGCTTAGCCACGTAGTTCTGATTGCGGATGACTGGCGCCAATATCGCCGTGTTATGAGCGCCGTATCTCTTGATTAGGGCGCAGAGCTTCAAAATCATCGGAACATAACCCGTCGGTCTCACGTGAAGGAAAATTGGCCGAGGCCCCGCCTTGGACCCGACAATATATTGATCTCCGCTCAAATAAACATTGTTCACAAACGCCGCCACCTGATGCGACAGCCGAAACGACTGACTCAGCGAAGCCCGCATCCACGGAAGCCCGTCCGCCAATGATCCAAACAACTCCGGCGCCAACGTCAAATACCGCGCGTCAGCCCCCCGAAAATCGTAAATCGCTTGCCTCTCATCCCCTAAAATCACTAGCCGCGCCGCCCTCCCCAGCCCCCGTTGATTCACCTGCACAAATACACAAACCAGCCAAAACAGCAAATCCGTACAGTCTTGAAATTCATCCACTACCACTACGTCAAACGACGCTCCACCGCTGCCATCCATCTCCGGCACCGGAATCTCCCCTCTTTCCAACTCCCGGCGCTTTCGAGTCAACACAGTGTCCGTCAACACTACCTCGCCGAACAGTTTCCCCGCCATCCCGTGGAACGTCCAGATCTCCACATTACTATACTTGCCCCCCAGCCGCGCCCTCGCCTCGACCATCAGCCGCCGTGAATACGTCAAGATGGCCACACGCTCCCCCCGTGACGCCGCCGCCGCTACAATGGCCTCTGCCGTTGCTGTTTTCCCGGAGCCGGGGCGTGCAGAGACAATGACGTTTCCCCGAAGGGACATATCGATGACGTGCTGTTGCTCGGGGGAGGGGGCCAGGCGGGTTTTGGTGGAGCGGAGGAATTCAGCGTTGGGGTTGTAGATTGTTGCTTCGCTGGTGTCTTTGGCATAGTCTAGCTCGGAGGGGTCGGTACCGGGGGGGGCTATCGGGGTGGAGATGTTAGTTTTGTAGGAGAATGGAGGGTCTTCTGTGTCCGGGTCTTCAGATGTGGAGTCAGGATACTCCTTGCTGTTTTTGTTAGTGTGATGTTGTCGGGTGAAGGCATTGTGGGCAAGGTTAGGCGTGGGGGCTTGTGGTGGAAATCCATGATGAATCTTGGTAGCACGGATTGAGATCCATCGTGCAAGTCCAAGATGTCGGGGCAGATAGTGGACTCTTGAAAACCTCAACCTCCGTGCTGACGTAAATCTCACATACATAGCGACGAGATGCTAAATAATACTTTTGTGGAGTGGGCAGTGTGAGGTACAAGAGATGCAAAAGTTCGTGTCTTTTGGTAACTATTGCTAAAAACAACATCTTTTCATCTATCCTGGATCCAACCGTTTGATAAATCTGTGGCTTGCTGCATTAGTCCCTTTTATGTGTTTGCTTGTTTTGATGACATATCTCAAACCTTGATCCAAATATCGGCAGGTTCTGTTAGGTATATTATCTTTCCAGACAGGTATGTTTATATTCATATATTTATTCTCAAATGTAGCTGATGTTTAACAAGTGTGGCAGGCCTAGTGTGAAGGGCCAGGGATAAACTTGTCAATGTAGTATTTTAAGGGTTACATAAGCCATCCTAGTCCAAGAAATCGTACTCTGCAATCACATTCAGACCTTAAAAGTCATTGCGAAATTGATAGATCTGGGCCCTGCATCTACATAGCTACATCACAATATATGGCACTAAAAAGCCGATAGGTTCACAATGCTTTCATATCACCTTCCAGGCTGTTCATTGGACACTAATTATTATAGCGCCATCAAGTTAATCTGTACACATTTCCGGCATTGGCGTTCAGGAACCCTAATCTAGCATATCTACTTTGCTATTCAAAATTTAAACCTCAACTCGACCTAGTACCCTCCGCGCTATACGAATTCTTCCTCCCTTTTCTCCCTTTCCATATCATCTTCACACCTTCATGGACTCACATGTCTATGTTTCAACCAAAATAATTAGAGGAACCCTCTAAAAAGAGGAATACATACAACACCGGGTATTCCCACGTGGTCACCCACCGTAGTACTAATCCGGCGCTCCGTGGCTTGACTATGGGGGAGCAGACGGGACCCCGTATTTTCCGCAGGCTATGGTCGTATGTGGCAAACACGATTGTCGGCTATCCTCAAATATTGCGGGCCAAATATTTGTGAGACTAGTTGGTGATATTTATGTGACTTGTATCTGCGGCAGATACACCACTATTACACAGAGACAATTCACTCATATGACTCGCATGTACACTTCATCCAATATACCATATCCTCATGTTCCATACAATAAATTCAAACTATAAACACTTTTACCCACCCCCTTTTAAATCACTCAACATCAACATCAACATCAACCACTACCACCACCGCCTCACTCCAACTTCAACTGCTCAAACTGCTTAATAGTCCCCTCAAACCCTTGCGCCTCCGCCTCCAAATCCACCAACTTCTTCACATCCGCCTCCCGAATCGTAGGATTAACCTTCTCCTGATACTTCGGGTCCGCCAACAGCTTCTTCTGCTTCGCAATACCCACATTCACCTTATCCAGCTTCTTCTGAGCCTTGCCAATCTCAGCATCCCAGTCAACACGGCCCTTGACGTACAAGAACGCAAGTGCATCCGCACCAACCGGGTAAACGACACAGCCGGCGGGGCGAGAAGCAGACGGGGCGAGAACTTCAATCTCCTTGCAGCCCTTGCCGCACAGAGTCTTTATAGAGGCAGCCTCGGCCGTGATGGTGGTCAGCGCAGTCTCATCGAGAGCCTGCAGCAGAACCTTGCCGTCAGCCTTGATCTGATACTCAGACATCAGGGAACGGACACCACGAGAGCATTCCATGACTAGCTCGTAGGCAACCTCGGCCTTAGGGTTGTAGAAAGCTTCGTTGAACTCGGGGTAGGCAGCTAGCATGATAGACTCGGTCTTATCTTCGGGACGACGGGGCAGACGCTGCCAGAGTTCCTCAGAGATGAAGGGCATGAAAGGATGAATGAGCAACAACGCTGTCTCAAGAGTGCTGTACAGAGTCTGGAGAGAAGACTCGGCCTCCTCAGGGCTACCATCCTGGATAATAGACTTGGAGTTCTCAATCCAAACATCGCACAGGTGAGTCCACCAGTATTGGTACACCAGGTTGGCCGCTTTCTGGAACTCACGGGCCTCGAGAGCCTCGTTGACCTCCTTGGCAGCAGTAGTCATCTTACTCAGAATCCACTTCTCAGAGAGAGTAACGCCGGACTCAATCTTGACACGAGGCTTAAAGTCTTGAGGCATCTTTCCAAGGACGTACTTGCCGGCCTGCCAGATCTTGTTGGAGAAACGACGCATAGCAGCCAGAATCTTGATATCCAGGTTGATATCACTACCAGAAGGAGCAGTAGAAGACACCATGAAGAAACGCAGGGCATCAGCACCACACTGGGGAATCCCATCAGGGAACGCCGAACGCTGCCACTTGGTAGCCTTCTCAACCTCGCTGGGATGAAGGTTACCAGTGAGAAGTTGAGCGTTAAGGTTCTCCAACTTGATACCAGCAATGACATCAAGGGGAGAAATGGTGTTACCCAAGGACTTGGACATCTTGCGACCCTCACTGTCACGGACAAGAGAGTGGCAGAAGACCTCCTTGAAGGGAATCTTGCCAGTAAGCTTGATACCCATCATGATCATACGAGCAATCCAGAAGAAGATAATGTCCCAACCAGTCTCTAGGACTGAAGTAGGGAAGAATCTCTCGAGATCGATAGCCTTGTTGTCAGGCCAGCCCAGAGTGCTGAAGGGCCAGAGACCAGAAGAGAACCAAGTGTCCAGAACATCCTCATCACGGACAAGCTTGAACGTCTTGCCAGGCAGCGCCTTCTTAGCCTTAGCACGAGCCTCCTCCTTAGTACGGCCAGCAAACCACCGGTCATTATTGGCCGAGTCGTTGTTCTCGCCCTCAACAACAGCCTGCCAGACAGGGCACTGGTGACCCCACCAAAGCTGACGGGAAATGCACCAATCCTGAATATTGTCAGGAGCCATCCAGGCAAGGAACATGTTCTTGGCGGTAGACGGGCGAATCTCGATCTCACCAGACTTGACAGCCTCGACGGCAGCAGCAGCGATCTTGTCAGTCTTGACCCACCACTGAGGCTTCAGAATAGGCTCAATGATATCCTTGGAACGGTCGCAGATGGGGACTTTCATGGGGTTGGGCTCAACCTTGACCCACAAACCCTTGGCCTTGAGATCTTCCTGGACCTTGTAACGAACGTCGAAACGCTTCTGGCCCTGGTAAGGACCAGTATTTTCGTTCATGAGACCATCATCGGTAAGGACATTAATGAACTCAAGGTTGTGCTTCTGACCCAGGGTGAAATCGTTGGGGTCGTGAGCGGGGGTAAGCTTGACGGCACCAGTACCGAACTCCATGTCAACGTACTCATCAGCAATAATAGGCAGTTTGCGGTCAAGGAAAGGGTGGATAGCAAATTTGCCAATAAGGTGAGCATAACGCTTGTCGTTGGGGTGAACAGCGATACCAGTGTCACCAACCATAGTCTCGATACGGGTGGTGGCAACCTCGATAGTCTCCTCGGAACCCTCGATAGGGTACTTGAAGTGAACGATGACACCGAACTCGACCTTGCGGTCATAGCCAGGAACATCAAGGAGGGTACGGCCAGTAAGCTCTTTGTTATTGACCTCCAGGTTAGAAACTGCGGTGGTCAGCTTGGTAGACCAGTTGACTAGACGGTTAGCACGGTAGATGATGCCCTCCTCGTGGAACTGGACAAAGGCCTCAGTGACAGCCTTGGACAAACGGGGCTCCATCGTGAAAGCCTCACGCTCCCAGTCAAATGAACCACCGAGTCTAGTCAGAGCCTTGTTGATCTTAATGTGGTACTCTTCCTTCCATTCCCAGACACGCTCGATGAACTTTTCGCGACCGAGGTCGTGGCGAGTCTTGTTCTCGCGGCGCTGGAGCATACGTTCGACGACGGACTGAGTAGCGATACCAGCGTGATCACACCCAGGCAACCACAAAGCAGAGTAGCCACGCATTCTGTACCAACGAATCATAGCATCTTGAAGAGAGTCACCCAGGGCGTGACCCATGTGAAGAGCACCAGTAACGTTCGGGGGAGGGTGAACAATAACGAAACTACCCTTGTCCAGAACAGAGCCATCGGGCTTCAGCTGGGGCCTGAAGTAGCCCTGCTTGCTCCACCACTCGTACCAGGCGGACTCGACGGCGACGGCACTGTAGGCCTTGTAGTGGGGATGCTCGAATGACTGGAGGATCTTCTTCTCACCCTTGGGGGTGATCTCGACGTACTTAGGAAGGGGCTCCTCCTCTTTCTTAGCGGGCTTAGCCTTCTTCTCCTTAGTTTCCTTAGGGGCAGCGACGCTTTCAGCCTTCACCTTATTCTTGGCAGCAAACTTGGCCGCCTTCTCGGCCTTCTTGCGTTCCTTCTCAACTGCACCATGACACTGTTAGTATATGTGCGCAATGATACCGAGGTTGGTTCTGGTTAATAAGGTTGTTCGGAAATTCTGTAACAAGAGGGACTTTATGATGCGATATGGTTTTGTTGGCAATGACAAGATGGGGTAGACTAACGCTCTTTCTCAGTCTTGACCTTAGGAACGGTAGGCTGCTCAGCGACCGCGGGAACGGCAGCACCTTCTAAAAAAACGAAGACATCAGGTTAGCAAAACTTAACAAAATAATTTTTCTGCACTGAAGCCGAGAATATGAGCACGACAGAACCGCATGCGCCGAAAGCCATCCGGCCCAATCACACAATCTTAGCCACCCCCGGGTCCCCTCCGGGCACGGAACCCTTAATCCTAGCCATGTCCACACTCCCCAACTTCAAGAGCCACCACAAACAAGGGGGGAAACTATTTACCAGTAGGCTGCTTCTCAGGAGCAGAAGCCATTTCACAGAATCTTAAATCGTTCAAAAACGTCAAACGAACCGGAACACGCTTTCGTACAGAAACACCAGAACGGGCTAAAAGAAGATGGCGATGTTGCGTACTGGCCCGCAACAACCAAAGCGTATGTGGGAACGTTTTTGCGGTGCGAAGCCCCAAACTAAAAAGCGGGCTTCTTGCTTTCTGCTATGGTGGGGAGGGGGGGGCGAAATTGGGGGGGGAGATATTCCGGTGCGGCAAAAACCAGGGAGAATTTCACTAGGCGTAAGGAATACTAGTGAAGAAAGCCAGGAAGGACTGCCTTTTTTTGCCGCTGAATAATATCAGACTTTGTGGTCTGGCGGCTTCAGTGCTAGCAGGTTGTTGACTCACAAATAAGCTTTTTCTGGGTATCAGATACCATTCACGAATTTGATTGCTTGCATATAATTTCAACCCCACTATTTGAGTTTATCGGGTTAAATGGGAAAACGCCATATTTGGCAGGGCAACAAAAAGGGTTCTGCCACATAATAACCCTAATATAGACCACATCAGCCACATCTTGATATTATGGAACATCACCAAACGTATTGCAATTTAAATCTCCTAGCGTCTTGAGCTTTAGATTAAAAGTCAAGCGAAACTCTTATCAATCATGATAGCTCACATGCAAGCTGTTCAAGTCTTGAATGGATTAGGCAGACGAATAGGACATCTATACCAGCCACCCTCTTTCTGCATAGCTGTATCCAGATTCTGCAATTATCATGCCATTATACGAACTCAAACACCAAGACACCATGGTTCTAGACTTCATACAACACAAACGAATAAATCAACCAAGTATACCATTTACATAGAACCAAATCAAACTAAAGTATG
Organism: Ambrosiella xylebori; assembly: GCA_002778035.1. Classification (NCBI taxonomy): domain Eukaryota; kingdom Fungi; phylum Ascomycota; class Sordariomycetes; order Microascales; family Ceratocystidaceae; genus Ambrosiella; species Ambrosiella xylebori. The sequence goes on from PCDO01000002.1 coordinate 3,006,264, forward strand.
AATCAATATTATTTAGTATCGTTGATCAACCAGCTGACGTCATCCAAGAAAACTGTTCTCCAACATGTAGCCCAGAACATGGCTCATACTCCCGCTTTAACATCCACATCAACAGTAATCTTGGCTACACCCTCCTTTCATCGCTGGCTCGATGATCCAGAATGTATCGCAGGCCTCATTGGGTCCACTGTCACAAGACCCTGCCGAGTGTTAACCGGAGTCATAGACTCACTGGGATCATCATCATCCTCCCAGAAGCGCAATACAGGTTTCTCGGTGCTTTCTGGAGATGATTCTATGATTTCTGATAATATTCAGGGAACTGTTCCCACATACACCAAATCCGGACGATGTCATGGGTATCTGGATCTCGTCACTCGGTCTCATGACAAACCAATGACTACCACTTTACCACTTGCCCATACCCTCTTCTCCAATGGCCGCGACGTCACATTAAACACTCGCATTCTCACTCCCACTAGAAGGTTAATCTCACTTTCCAAAACCCCAGAAACATTTCAAAAGATCAACCTACCAACCCAGACCAGCAAAATCACCTTCAACATCCCTCTCATCTCCATTACCCCACCCCGTCAAATACTCAGCTGCCTCGGCAACATCCTCAGCGAGATATCCCTCCCCTCCGGCCCCTCCCCTGCATCTATAGAACTTGAAGCCATAGTGCCTACCATCTACCGTCGTCGGTCCGAATCTGAACCTGATTCCCTCGGTGTCGAGGTATGGGCCATGATATCTCCCAGTCAAGAATTCTCCATCAGCAACATACCCAATAATACAGAACTCCTGGACATCTTTTCCAGCAAAACCCATGAAATAGACATGGCAAACAGAACAATAAAGGATCTCACAGAACTTCTTAAATCAGGCTGCGAGCTCTACAAAATTGGTAGGCATCATGTTCTCTGAACATCCATTCCAACATCCCGTCGCTAACTCCTGTAGAATCTGGTGGCGGCGGTTGGGGCAACAAGAAGGGCCGTCTGGCCCTTAAAACCTTGTGGAAACCAAACAAACCAACCACTACCAAACCTGATTTTGACGCCTTATCATTCTTGGATGCTCCTATCCAACAAAGGGGCCTCATCCAGTCGGGATCGTACCTACAGTTTTTCGTCTCCCCGTTAAGGCCGCTCAGAATATCCAGTAAAGAGAGAATTCGGCACATGTCTGCCTATATATTTGGATCGGCACGAAAACCATTGGATGATCAACAAGTCCAACCAGATGGCCCAGACGTTGAACTGGTGCAAGGTATATTCACGGGGTTATCAGCAGAAGGGACTTTGGCGACAGCGGAAGGAATTGAGGTCAACATTGAAAGCCCTTTTTCTTCAGTCATATTGAAGGATGCGTAGGCTCACAAGCCGTGTATTATCATAGATATAAAACGTAGGTGAATCTCGTTCAGAAGTTCAAAGACACAGAATTTGGATTGCTACTTCGGCGCTACAAACCTATCGTATGCGGAAGAACAAAAATAGAATATGAATCGCTGTAATGTAGGATATAACATTGTAAATAACGGAACAAGAAAACGCCGTAGATGAGAAAAGACAGATACAAACAGACCCCTCCTCCTCCTCCTCCCCCCAAGTAGATGCGATGCCGCGAATGTGGTGGTATAATGACCACCGGCATTTGCCATAATAGATGGAACAAAATGCTCGACATCATTTGACAGGTTGTCAGCTTTCATCCATGATTTATTCAATCATGTCCACATCATCGGTCAGAGGAGCAGTCATCATGACAGGCGTTTCAGTAGCAGCAGCATCGGTGGATTTCTCACCAGTACCGCCAAAATAGGAATCCATTTCCGCATCAAGTTCCTTGGTGGTCACCTGAGGACGCTTAGAGTTCTCACGAGAGTTACGTGAGCCGTTGCGATTGTTCTGACGATGCTCACCAGGATGGCGACCACCTTGACGACGGCGGGGCAGCGGACTCCGAGATCTGTTGTTACGACCAGGGATATATCTATCGATACCTAGGCTGCTAGCATCCTCGTCTTCGATGTGCCTGCGCGGCGATTTGGAGCGGTCACGAGGATTGGTTATGCGGTCTGCGAGCGAACGTCCAGGCATAACAGCAGTATCAAAGGGGTTACGTCTAGAGGCAGATTCAGAAGAGACAATTGTCAAGGAGATTGGCTGGCCGTTGGCATTGGCACCATCGAATTCAGTAACAGCCTTCTTAGCATCAGAAAAGCGATCATATGTGACGAAAGCAACACCTTCAGAGCGGCCAGCACGATCATAACGAAGTTGGAAACGAGCAATGGGACCAATGCGAGAAAAGAGACCCTTCAAGCGATGTTAGCAACGAACATGTCATAAGCCTTGATGAACAACTCTACGGTGTGAAATACTTACTCTGAGCTCATCCTCCGTCAGATCATAGTGGATGTTGTCCACGCGGATGCGGGTTCCGCGAGCATCACTACTCAGATTAGTTTACTATACAAGTCTACAGTAGTATGGATTCATCATACCTGTGGGTGATAAGGTCAGGAGAGTCCCGGCGCCGGTGGCGGTCGTGGCCGCGACGGCCATTATCTTCGTATCGGTCGTGAACCCACTCGCTGTAATGATGTTAGTCTAACAATACGATAATATACAATCGTGTGTTGTAAAGCATACCTATTGAGATCGCGGTGTTCATCCCGGTAGTAACCCTGAATCATATAAAGGTAAGCGGCTGCCAAGCCCATAATATATTATCGATATCATGACGATGTCTCCAATGATGCAGATGTAGGGCGCTGAAGATCGGAACCAAGCCGAGGTAAGGATATTGTCGATTCCTGCGTCTTCAGTCACTCGTGAGAGAGAAATATTTAACGTTAAATTCAGAGAGGGGAGTAGTCAACCTAACAGTTGCATGTCAGAGACAACTCCGTCTTGAATGTCAAGGATGTGGTGACCAAAGGAGCTATGACGTACCTTTTTCACGCCGTCACGCGGGTAGTCATAGTTGTCGCGACGTCTATTAGGGCGGTTGTCGTTGTAGTTAGAACTGTCGTTGCGACGGCGGTCATTGTTGCGGTTGTTGCGACGAGGCTTCTATAAAGCATCAGGCGCACAAATATGCGCCACCAAAGTTAGTTATCTATGATTTCGATATTGTCGCAAGGCTGAAAAATGCAAATGAAGATACTAGATGCATCCTGAAGGTCGTGTGTCATGCATACAATCCGAATTGCAAGCGCAAACTGATCGCAGGACGGAGCCATGCTTATGATGTAGGACGGAAAGACTAACCTGTTCACCGAGAATCTCATCGAGACTTTTGTCCATATTGGTAGTCATCGTGCTAGTTTGAGTTGAATTCAATGAGAGGCTATAGCAAAGAAGGAACCGAGGAAATAATGAGGGACAACCCAATATTACTGATGCTCAATAACGAGGTTGGTTGTGTTGGTATGTCAACGTTAAGAAACGTTCAAATCGTGAGCTGCGAAAAAGTGATACCCAAGACTTCACGCTACGCTATGGCTCCTGCAAGGCTATGTTGGTCCCCAGTAAGTTGTTAACAGTCATCTGTATGTGATATAGTGGCTCTGACCGCTATAGTTGACCAGGGTTATCACTATTTTTTGCACGTCACATCCTCTGATATCCTGTAGGCCAGGCTTTCTTTTGGTACAACTTGAAACACAGATCATGCCCCACATTTTCACATCAGAATATTATTGGTTGATCTAAATATTGACGAATGCAGTCGTGACAGACCTCACTTCCTACAGCGGGCATGTTCTCTCCGGGAACCACTGTCAGGAATGTTTCGGCCGAAGATTTAAAGTTGGTCTGTCGGTTTACTGAATTCCTGCCAGGACTTTTCGACATCGAAGCTGATAACCAAGCTGGATGAGATTCTAGTCTGTTACATTACTTTATGTAGGGAGAACTTTTACGAAGCAAAACACGGCTTCTGTGAACAAGAGTGAAGATTAGTTTCGAGGTCACATTGAGACATAACCTATCAGATAACCTACAGGGGTTTTTCTGTATATGGAATAATCATAAATATGGCTACCATAGCCCCAGTAACGCGGCCATGACAAGCTGGCCTGTAAGTCAAATCAAGCCAGCACTCTTAAGACTTCTTACAGACGACACCATGCAGACACAACCAGTTACATGATCAATTACTGTAGATCTCATATAATTTCAAGTATTGCATCCATATGTAGCAGTCACTGTATCATCCTTCCAGCTAAGAGTGGAGTGGAGCAGACCGGCCCTATTTTGGAGGCTTTGAGAGGGAAGGAAGAAACTGGGTGATTTTATTCAATTCCTCTGTGCGCTTAGGCTGATTGCGGAACTGCTACAGAGGGTGTAGGTGGGTGTAGGTGGACTGAGTCTATATTTACAGCGGTGCACACGCCATATTAGCGGATAGCAGGTAATTTGCTGGAAGGTTTCAGCAGAGTTTAGCACGCCTCACACGCAGCTACATCACAGCGGGCCAACCACATGTCTTTCCTCCTGAATTGCGTTCGTGTCGTTTCCACTCCATCACAGGCTTGAGTTTTCTATTCTGCCATTTTCGACTTTTTCTCTTTCTTCACTTCTCCTGTCGAGGAATATTTGACCTTTTCGACGATTAGCTCGTGCCATTGGCAATTGGCATTGTCTCCACACCACGTTTTCCTTACGACTTTGACGACCACTGTCCTCTTGCCCCCCTCCCCCGACTTCTCGCTACCGGCATCGTGTCTCTCCCGGCTCTTCGACAGCAAGAACCTAAGCGAGTTACGCACTCCGATAGATACTGATTGCAATTCTGTGAACTGCAAATCATTCTGTATACCCGTGTCCCATTCATATGTTGCTGGACGCTGCTGTGCTTCTGTATACCTGTGCTTACTGTTCCTCTGTCTACCATTAACGCCACGACACTGTCTTTTCACACTTACGCTACCCCGTCATTGCCGTCCGCCACCGGGCCCCGATCTATAAAATCAAGACATCTCGCCGGACCTTGCATCCGATAGCACCATATACATATACCATTAGCCGCTACGTGTGTATATATATACATATATATATATACATATATATATATATATATATGCAATGGCGCGTCCCTTGGGTTCGGTCCGCTTCAGACGGACAAGCCCAGCCTGCCTGGTAATTGGCCTCCTTGCCTTTATCGGCGTCATCTTCTTTTTCTTCTCTGGTTCATCTACGCCGCAATATGCGAACCCCAATTCGCTTTCCCCCACCATTCCCTACAGAAAAGCTACGGGTAACGGCGCGAAACCTCCGCCGGTCTTGCGTTACAACATGAATTCTGTTACCACCACCGCTGATCCCGTGGGCAAGCGCGAGTCTGTCCTTTTGCTCACTCCCATGTCACGTTTCTACCCCGAGTACTGGGAGAATATTGTGAAGCTACAGTACCCTCATGATCTCATCACTCTCGGTTTCATCCTTCCTAAAACCAAGGAAGGCAACCAGGCCACCACTGCTCTCCAGGCCGCTATTACCAAGCACCAGAAGTCGGCCTCTGTTAAGGATCGCTTTCACAACATCGTGATCCTTCGCCAGGACTTTGATCCTGCCGTTTCTTCTCAAGATGAGGCTGTCCGTCACAAGAAGGAATTCCAGAAGGCACGTCGTGCGTCTATGGCCCGCGCCCGCAACTCTCTTCTGTTCAGTACTCTGGAGCCCTCAATCTCCTGGGTTATGTGGCTCGATGCCGACATCATCGAGACTCCCCCCACCATTCTTCAGGACCTGGCTTCTCACGACAAGCCCGTTATTGCTGCCAACACTTTCCAACGCTACCTCAACACCGAGAAGAACCAGATGGACGAACGTCCTTATGACTTTAACAACTGGCAAGACTCTGAAGCTGCTCTGAGGCTTGGTGCTTCTATGGGTAAGGATGACATTCTTCTGGAGGGATACCACGATATGGCCACTTACCGTTCTCTGATGGCTTTCATGGCTATTCCCGGTGGCGACATCCATCACGAGGTGCCTCTTGATGGTGTTGGTGGTTCTGCTCTGCTTGTCAAGGCCGAGGTCCACCGTGACGGTGCCATGTTCCCTCCTTTCGCTTTCTACAATTTGATTGAGACTGAAGGTTTCGCCAAGATGGTTCGCCGGTTAGGCAAGCAGCCTGCCGGTCTTCCCAACTATAAGGTTAGTCATATCTTCACTTGCATACCGCAATGACAGCAAACTAACAAGATCAATTACAGGTCTACCACTACAATGAGTAAACAATGTAGCCGATGATATTATGATCCATCCTATGCAGTATCTCTTCTTTCCATTACTCGGTTTTTTTTTAGATTGTACATCGGGTCAGATCTAAATTAGACATAGAAGATGGCGTTTGTCCGCCAAGATGAGCATGAGATGTTCTCAACTCGGACATGTTACTAGCAAACATTGATTTTTTTTCATTTGGTTTGGGATATCTATCGGTTTGCTGATAAAGACGAGGGGGGGTGCTTTGTTTGTGACTGGTATAAACAATTGGTCGGCGTTCTCTTTTTGCTTTCGATGTTTTATACAAGAGGGGTCCATGAGGTTCACAACTCGGGCTTCTTTTGGGTTTCTTTTCTTAGGTGTTTTCTTATCATGTATCTTGTTGGCTTGACGTACGCTTTTCGTTTGCTTGTATGATGTGGACGAGTTTATAGATGCGTAGATTATACAAGTAGCCTATGACATTTGCAACCACTGTGCAAAGTTTTTGATATACCTATGTATATGGCCAAGATGTGTAATGACAATGACTGAAGTCCACAAGTCAAATATTGCTGCTAGATATGTATTCTTTGGTGTCTTTGTAGTATGTAGCAAACATTACATCGTATCCAATCGCTTGGATAAATCAACCTTCAACTGGGCCTCAATCTTTCAACAGTACACCATCACCCTCAAGGCCCATCATAGTACCCGTCCTCCTGCCGACACCACAACGTCACCAGTCCCCTCGCTGCAATCTCATCCCCATCTCGAATCAACGCCGCAACATCCACATTCAATGGGCTATCAGTCCCCGGATCTCCCAGCAACATCCGAATAGCCTTAATGACCTCCAATACCGAGTACTGCGGTGTCCACGCCGTCTTCAGCAGATCGAGGCAGATCTCCCCGGTCTCCAGCGCTACATTCGGGTGCACGATCTGCGTGATGAATTCAACCTTGGGAGGTGCAAGGGGATAGGTCTCGGGGATGGTGATTTTGAGAAGCCATCGGCCCTCTGGGGTTAGGTTAGTAAGATGGCATGACTGATTTGGGGATATGTGACGACACTTACCGTCGTAGCCATGGCCGACATCGCGGCCGTTCATGACTGCTTCCCAGATGAAGAGGTTATCATCGGAGGCAGGACCGAGTCTCTCGATACCTGTGTCTTTGAGAGTTTCTGGTGAGTTGATGGATTCAATCTCTTTCATAAGACGCTTTGTAGCATTGATGGCACTGCGGGGGGCCATTTTGTATGATGATTGTGGTGTATGGTATTATATAAATATGTCAAGGGATCAATCACACAAATGACGCGCCTAGGCAAAAAGGGAATCTTCAAGACTATATTAGACAGACTGAGCTACGATAGTCTTTGAATTATGATGATTTTTAGTGATTGGCAATGACAAACATTGAACGGCGCGGAGATCTCTACATGGAAAAGAACGTCAAGGCGGTGCCGAACGAGGCAGATGTTCGGTGGTAATATACACACACATTACATATGCGCGTTTCATTGGCTGGACCAGGGACGCCGGGGTAATACGCCTCATTATGAGCGCCGGGTTAAAATGTCATGTAACTACAACGTCATAGAGTTTTATGATGTTCATCATCTCAATCAAGATGTTTTTTAGTTGCAGATTCCATCTTTTACCATCGGAAATTGAGATCGGAGCCTACAAGTTGTCGGTCTAAGCTCACGCTTCATGAAGACAATGGAATGTGTGTAACCCTAGTTGTATGATTTTGTAACCCTTAATGTGCTTCTGCTCTCATGCTTTCCAGTGCAAGTCATCTCATAGTAGTTGCAAAGTAACTAATCATCACTTGAAACCATACAAACAAATTTACATTTTGCTCATTCCCAACATTGCATGATGAACGCCGGAAAGCATCACTTATCAGAAATGTACATGCCCGCACCGATCTGAGCACCACTCCAGAAATCCCGATCCCATCGGGATTCCGAGCACTAAGTTGAAGACAATAAATTTATAAGTTTAAACATTCGTGACATGGTCATATGTCGAGGCCATATGTCAAGGCAACGTGCCAGAGCGGTTAATGGGTGAGACTCGAATTGTCTCGACCAATTCTGCTATCTCATGACTTCGGTCGCACAGGTTCGAGTCCTGTCGTTGTCGGTTTCCTTTTTTGATATTGCGACTCATCTCCAGTCGATCCCCTTTGATCTCCTAGGACAACTGTTTCACTAAGAAACATGCTAGCATCGGTACCTTTTTTTCGGCCTGTACTACTTTTATGTTTTAGTTGACTACATAATATACTTCTGACATTTGGTTGGACGGTGTCAAGAGCGTTACCATGTCCTTCAAGTCTGGTGGTCGCCACTATGATACCAGGCGAGCTGTCACTCGAGAATCACTCGTGAACTCTTGTCTCTGAATAATCCCAATCAGGCTGCAACTATCATAACTGTGATCGTGAATGTTCACACACAAAATCATTCTTACATCCAAGCCCCAGGGTATCAATACCTCGGTACAATACCCTCCTGCTACCTCGGCCCTCTACACCCACTCACCTATCCGTTTTATATCCATACCTCTACACACACCTGCCGTCATCCCACTCTCCATCCGACCGGTCCCCTCGATAACCGTGCCACCCCAAAACCCACCAACTCTCCATGCAACCTCCAACATTTGCCGCTCTCCCTCTTGCTACACGGAATTTGAGGCGGTAAGCAACAACCCCCACGCCTAGTGGCAATTTGGGGATGTATAGAAGTAGTGGGAAATCGGCGGGTGGTCGCAGAATTATTGATTATGCGAGGAGATGGGTGGCACCGAGGAGAGTGTACTTGGTGTTACACAAGATGTGATAGCTATGTGGGGGACAGCTAGATAGGAGACGTCATGAAGAGTTTGGGTGTGGTTCGGGTAGAAGTCATAAAGTATTTCCTGCAACTAGTGAACTTGGGTTGGTCTCCTGTTGGAACTAGGCAGTGTTGGTGAGTCCTTGGCTGTGAATTTCTCGCATAAAGAATGGAAAGGATAGGTATGGGGCTGACCTGGTTGGCATCACGAGCTTGCTGGTATTCGCTTCATAACATCCTGGGTCCGTCATCAAACTTCAGACTTCATCCCTTGTTCAAGCTGATGAGGCTAGTCTTTAGAGTGTTGGTGGCTAGGTTCTAGCAGATGAAGTGTACCCCTAGTGCTCAGGAGATGCCGTTGTTCGGACTAGGGACTAATTACTGAAGCCATCACGGGATGTAGGGTAGATGTTGCCGGGTGAGGGTGATGCAAGGGGTCAGGAAGAAGTATCAGGAGATGTTTACTAGAAATAATAGTGTATTTTGACAAAGCCAAGTATCGTGTTCTAGAATGCTCACAAGGTCAGTGTTTTGAGGGTTTAATGGCGAAACATGAAATACTGATTTCAAGATTAAAGCAACTCATATTATATACGTCGTATAAACACATGATCACAAGGTCAACTAAGACGGAAACGACTTCAATTCTTGGCCTAATATCCTACTAGAAAGAAATCAAATCCGCATATACCGAAATAGTCCTGTCTATATTCTGTACACTCTACCGGATTGACTGTCTAAACTCCCCAATTTGCACCCATGGCCGATGAAGCGCGATCTACGAGGGGTTCTCAGATATATGGGACAAATACCAGAACTAGTCTTGTATAAGACGGAATGTTAAAAATATACATGCTGCCGGTAATCCGGGTCAAGGCTCTAAGATATCTGATGTTTTCATTTGGACCCTGACTTGATATCGACATTTGGTGATACCGATAACAATATATCCGTAATGTGTCACCACTAGGGGATGTGATCAGTTAGGGCTTGTTTAGAACAGTATCAAGAGCCTGTTTTAGCAATCAAGCAAACACAAGCAAACAATCACTATGTATCAAACATGTCACCATATAAGTGACATCACTCAAAAAAAAAAACACGACCTCACTATTTCGTATATACACAAATGTGTCAGAGGCCTCACCCGAATCCCAGCGTAAATAAATAGCAAGAAAGAAGAAGAAAAAAGATCCACCCTTCAGCAACCCAGAAAAACATTTACAGTGAGTTCCCCGAAATGTACCTCTTTTTATATCTCTAGGACCTTGACCAAATTGACAGCAGTAGTCCCCAAGCACTGGCCACAGTAACAACTTTGTTGTGTGAAATAATCAAAAGGTAGACGATGACGACAGGGAGCGTGGTCGAGGGAAAGGCTGGGGATGACCACAATCTCGGGGCACGTCAAAAGAGTCTGAGCCTGGGAAAAGTAAGCGGAGAGATGATTTAGATTGCCGATGAGGAAGAAGACGGAAGAAGAAGAGGAGTCATGTGCATTCTTGAAGTATACAGAGAATATTGAAGTTGGCAAAAGAGAATTCCTGTCGTGTGTATGACATTGCTTGAATGTTTGTAGACTAGAATGAAGATGCCAAATATTGACATTATGGATTTATATGAAAATGGTGTATCTGTATCGTGATATTGCCCATCGTTATATACATATATTCGCTTGTTTGCTATGATTCTTGTCATCGCCTGCACAGTATGTGTTGCTGATAAAGCCTATTCCCTTCAGGCCAATGCAATATTCAAGCAATAAACCTCAAGTGTGACTCTTCGTAATGTAGTTGGTCTGTGTTGGCACCATCGGTAATTTGTGTCCAAATTGCATTAATCTATATATTTGTGCACGGTACAGGTACAGCAGACAACGGCCTCATAACCAACAAGTTGTCGTTCGTTTACCTTTACTGGAAGAAGCATTAAACGCTGACGATCTGTCAACATCTGAAGAAAGTGCCAAAAATGTCTGTCAATTTTGTTATTCGAAGCAACTGAAAGATTGACTTGGCCACTCTTGTGTCTTCAGTATTTATTGCTTCCTTAAATAATTAGTAATGTTGCCTCAGTCATCTCCAATATGCATTGCAACTTCTGAATCTCTTCCATCTAGCTTTTCTGGATTCTGATTGGACGACCCTCTCCATTGCATCTTCGTAAAGTGATAACCGAAAAAATAAAAGCGGAATCACAAGACAAAGATAAAGAGTGGTGTATGTAGGCGATCATGTGCTCATATTCTCTGGTAGGATTTCGTATTAATGAGTAGATTTGTGATTAGCCATGTATGCTTGCAGTTTTTCAACAATAAGATGATGCTTTTGTTTAGATTCAGTCGGCTGAACTAATTCTACTGATTATAGGATCGTCCCTTACATTGTCAGTATCTACGAGACCTACAGCACGGTCTGCAGATACAGCTCCAGAATATGGCACGATAAGTTTGATATATAAGTCATTTATTACGTGTATGAGCGGCGGAGTCTACGGTGAAGTGGTTCAGGAAGACTCTTAGGCAAAAGATCATGACAGGCGATGTTACTTAGGCTCTTATCAACAAAGACAACACCGCACTCGCTTAACTCTATGACGACAAACAAGACAACGTTATTTATATTTATATACATCAACTGATGTTAGGACAATATGTACCAACCTCTCTAACGACTAACTACATATCCATTGTGACTTGATCAATTTCTAGTATGTCAAATATTGTCAATGAGATAACTACCCAACGTTGCCACGGAATTTATCATCTTGTGTAGCAGTCTGGTGATATCAACAGCTAGCTAAGCCCTGAACATAACAACCATCACCGCCTATAATTCCCTCCCCAACCATCCTTGTTTCATGTGTACCCTCTCGACACAATGTGAACCTGAAACGCTATCCCGGTATTTGTGCATGCAAACATTGCATAAGCTCTCCTGCTATCTGCACAACACAGGCACAAATCTATATTGTCTCAGGTTTCAGGAACAGAAACCTTGAAGACGCACATATTTTCGACTCACAACATCAAGAATCATGAGTGTTTTCTTACCCTATAGAGCAGAAAGCCTGTAAAACATCACCAGACTCCATAATCCCGCATACATTGAATAATAAATAAGTGATCAGGTTATCCATAGACAACCTTCATCACGGTAACTCCAACCTACATCTCAAAATCACTTTCACTTTCACGACGCCAAATCCACACATATTAAAATAGTTCCTTCCCTTTCCTTCCCTACAAATGCCCCTGTCCCTTCACCTGTAGATGCTTCCTTCCTATTTGATGATTGTTCCTACTTTTCCTCCCCCTGGCTTGCACCCGAGTCCCTAAAAACGAAACTCCACCCACCACAACCGCAGCGGATGATGTGTACATGTAAATAGTCATAGAAATGTGATCAGTGGCATATTGTACCTACAGTGCCATCATACCGTTTATGTCAAAGCTCAGCATGTATTTTTGGGGTTACTGGAAAAGGTTGTCTAAGAGATAAGACGTAAAGTTAGTAAACAAGATTCATTTAATGTTTGATTATTCGGTTGGTTATACCATCAATTTCAATGTGTCTTCATTGAGCATTCGGCCATAATCGTATTGAAGCTGAAATAGTATACATATAAATAAACAGGTCTGTCATCTTGACAATAAGCAAGTATCAATACCAGGTCATAATTAGGGTTAAACACTTATACGAATTGATGTGCAACTCTGTATGTTTCGCAAATCCTTTCAACATCCTACAGGTTTTGTCCCATGCTTCACCACATTATGGTTGAGATCAACCCGAAACAACGAACCAACCTCACTAGCGCTTTAGTTTCCTGCATCTGTTGTCTAACCCCTGCATGATGAACTTTTCGCTTTCCTTTACTCTTTCTCTTTGTTGAAACAGCGTGAATCTTTCTCTATGGCTCCGGGGGAAGGATATAAAGAGAGAAACTTGTGTCAGCTGCCCGCTCCCCCATCGGAACTGTAATGTGCCCGTAATCCCCGCCAAGAAACTCGCCAACCCCCAACGCTGGACACCGCCAATGGTAATTTTGTTGCCTACAGTAGTCGACTGGGCTAATTTTTATCCGTAATACTCCGTAATATCTATTGTTGGGTGTGTTGTCAGGTCAGTAGCTGACAAGGTAAGTGACTCGATTGGGCTAACAAACAAGTCACTAGTCGGTCTTTGCACAAGTGGGAGGTTAGCATGTCATCATCTTGTTTGATTCCCTAACACATGTGGGTGAAAAGATGAACAATGAATGAAGAATATTGTTTGTATTTATATACTGGATCATAACTGTTTTCTGTATTGTCAGCACTACGATTGGTTCATGATATAATCTTCTCATCTAGCTTGTTGCTTCATTCCGGTAAAGTTGCCGCGTGGCAATCAAGGAACCGGTCTATCGCGAATATAAAATATGTATGCGTTTGTAAAATGTAATGCTGCGCATGCACCAGCGCCTCACCTGTGATTAGGTCAACGTGAATGTTCTTTTGGTAATTTCTAGGCGCTCACAAATGCACCATTGCGGCGTTCGCCAAAGAAACAGAGAAAATTCACTTGGATAAAACAAAAAGCTATGTCAATCATTCAATTCACGATTTCCCTAGGAATCTAACCTCAGGGCCCGGCCTAGAACCCTCGCTGTTTAATCTAGCGAATCTTGTCTAAATAAGATCTGCACCATGCTCTTGATAAAAAAAAGTTCACAAAAAAACAGAAACAAAATAAACGCTATTGCTAATGACAATTGTTTCCATTTTCGAAAATACAGTGAGGCTGAGCTATAATGGGCGAGGCTGAGTTGTATATATGTCATTTATATGAATATTTAGACCCGGTGATCATGACTAGGGTTGGTTGGCCTTGTTGGTCTGGAGAAAGAGAACAGATTACCTGGTTTCGGTCTTCTGGGGGGGGGGGGGGGATTCGGATACAAGATGTCGCGCAGTGGATCAAAAACAGGAAAACGAGTTTTCGATGTCTTCCAGACAGCGATCTCAGCCTCCAAGGTTTTTGGGGGGGTGGCACATATGAATGTTCGGTCGGTTAACGGGGGAGACTACACCAGCATATGGGGGGGGGGGRGCCCTGAGGGTTGAGACTTGAGATGAGATGAACAATTCGAATAATTACTTGACGTAAATAGGTATTTGGCAGACATGAAAACACGGATTATGACATCAATAGTGGCAATTCTATATCAAGAATTTTATGTCAATGGGGTGGCGGCCGTGACCGCTGTCCACTTCATCTAAGAAGCCAACGAACAGTTGGCGCGCCAAACGAGGGCAATTAGACAATTTCGCTGCTTGTATTGCTTATATCGCCAGTAAAAAAACTTTTATGGCAACAAGTAACCCCCAAACTGTTTGATATGGCCGTACAGGCATCTGCCAGCCAGACAGGAGGGACAGGAGGGAGCAACATTATAAAAACTTGAAAGTCAAGGTTTTGTGTGTGTGTGTGTGTGTGTGTGTGGTGTGTGGAATGTCTCTGATACCGACGGTGATGGGGCCGGAGCTGAGGGCTTTTCTCTTCGGCTTGCTTGGCTGAATATCGAGACTTTTCACTAGAAAACAACATGTAGATACATGTAAATTACTTTTTTATAGGAAAGAATCGTTGTGTTTGTTGGATTAGCAAATGGGAAATGGAAAGTGGAGCACGGCGGTTGCTAGCAGGATGAGCGGAGTCGTGGGCTGTAATTTTGAGCAAAATAAACAAATATCGATGAGGTCATTAGTTAGTCAAGTCAACACAACAGCAGCCAATATTCAACCATAGAGATTTCAAAGTTCACGTTGAATGATATTTCTGGAAGTCCTAGCTCAACAGCCGCGGCGTACTTATCATCATATCGCCGCCTTGTTTCTCCCATTCACGCTGACTTCTTATTTTTCTTTTTTAGACAAACCATCTGGGTCTTGTGCATTCCGCATAAACTGATTCAGTCTTAGCCTTGACACTTGTTTTTTACAATTCACCCAATCGGCACAAAAGTAAACAATTCCTTTGCATATAAAGACCATATTACAGATTTTATGAGGGCCTGGTCCCTGGTTTAATCCAACTACCCTGCCAATCTCGCATTTTCCGCTGTTGACTTTCTTGCCCGTGCACCGATCGCTTAGGCCGTGATGCAGGTACAAATGAATCTTTGTACAGAAAGCTGCTGTGTGAAGATGCAAAGTGTTGGAGAGAGAATTTATGAGAGGAATCATGAGATCAAGTGTGAAGAGGCGTGGACATCCAACATTGTAGATCCTGTTATCAAGTCATTGAATTTTCTCATTAGTTCAACAAATTGAAGTCACGATCGTCACGTTATACGCAAACAAAGACTGCTATAATATTAGCCCGCATTCCATATTTCTTTGGACCTTCTAGCGGTAAATTGTCCTCTGGAGTACTTGACGTTAAGAAATCCCCGTTACTCGAATCAGTGTAAATCGGCTGACATCATTAACAAAATCAAAGAAGCAAAAGATGCAATAATGGGCCTTTATGAATCACAGCACTAAATCAAAGTATTGATCTTGTGCTTTGATCGGCAAGCTTCTAAGTAACACTCTAACCGAGGCTTGCTAAACACATTCATCCCCACACCAACTGTTCACCTATTATTGCTCCATCTTGACGCCGTCCTCATTTTTACCGAAATGCCCAAAGCCAAAGCTCCAGAAGCCTCGAGTGGACAACTATCTACCCACCGTCTCAAATATAAGCCAAAAACAACACACCGACAAAACTGTCCAGCAGGGCACTCGCGCAGTCACATTGAGATTAATAATATCTTCGATCAAAGAAGTGGTGTTGAGATAAAGACATGGTTTTGTCTACACGAAGAAATTGTTCCGCTACATACTGTGTTCAACTGGAATCCTTATGTCTATTTCAGCTTGTCCTCTATGACGCTGCAGAAATCCATTCCTCATCCAAGGTTGCTTAACCCTCCTATCGTGAGTTCGGTGTAGCGGTCCATCATTCCTGTCATAAGGAAAAAGCCAAGTTTATTATTTCCATAGGTCAAACGTATATAGAACTTTGTATTCTGCATCGAAAGAACATAAATCCAGAACATGGACACACACAAGCCACGATATATATTTTCTCATAATCATAATCATCAGCCCATTCGGATCGTTGGTTGGGCTTGTTGTGATTCCGACAGCGAAGTGATTTTCTCGCTGTCTGCTAACTTTTTTATTTTTATTTTTATTCTTTATATTTTATTTTTTGTTGCGAGAGCCTTTTTCAACACCGGTTACCATTGAAGGGAGAATGAGGAGGGATCACCCATGCTAATGGATGCTTACCTGAATTTATCGATATTTTATCACTATCGATAATCTGTGGTTCCTGGATGTCTTTTTTTTTTTGCAGTTACGTGAATATGTCCTTCTGTGTCGCTGTTGCACTCATCCTATTGTCTGCTTTATTGATGTGTGTTGTGTTGTTCCTGAATTGCCCCACAGCAACCTGCGAAATGCACATCGTACCTGTAAACCTGCAACCACCACTGCGAGATGAATCCCGTTTAACCGCGATAAACATGAGTTGATTGTATGTGTTCCAGCCAAGTCTGCATGCGTGTATCATGAGATGTGTGTGAAACTTTTCTTTCTTTCTCACCAATCCAAGCGTTCAAAGAAACCTTCACCACATCTGTACCACTTTCTTGTTGCTCGGAAGTAGCCCTGGCCGGTTCTTTCCTTGCCTCTCCAGCATTGTATCCATAGAGGGGGGGCCTAACTGCCCATTGCGCAGGCTGTTGTTGTTCTCTCTTTCCACATCCATGAAGCATACAAGCCCACCATCCAGCCAAATCTCTATGTTGCTCATTCTTTCCCTTTTCTGCTGTTGCCGTGTCGGACTTGTTCTTTTATGTGACCGTCTGCAGGTGCGTTTTGTTGGTGGCCAGCGTGGGAAAGAGTTTAATTTTCCCCATTTCCTTTTATTTCCTATTTTTTTTTGTTTCCGTCCCATCCTACCCAATGCCCAAGCACACACACGTCACTTTTTAATACACTCTATTTTCCTGTTATTCTTAATACGCCATTCCCTTCCTTTTTTTTCTCTTCATCTGCCTGTCCTTTTTTTTTCTCATCTTCCTGTTCAGCCCTTCTGCCTCGCAATTCGCCGTTGTCGCCAACTCGTCACGGTATTTTTTTTTCTGTTTTCTTCCTCACCCACCATCTGGTACAATTCCAGCACGACGTACACGTCCTGGTCTTGAACTGTCCACTCATTTGTCTTTGCGTCTTGATTTCTGCGCTGTCCATCGGGATCACCATCTCGCCCACAAGTCTTCGACAATCATCACCTTCCAATCATCAAACCTCCTCTTCCATCTACAACCCTCACGCGCAGACGCCACACCACATTGATTACAACCGTCGCCTTTCGTTCCACCAACTACATATATTCCGACATACTTTAACTTTTATATCCCACGGCACTACCGCCATCTTCTGTCAATCTATTATTCTAGCGCCTGTGTTTTTGATCTAATCGGCCGATCTTGATCATTTCGTACTCGTCTGCCAATTGTATTTTCGATTCGTTACAGCCACAACCTGTTAGACACCTACTGTTCACTTCGCTGTGCTCACCAGTAGTAGTATTTGAACAAAATTTGCGGCAGTCCCTTTTTTTCTTGTGGTTATTTATTACCATATTAGTTGGTACGTCGACAGCTTTCCGTTGTGGTAGCCTTGCAAATTTGCTATTATTACTCGAAGCTGTGTCAAGACTACGATCGCGATTTATCCTCAGATCCATCCTAGTTTCGAAGCAGTCGTTGAATTTCTCTATCCAGAAACACGAAATTTTGATAAATGGAGCACATTAACTGACTGCTGGCCCCGTTTGTCATTCAGACTTTAATCATTCTTAAATACCCCATTCGTCACTTTGCAGCGCATATTTACCCCCTCCACAAACAGCGTTTTATGATACCTCGTTTCTGTTTTTGATAACCCACACTCAACACCTGCATACGTTTAGCCACCCGGATGGGTTTTTACTAAACGGGTCATCACCGCTGAATTACCACAGCCGCCGCGCGGCTTCTTGAACATGGCAACCACCACGGACATCTCCATGTCATCGGGCATCGCCTTTGAGCACACTCCGACACATCGTGCACGCCCATCCAAAAGCCAGTCTCACGACCCTCTGGCCGCTCCTAGGACTGTCAACATGCCACCACCGAACCCCCACTTTGTTTTCCCTATGAGACCAGAGCTGGCTGCCCCAACACAACGACGACCTCACTCCGCCATGGGCCCGGAAACCATGGGGTCCAGCTACTCCGCTGCTGGGAAAACTCATCCTGCGTTGCCAGCATTCAGCTTCAACCCTGGTGCTGCGCTTCTTTCACCCGATAAGATCAATCTACTCAGCCCCCCTGAGTCACCAATCGCTGCTAAAAGTCTGACGTCTCCACCATCTCCGAGAGTGGGCCCTACGGCGAAGCCGCCTGGCTTTCGCCACAGGAGAGGGGGTAGTGAATTTGTTGGTGGTAGCATCAGAGGAGGTGATTCAATCACTGTTTTGGGCATTAGTCCCACTAAGTCAGAGAGTGGATTTGACATCCCCGCTGACTTGAGATTGCCGAATGGTTCTGCTGGTCGTCGTGGTCATGCTCACCGTCGGTCAACGGCTATTTCTAGTCATGACATATCCAAAATCGTTGTCCCACTGAAACTTACTGATCAAGGTAACAGCGCGCCCAACAGTCCGACTACCTTTGAGCAGAAGGGCGTCGCATCACTTAATGCTGCTACAGTTAGTATAACGTTGGGAGCTCCTGACAATGTTGAAGGGCCCGTGGAACAGCCTGAAGTTGTTGATGCTGTTCCTAGATCACGAGTTGGATTCTCAGAAACTGTTGAGGTCATTCCTCGGCCATTATCAGTTGTGTCCACAGATACTGTTTCTACAATCACTGCACCCAAGGGACACAGCAATTCTGGTAGTATCTCTGTGTCTACTAGCCTTCCTACTGTGACTGACGAGTCTGCGGAGAACTCGACACCCGCTGTCGTTGTGTCGTCTCCCACTCGGCCGAGACTGGTATCCAGACCCAGCACCGCCGGTGCCATTCTTGATCAAATGAGCAAACCGGGCCAGTCGAGCTTTGACTCTGCGGCCGCTAAGCGCCGTAACTCTATTCCAACACTGCTCAATCTACCCACAATCTCCGAGGAAGAGAAGGCTGCTTTGCGAAACATCAAGTCACCTAAACGGTGGTCATTCTTCGGTCTTGATTCTCACAAGGTATCTTCCGCTATTGCTTCCGAATCTTCCAGCCGCAAACAGTCGTCCGAAACTGCCGTACCGGCTATCCAGGACCAGAGTGTGGCTTCTGCTCCCGCGGAGGAGGCCCTGAAGAAAATCAAAAAGTCCAAGAACAAGAAGAGCAAGAGGTCAAAGGGCAAGGGTTGGGCCGTTCCTATCTTGGGTCGGAAGAACCGGCCTCACCTGCGCAAATCAGTGAGTGGCGGTTCTTTGCGAGTTTCCACCACCAACATGCACATATTGTCTCAGGCGTCGACCGCGTCTCTCGAAGATTGTATCGTGCCCGATTCTGACCAAGTCATGGATCCCGAAGTTATCACCACTCCTGTCGTCCCCAACATTCCTACGATCGAACTCCCAGATGATACCCCCCGCCAGAAACGGAGTGACGAGGATTCCTCAGTCGCCATGATTGATCTGGATGCGGCGCTTGGTCCTTTCAACACTCCCCTTGCTCCTAACCCGGAGTGGGATGCCGCTCAACGTGCCGCTGGCAACGTTAAGCGGAAGCTTCACAGCGCTCAGGGAATGAAGGGCTTTTCTGGTCCCGGTATGCACTATCATCGTCGTGCTGATAGTGCTCCCGAGATGGTACAGTTTGATCGTTCTGCTTTCGGTATTCATCGGTTTAGTAGCAACTCGAATATGGCTGATGTATTCGAAGAAGACGAAGAAGACGAGGAGGCTGTTGAGAGCGATTCCAGCAGCAGCAGATCAGCTGATATCACGCCTACTGGACGCATTTCTATCCCTCATGTTAGTTCTGTCGTTTCCATGGCTACTACTGCCGATGACAATGTTCCTGCTACACCTTCAGGTCCTCGGGTGTCTGGCATGCTTACTCTGCCATCGGACACCCCTGTTCCCATAATGAAGACTGAAACTTCCTCTGCATCTTTGAAGACAGATCTGTCTTCTGAAGATATAATCTACGCTCCTCGTGTTCCTGCCTTCGGCATCGATTCTCCATCGAGTTCAGTTGCCCCGTCGCCACGTCGTCTTATTGTTGGCAAGGAACTGACGCCCGTTAATGTCAGTCCGCTTAACTTCCCTAGTGGCCAGACCCCTACTAGTGCTGTGTCTTCCTTCCCGTCTCCCATGTCTTCGGTATCCTATGACGCCCAGTGCCTTTCTACTGCCCCTTCCTCACTCAGTGATGAAAATACATTCCAGTCTCTGCTTTGCGGCGAACCGGGACCTGAGGTCCGCATCTCCGTGGACATTCCCTCGTTGACCTCTACAAACTCTGCTGGTACTCGTGAAAGCGGTATCCAGTACAGCCACCGGTCGAACCCCACTCTGCGGGATGAGCGTCCTGTTTCTGTATCGTCGGCTTTTGGCCGTCGCAGATCAAGCTTGGCTAGCCTGAGCAGATTAATCAACAGCTCGCACGGCGAACGTAGCAAGCTGTCGATGGAGATGTCACTCAGTGAGTTCGAGGAACGAAAGAACAAACCCAGTCGTGCAAAGCGTATCGGCCGTCTCGTTCAGTTCTGGAAGCCTAAGGAGTCTTCCAACTAAGTCAGTGACCTCTAGGGGAGGGGATATCAGGACCCTCGGGAATCATTGGTTGATACGGATATTGGGCAGATGAAAGGGGATATTTCTTAGGTCCAAGATGTGTATTTCCTTGGATGGATTAGTCACTACTTCTACGCCTGCTGTTCACTATTTTGCACCCCAGTATCATCACACCTCGTATGGGTGTGCGTTATGAATGTATATGGGTTATGTGTACTATCATTATTTCCTCTTTTATGGTTTGCGTGTGTTACGTCACGTATGTCTAGTGGCATGGGTGGGTACTTTGGTTGCTCGTACATGCTATTCATGTTATAGTGACTTACTAGGCGTTTGATGAACGAACTTTACACAATTTATGATATACTTCCCTTATGCTTTGTTGTCCACTGCGTAAATTCAGGTTAACCAATCATTTCTCCATCTCCCGGAACTACACCGCCCATTATACTCTCCATGTTAACTACGAATCCATGGTACATTGTCCTATGTTTCCCCTTCCCAAGGAAACTACCGAGATCTTGCATCTGGTGTCATCTCCCCTGGCACCGGACTTTTTCTATTTTCTTATGTCATTGATGTCTCTTTATTGTTTGGTTTCATACTGAGTCGTCTGCATCTTCAACACTCGTTTGCTCCAGTTGAAACTGGCAGTTTGTTTCTTTGTTTTTTTATCATTCTGGACACTTGTTCATTTTTTTATTAACGAACGCATATGATGCAATTTATTTTATCTTTTTGAGTCTTTGAGGCGATTGGTAGTTAGGTATGGTATGGTTAAGGACGTATTCATAGCAATTATAAAAATGATTTATGGCATAAATTACGTTTCCATATATTTCTGTCGTGATGTTGGTTGTTCATTTGTACTTCTGTATTCGTGGCTAACAGGCCGAGCTTGATTTTTGTAAATAGAACATACCGCATTGGGTAGATAGTTTATTACTAAGCAACCCCTTAGATAAGATAACATGAAAAAAGTTCGACTTACTACGGTCGCAAAACAGATCCGTCAAGCAATGCGGCTCTGAGGTCACCAGTAGTTATTTGACACCTCCTTATCCAACAATTTCTGGTATCTACTCCTCGACAAAGCTCACGAGCTTTTACAATCTCGACGAATACTTTCCTTCGATTCTTGTCAGTTGTCTCATAATGACCGATTCTACTGCTGCTCCGCTTCTGGCACCAGCCGAGACGGCCAAGACACTGGGTAGACGTGTGAATGGTGCGTATAACTTTTGCGCTTGATTTTGTTGGGACGATGGGGTGTTACTAGATGGGGTTGATGATTCGCGAGTGGCTGCGAGATTGATATCATTGTCATGATCGGTGTATCAGGCTCAGAACGACATGGTGGGGTTTTGCACAATTTGACTCCTGACCCGCCTCATCAACTCACTTCATCGTACATATTGCAGATCTAATCACTTCAATTCCTAATCAAGAGAGCCGTTTGACTAACTCTTCATCTCTAGGTCACAAATGGATCCAGCCAAAGAAGGCCTTCCGCCCCGCTAAGGGCCTCACTTCATACGAAAAGCGCAACCAGAAACGCTTCGAGATGATCGCCGTCAAAGCCAAGGAAAAGGAACTCAAGGAGGAGAAGGAGCAGGAGCAGAGAGAGCGTATTGCCAAGATCAAGGAGCGGAGAAAGGTCAAGGCTGAGAGGGAGAGGTTGGCAGTTTTGGAGGCGAAGATGCACAAAAAGAGAGCGGAGAGATTAAAACGCAAAGAGAAAAGAAACAAGTTGTTACATTCTTAGATGGGGTGATAGGTATAATATATCTGTTGGGGGTTTTGGGGGGTTTGGGTTTGGGTTTGCATTTTTTATTCTTTTCATGGGCGTTGGTGTTATAATTGATAAGTCAAAACATGTACTGTTTGAAATAGAGTCCTAGTTCCATCATTGACTAATTTGTGCATTAATATTTGTTGGTGGATGCTGTTTTTCGATAGATCGATGCAGTGCTTGGTTCATGTGCAGGTGTGGGTCAGATGATGGCTGTCAGGCGTAAGTCATATCGCCAGGATCGGGAATCTTCTAGTGTAACAACGATTTAGTATTGATGATTTAACTGGACTTAGAGGTGCCTCTGTACTTCCGGAGCTACATATACTGGACGTCTGTATTCTCCGTACATCAGGTATCCCGGGCTTCGGAGCCCGGAATCTGTCACTTGACAGCACAGCCTTGGCAGCTGTCTATACCTCCCCGTTCAGGGTCCTGGCACATGCCAAGTGTGTTTGTCAGGAGTTGGAAAGAGCATAGTTCCATGGGCAGCAGCTCTATTGCATCACTGGCCAGCGATCCGTCGTAACGTTGCGAGTTTTTGTTGGATCCTTAATTCTTTGCAACGGCATTATCTGTGTCTCTTTTTTCTTCTACTCTGTCGCTAGATAACTACCTCGGCTTAGTATATCACCAGCCACTAAATTTTCCTTGGAAATCTGCAAATTGTCGTGGCGCATTCGATTTACTTGCAAGCCCTAGATTTCTATTCGTCGTACGAAAGCTGGATGCATTATGCATAGACTTACACAACATCTGACATTCCGACACCACAACTAAAGTGACAGGAACGAAGTACCGTCCGACAGGAGTCGTTCGTACGAACCATTCGCGGCTCTATCTGAAGCTTACTCTACCGCCGCAGTCCAGTCAAACCACACAACAGTCCGTTAGCTAAAAGAAACCCTGCCACCGCGCAGTCCCCTTTCGATACCCTCCTTTTTCGCTAAGTATACGAACGATACATTACATACGGCGACAATCACTGATGTCTCCGTCAAACCAAGGCGCAGACTCAGAAGCTGCGCCTCTGGCTCAGAGTGGGTCATCTTCCGATACCCTCTACGATAGTCGTCGCGCCTCAAACCCGTCAAGCGAGAAAGTGGCTTCTCAAAGTATCGATTCGTTAGAGAGACCCCCTCAAAGCCATTCACGATCTCGTTCGAATTCTCGACCGCAACCGCTCGGGTCGATGGTGAATGGGACAACTCCCGAGGCTCCTAAGGTCACATCTCCCTATCGATCTCGACATCAGATTACTCGGTCAATATCTGAATTATACTCGCCAACACGGCGCAGCGCATCAAATGCACCTACGGCTCGTGATAGTAACAGCACGGCCAGCATCAATCCAATTACGGGATCATCAACGTCGATAGCCTCAGTAGTTGATGGGAGTTCAATTCCGGCATCTAATATTGGCTTTGGACTAACTCCGTCGTTGTCGCATCCTTCGGTGACGTCGAGTTCTGGATCGGGAGTGACGGGAAGACGAGAAGCATTTGATCGTATGCATGCTGCGCAAATGTCGGCATTGGTTCAACCGCAACAATCGCTGCAACAACAGTGGCCGCGAAGGTCAGATCTGGCGTTGGCCGGTTCTATTGAGAATCTCCAGGGCATGTTGGCAACATCAGGAATCGGTGGTTCCGGTATGGCCAGTCCCAGTCAGAGTCGTAGGACGAGTCTGTTGGGGTCGGCGTTGGGAGAGGGAATCCCGGGGCTGCAGAATGTCAGTATTGAGGAGGAGCCAAAGGTCCATCCGGCGATTTTGCCGAGCAGTCTTATGAAGCCGCTGCCGAATGGGTTGGCGACGAAAATGCAGTCGGAGCATTTGCGAGGAATACAGAATCAGAATCAGAATCAGTTACAGGTTGTATCACGCGAAGAACAAGCGAGGTTATGTCGGGTGCAGGGTGTAAGGTAAGTTTGGACGGGCGATGAATGCTGCGATGTCACCGTACAAATCCACAATATCACCATGTTTTGCATGCGGGATTGTGGCGGTATGATGTTGATGAGTTGTCATCTCTTTAGTGAGGGGCGGGATGAAAATTAAGTTACTGACTAAGGGAATTAATTGACGTGGATGCATGTCAGTGACACGCGTCCTATATGCTGATTCCTAGTCTGCGTCTTTTTTCTTTCTTTGTCTTTTCCAAGACATGCTGCACAACAACGTCTAATAAGACTTTGTATCTACAGTGCATTTGGGACATGTGCCGATCACACATCCTGTATTCATTCATCCCAATAATTGTCACCACCACCCTGGATTATGACTGACTCTTCATGGCCTTTGGCCGCCAATAGAACTTTGGAGGAAATGATGAACGACCTCAAGGACTTTTCTATTCGGGCAATGAACACCACAGATGAATCATATCGTTCGGTCATTGCCCTGTATCGCTCACTCCAAGAAAATGTCACTTCTATGAGAGCCATGGTTGACGAATCCGAAGCCGTCACTAGTTCGTTCATCCAAGAGACTGTCGCCATTGAAAATGACGTCAGAGCCCAACTCCATCTTCTTCGAAACCTGGACGACCGCAAGAAGCGGATCCAGGAAATGCAAGATCGCATTCAAAAGGGACGGGATCAAATGGAAGGACTCAGTGACCGTGTCGAGAAGGTCCGGGAAACAGTTGCGAGATGGCAGGCTGCCGATGAAGAATGGCAGGAGCGAACGCGCAAGAGGTTACAGATTGTATGGGTTGGTATCTTTCTTGTTGCCGTCATCTTAGTTGGTCTTGTGATTCTGCCGGCTAATAAGCCGGTGGATGCAGTTGGTGTAGAAGCGGAAAACATTGAGGAGTCCGGGGTTGAAGTAGTGGTTAATGAGACGGCGGATAGTATTGAGATGGACTTTGCAGAGAATAAAGCGGCGGCGGTCAAAGCAGCAGCCGCCGTCATTCAGGGTGAGAAAAAGGTTAACGAAGCTGGGGTTATGGGGAGTAGCGCTGTGGGGGTTGTACATACGCCTCTGGTGGTGAGCAAGCATGATACTACCTCAGAATGGGACGAGTCGCTCCGAGTGCTGAATGAATTGTAGATGGGGGTTCTTTCATTTTACAACATGCATTTGGTTTTTATATCTTATATATCTAGATTAAAAAGCATACCTTACATAGCGTTGAGCATTTGCTATCATTTACCGATAAATCAAGAATCGAAAAAAAAGATGATCTGAGGCGGACTCGAACCGCCGACCTTTTGTGTCCAAGCAACCTAAATTACTGTTAGACAAACGTGATAACCAACTACACCATCAGACCTTGATAATGGGGTTAGCTATTTACGATTTTGTAATTCATCAAATTGTTCTCGCTTACATGACGCCATAAGAGGTAGCGTCTTAGGGTTGGAAACTATAGGGGTTGTGATTGTATTGAGACCTCACAAATTCACACGAGATTGATCAATTAATGATGAGATCTGACAAAATAGCGATATAGATGATCTAGCTGTCACTTTTCAACATGAAACCGAGCCCCTCTATCAGGTGGGAACCTTAAGTCGAGACGAATGGTCTGGGCGCTAGTCTGTTGCGTTGGGCGGGACCCTGTTTGATCGGCCTCCTTTCTCGGGTTGCGTTGTCCGAGGTTGTTTTTTTTCTCGTTCATTCGACACATTCGAGGCGGAGTCAAGGTGATGGTTGGTTGGGTACTTCTAGTTGTTGTTGTTGTTGTCAGTATTTGTTGGAATAAAGCACATGAAAAGAAAAGACTGTTTTGGCTGTGCATTGTCTTAGTATAACTGCTGCCTGGGTGTGGCGTTCCTCCGGTGGTCACGGGCCCGTGGGGTCGCAGGAGATGGAAAGTGAGGGGTTGCAGACAAGCGAGGCAGATTTAATGGGAATGGCTCCGATGAGAAGTTCTGGAAGTGGCGGCGTCATTGGGTGTTGAGAACATAACTGTATCTTTTTAAATGTATCACTGGATTCTGGATTTTTTCCCCCTTATTGCTGACGATACAGATTGCGACGGGACGGTGTCTTATGACAGGATGGATTCGTGGATTGGAGGGGCTGAGTAGAGCAGAGAAAGAGCAAGATCCAAGTAGATAGATGGACTATTTATTAGCTGATACGTGCACCCTGCATATATGTATACAACTGCGTGCGTGCGTGCGTGCGTTGCCATCTGCAAAATGTGCAGAAATATGCGATTTGACATTTTACATCTTGATGATCGGTTGATCTGGACGCATCGAAGGAATGTGCTGGGTTGAGAAACTAAGACGTCATATGTATTTCCAAGACGGTACAAGATGCCGAGATCCGTGGCAAAGGCTCCGGAGGATTCACTACTTCAAGGCCGATTTGCCGTTGACGAACGGCGTCATTGGTTGGATTTCGGATGCAGGTCGTGCTTTGGGCAAATTATAGTTTTAGCGCTGATGCCTACTATAGAGAGAGGTTGTGTAAGTGGGATGGGATATTATCGGCCGTATTCGGTTTAGTGGTGATACTAGAGTACTAGAGCTTTATTGTTTGATTGCTGCTATGTCACTATAGCAGCTCAATAGCTCACTATATACCTGACATTGAGATTTGGTGTGGGAACATTAATATAAAGACTCCGCAGTTGTTCAAGTAACTCGCCGATCATCATGTGTAGTACACCGGTTCTCCACAGAAGCCTGTACATCCGGAATCTGTTGGGAGTTCATCAACTTTAATATCCATCCATCTGCATCATCACCATCAGATCTGTCGACTGCCTTTTGTGAAGCTACAAATCATTTACACTACAAGTTTGCCAACTGATTGTCTTGATATCATCTTCCTCGTTGTCATTTATAACACAAACTCCCCTGTAAATAATGTGAGTTGTCTCAAAGTTCATGATTTTCTGGCAGTCAGACTTCTGAGCGAACCTCCCGATAGGCGCAGCAATACATTGAGTGTGGAAGCCAGATGCTGTTGGCAGTGCGTCTATTTTTAAACATCTTTCCACTAACTCTGCAGTCTGGCTTTATTTTTTTGTCACATCCTGAACGTGGCAATCTAAAGACGTCATACTAATAACTTGCACCTTGGTTTATAGAACTTGGCTCTCTAGACTCTTCTCCGTTGCACACTGACCCTTACAAACATTACTGTTTGCGGATAGCTTCCTGTCAAACCCCGGAATCTACACAACTCTCCTTTTACCACATCGTTTACCAAACGAGCCAACAACAACTTGCAAACAACATTTCGCCAGACAAACTCGTACATAAACTTGACACCGTCTGGACCCAAGGATACCAGGGGCATCTTATCGTCATTTCTTCTCGCAAACTCTACTACAAAGATCACAACCATAGACCTCTTGACAAGGCGACATTGGAACATCCGGATTCGTTTGTTACCCCCTAGCCTGCTCAGTTCAGTCTCTACAGGACGTTTCATCTCACAGCATCTCACAGACGCTGAATAGCTGTCTCTGTGCATTGTCGTCTTGTTGCTGAAAATAAATCCACCTCTCGCCATAGTTTGATCCTGCTGTGCCGCTCACTTGTCTGTATCAAGAGAAGAACTAGATCTCGAAAGCTGTAGGTCAATTTCTGTGAGGGCTAGCCCAGGTACTGAATCCGGGCCTATTTACTATCAGTCTTTAACGTTGCACTCTGCTGTGGCATCCTCAAAAGCCCGTTGACAAGATTGCCAATATGACTACAGCAGGCTCTGCGCGCGTTTAAGGAAAAAAAAAGTGCGAGTGAGAGAGGCAGAGCAAACTTGTGAACTAACTTTTTTGAAGGCGACAAGGCTCTCTTCTGCTGCGGGCAGTTATCATTCTCGTCTTTCACATCGCATTGAATTGGGTTCTTTCCTTCCCAACAGAATTGCCCTTTGATTTTTCAATATACAATCCGTCGCTTTTGCCAATTTCGACTTTTTAATCTTCCGTCCATCATCTTTCCACCCTTTTGGCTATTCTATCGAAAATTATACCCTGCTCCTACCATTCACCTTATCGTCATCACTTGCGACTAGTATTCATATACGAATCAGACAGACCTCAACAAATTTCCGGAACAGCAACATACTTACCGAGACCAGAGCTGCACACAAGATACCTCCATAAGCCAATACCTCTTATTTTATGAGGAACGAAAATGGCAGACCCATCCACATCGTCGATTATGGAGTCTGCGAAGATCTCTGGTGTCACCAATGCAGTAGAGGGAATACGTCTAGATACTCAAAACCAGAATAGATTCGTCTCCCGAACAGGCTCCTCAGCAACAAACGACACCTCAGTATCGCCCATAACAGACTCAGAAGCTGCGCCGTCAATTGCACCATCAACCTATAACACTTCTTTCACCTCAGCATCAACCGGTATATTGACCGGCAAGCAAGAACATTGTCAGTTTTCCTTTTTGGATTCATCCCTCAATCCAATGGTGGTGGTGGGCTAGGTTACGTCACAGCACCACCTATACCCGCAATCCCATAGAGTTTGCCCAACCAACATCTCAAAAAAAAAAAAAAAAACCCCCACGCACACCCAGTCAATCCAACCCCCATAGCCGCCGAACAATTGATTAACAATCATAATTTACAGACCTCAAGCGCGAATTGATTTCTGAACAAGTCAAATCTGAAATCCATGAACTCAACTCGCCAACGGCCCTTCAGCGCTTCGGCGCCCCATTCAAGTCGCATTTGGGAGAGGTCTCACCACTCGATTCCGAGCTTCCTATATTAAGATATATCTTTGTGCACCACGTTCGTGATTTTCCCTTCTTAGACAAGGCACGCGAGAAGGAGTTCTGGCAAGACAAAGTACAGGTGGTACGTCTACAAAAAAATTCCACGTGTGATGCAGAGAAATCGACTTGTGCCTGAGAGCTCATCTTTGCGAGAAGGGTCTTTGATACTGAGGTTAAAATAACCAACTTATTTGAACCAGACGTAGAGTATATCAAAGCCAAGTGACCTGGTAGCACCCGTCCGTGCCGCAAATTTGGGTTATTTTCTCAGTTTCCTCTTACTGCAGGCAATGACAATGGTTTCAACTATACAAATACTAACTACTAAATTTGGTACAGTTCCTGAAATCATTTGCGACAAAGAGTATTTCGTCATCAGAAGACCGCCTGGAGGAGACAAAACGTCGCAAACTCGCGCAAAAATTCACAAAATTGGTGGAGTTGATGATGGTATCAGGTGTTCGCACCTCTTCTGGATTCGAGGAGTGCATCAGGTTCTCAGAAATCGAAATAGTCGACAGCAATGCCATTGATACTGGTGTTATGCACAGCATCCCGGAGGGCAATTATTTCAATAGTTGGGATGTCAATGTTGCGGGTGTACGCATGACATCCGTAAAACGTAACATCCGTCATCATAGGCACGCTGTAAGTTATTTTTTTTTTTTCAATTTTCCTGGCGGGCCTACAATTTCACCCGAAAATGGCTCAATGCACTATGACAATGGGTGTTAGACCCCTATGCTAATTCGTATGCGCCACGCAGGAATTCATACTGCGGGTAAAACGTAAAGGCGACGGCAAAGAATACCATATTGCCCGTCGGTACGGCGACTTTGTCCGCTTGCATAGTAAGATCCGACAGGAAATCCCCGGAAAAGTTATCCCTAATGTTCCTAAGAAGAACAAGACAGATTCGGTGGCTCCGTCGCTCTTCGGCAATGTTAGTCCTGATGACAGTTCCTCTGTTTCGTCGGCGGCTACGCATATGTCTAATTTGCATCCATCCAACACCAATGGATCGAACGTTGGATCGAACATAAATCTTTGGAGCCCAGGACTCAAGGTGCCAGAAAACTCGACCATGTCGACCAAGACCAGACACAGAAGATCTGGGTCCAATGTCTCTAAGCTGTCTATCATGACATCCCCCCGGTCATCCTATGATGTGCTTCGTAGCCCTCTGGCCAGTTCCTTCTCAACTTCCTCAAAACGGGAAGATCCTTTGGTAGTCTTGGGACGTGAGAACCAGAGAGTATCCTTGAGGGCTTTTTTGCGTTCACTGTTGCAGAGTCCCCCTGTGGCAGGCACCAAAGCTATGGAAGAATTCTTGACTCGCGACCCCATCACTCTTCGTTCAGAGGATGTCGAAGATTTAGCTCGTCGCAAGGTTATGGATGGGCGTAGAGTCGAAGAACAACAAAAGTTTTACGAGATTGCTCGCAAACGGGCGGCCGAGTTGGATGAGTACATGGAGCAATTCCGTCGTGATATCGTCGACAACAAGGGTCTGACCAAGTTATTTGAAGAAATCAAGAGGACGGATACCATTGACGATCTCAGCATCCAGTACCGAAAATTTGCTGAATGGATGCGCATTGAAGTTGCGGCCACGATCTACCACCTTTTCTTAGCTGAGGACAACTCACCCGAGCTGTTTGCTCAAGCTAAGCGTATTCATTCATTGATTCCTTACACTGTTCTCAAGAACGTCATTCGGATTGCAAATCCAGCTGCGGTCATGTCTCGCATCTTGGATGTGTTCCTTGCTCAGCCTTTCGGTGCCAGGTCTTTGATGCAACGTATATTCTCTCTCACTTTGAGTGATGGTATCCGTAGCTTCCAGAATTCGATTGATGCCTTAGCCACTAAAATCAACGACGACGGTCTGGTACAAAAGATTAAGGCTTTCACTGAGGCTTCCGAGGAGATCAAGAACAAGATTCGGAGAGAAGGTGATGACGTCGATATCATTGTCGCTATCCTCCGTTCTCATGATATTGGTCCGCAGCTGTCTGCTGAGCAGATGGTGCGTCTGTCTCAGGCCAAGCGTGCTTTTGACTCAGCCGTCGAGAATACTGGTGATGAGTCGCAAAAAGAAAACGCCCAGTTTTTCTCCTACCTGAAGCAGCTGCTGAAGCTGTGCACTCGCCAGCGTGACAAAACTATGATGTTGAACCTGATTGAGGAACCAGTCACACTGCGGCTTTTCCGGGATCTGTTCACCATCTTTTATGAGCCCCTTGTCCGCGTGTACAAGGCAGCCAATGTCTATAACAGCGTTACTGACTTTGCCCATTTTACGGATGACATGATTCAAGTGGTTGAGAAATGCCAGGAACAGGATGTTTCGGCCGATCCTAACCAGACAGTTCAGGCCTTTATTGACCTTTGCCAACGCCACGAACACAACTTTTACAAGTTTGTTCATGAAGTTCACATTAACGACAAGGCGGGTGGCAATAATGAGGGTTTGTTCATCCAACTTATGGGCTGGATTGAAGGCATTTTGGAGTTTTTGCGAAAGGGACCCGTTAACGGAACTCTCGATGTCAACGCTCTCTTTGAAGGCGCCGTGGCTTCGGGTTCCATTGACCGCGAAACAGCTGTCCAGGAGATCAATGCACTAATTTCATGGCAAGAGGCCCGCAAGAAGTGGCATCAAGACAAAACTCGTCAGAAGATGGCGGCCGAGACTGCTCCCGACAATGGCTTTGCTACCATTTCAGCCAACTTCCGTGCCGAAGATTTTGGAATGGATAGTGCAGATGTGACTGAGTTCAATTACGATGATGCATCGGAAAGCGAAGCTGAGATTGAAGCTGAGGATGATCTTGATCCGATTGAGGCGGAACGCAGGAGATTGTCAAAGAGACAGGACCACTTGAGGCGGACGGCGGGTGAACCGGTGAAGCCCAAGGTGGGGGAGGTTCACAAGTTGAAGGACAACTTCTTGGTGATGTTGAGACAAGTGTTGGCTGAGTAGATGAAATTTGATTTTGCATTTTGATGGGTCCGCTATTGTGGACGTATGCCTGCGGTGTCCTGTAGGACCATTATTTGTATCATGTGGTTATTTTGGATTTTGGAGGAACATAAGGAACATACCTCAGCGTTATCGTGATTTATTTTTTTCATGAATATTTATTTTTTACTTCTCTTCGATCTTCACTCATTTTGATGCTCTTAATTGGTAGTCCTATTCATGATACCGATCTAGCTTAGATGTCGGAATCTGCCAAATCCTGGTTGTTCACTAATATCAATAATCCCGGCCTAAGCTCGACGCCTAGTGACAATGCTCCGCTGAATTGACCATCAAAGCCACACATATTTGTGCTAAAGTGTGGCGTCTATGGAGGTTTCCAGCGCCATTTGTGTGGCGACAGCCTCGGTAGAGCTCGGCTAGAGCTAGTGAATGTGAGGACTAATCAGCGGCGTTTTGATTGGTCGGATTTAGTGTTGACTATTTTAAGATTGCCAAAATGCATGCAAACTGAAGATCTTGAGCGAAGTTTATGAAAATCAGTTGTGAATTCATTGTCGGGTAACTCGCGGGGTTAAATGTTATATCCTGCTGTGTGTCTTCGTAAATTCGAGGTCGTTTCCGTAAGCTAAGATAAATATCATCACCATTTTATCGGCTCCTCACAGCTACGGGCCCCCGGGGACAACCATCTCAATATCCCTGTCATTGAGCTTCTTGAGCTATTTGAGCTACCCGGGACTGCCTGAGTCGTTCCAGCCAGCCAGAAGCCAGCAATTATGAAGCAAAAGGCACCCGAGTGAATGCAATGGGGTAGTGAATTAAAAAAAAAGGGCCCTGGAACCTGGCGAAAGTGAGGGTTTTGTGAGGGTAAATATCAAACGTGAGTTCATGGATGGGTTTATAGCGGGTTGGTCTTGTTTTTTTTGGTAGAGTGAACGGGACCGGGTGATAGGTTTGGTGGGTGTGGTGGGTTCCGGTTCATGGTCGTGGGTTGGTTTGGTTTGGCGGGCAGGCGAAAGTCTGGGCCGCTTTGATGTTTAGCGTCTAATATTGAACAATCACGAATTCTGACAATCTTATGAATTTGAATCTTTTTCTTTTTTATTTTCTAAAATCTCGATCTTTTCCCCTTGAATTCCTGGTGGAAGTTTGGTAAATTTCTTGTAAAAGATACCTCTAGTGTTCAGATCCGGGGGTTCTTGCCTCATTCATTCTTCAATATTAAATCTCAAATAATACTTCTTTCCCTTTTGTCAGTTTGACCTCAACTAAGCGGTCATCTGCTCTTTCCGGCTTTAAGTCGTTTCCCCATACCAAAATTTCCTTACAACTTTCCGTCACTTCGTTCTTTCCCACGACTCAATTTAAACTTTCCCACACATAAAAAAAAGGAAAAAATAAAACCCACCTTCCTGTCGAAATCATCACAGAGATTATTTAAGAAAAATCTCATTTCGATTATTTCAACAAGATGGCGTCAAGAATGGCTTTTGGCCGGCTTTTCGCCGCTTCGTCGGTGAGTTTTATTTTATTTTCTTGGTTATTGCTGCTGTTTTCTTAGTTCTTGGGCCGGCTTCGATGCTTTGGTGGACTTGGTCATTAGTGATGTTCTCTGCTTCTCAACTTCTTAACGACTCGATACTTCTTTGGCGCATAATTCCCTCATATCTTGGTTATCATATACCGTTTGGCACTTTCTTCTACCTCGAAAAATAGCATCAATTGGCTTTTCCATGAATTTTGTTATATGTGATACCAAGCGCATCCGTGTACTGGGTTTGCTGGAATTACACCGAGGTTAAGGATCGCCAAGGTGGGATGGCGGGATGTCAACGACCAGTATAGTTCGCAGTCAAACAGCCATTGAACAGTAACAAAGCAACAAATCACCAACGCAATTGAGCAGCCGAACTATATAATTTCCAAGCTTCAGTTTGCTGATATTTTGCTATCTTGTAGCTGGCCAAGGCGTCGAGAACCTTTGCTCGCCCATTCTCTTCCACGCGCTCTGCTGGTAAGTAAATCCCGTCACCCAAGCTTCATGTTCACATGACTCCAAAATCCGACGGTCTTGTAAGCTAACCATTACGTTTGCCACAGCGCGCGTCTTCGCCAACAACACTCTCAGTGCTAAGGAGGCTTCCTCTCACGTCGGCAACAAGTACGCCGTCATTGTACGTTCTTCCCTGTCATTACGCACTCATCGGCATTCCGAAGTTTCCTGTACCAGAATATCCCGATGTATCATTCTATAAGATATTGACTTTATCATTCCTAACATGCATTCTCTCGAATAGGATCACGAGTATGATGCTGTCGTTGTTGGTGCCGGTGGTGCTGGTCTTCGTGCTGCCTTCGGTCTGGCTGAAGCTGGCTTCAAGACTGCCTGCATTTCCAAGCTCTTCCCTACTCGTTCCCACACCGTTGCCGCCCAGGGTGGTATCAATGCCGCTCTTGGTAACATGCATGCTGATGACTGGAGATGGCACATGTATGATACCGTCAAGGGTTCTGATTGGCTCGGTGACCAGGACGCTATCCACTACATGACCCGTGAGGCTCCTCACTCCATTATCGAGCTCGAGAACTATGGTTGCCCCTTCTCTCGTACTGATGACGGCAAGATTTACCAGCGTGCTTTCGGTGGTCAGTCTCGTGAATACGGAAAGGGTGGTCAGGCGTACCGTACGTGCGCTGCCGCCGATCGTACCGGTCATGCTCTGCTCCATACTCTCTATGGCCAGTCTCTTCGCCATAACACTAACTACTTCATTGAGTACTTTGCTCTCGACCTAATCATGCAGGACGGTGAGTGCCGTGGTGTCATTGCCCTGAACCAGGAGGATGGTACCTTGCACCGCTTCTTCGCCAACAACACTGTCTTGGCTACCGGTGGTTACGGGCGTGCTTACTTCTCTTGTACTTCTGCCCACACTTGCACTGGTGACGGTAACGCCATGGTTTCTCGTGCCGGTCTTCCCCAGCAGGATCTGGAGTTCGTCCAGTTCCATCCTACCGGTATCTATGGTGCCGGTTGTTTGATTACCGAGGGTGCTCGTGGTGAGGGTGGTTACCTTGTCAACTCTGAGGGTGAGCGTTTCATGGAGCGTTATGCCCCTACTGCCAAGGATCTGGCTTCTCGTGATGTCGTTTCTCGTTCTATCACTCTAGAGATCCGTGAGGGCCGCGGTGTCGGCCCCGACAAGGACCATATGTTCCTTCAGCTGAGCCACCTGCCCGCTGAGGTTCTTGCCGAGCGTCTGCCCGGTATCTCTGAGACTGCTGGAATTTTCGCTGGTGTCGATGTCCGCAAGCAGCCCATCCCTATTCTGCCCACTGTCCACTACAACATGGGTGGTATTCCCACTCGCTGGACTGGTGAAGTTCTTACCATCGACAAGAACGGCAAGGACGTCAATGTTCCTGGTCTGTACGCCTGCGGTGAAGCCGCTTCTGTTTCTGTCCACGGTGCCAACCGTCTGGGCGCCAACTCTCTTTTGGATCTTGTCGTCTTCGGCCGTGCTGTTGCCCATGACATTCGCGACAAGTTCACCCCCGGTGCTCCTCTCAAGCCCGTGGCAGCCGATGCTGGTTCCAAGTCTATCGAGGATCTCGACAAGATCCGTACTGCCAGTGGTCCTCTCCGTACTGCTGACATTCGTCTGGCTATGCAGAAGGCTATGCAGACTGATGTCTCTGTCTTCCGTACCCAGGCTTCCCTGGAAGATGGTGTCCGCCGTGTTAACGAGGTTGACAAGACCTTTGCCAAGGTCGGTATTGAGGACCGCTCTATGATCTGGAACTCTGATCTCATTGAGACTCTGGAGCTTCGCAACCTACTCACCTGCGCCGTTCAGACTGCCACTTCGGCCGTCAATCGTAAGGAATCTCGTGGTGCTCATGCCCGTGAGGACTACCCTGAGCGTGACGACAAGAACTGGATGAAGCACACCCTGTCTTGGCAGAAGGAGCCTCACGGCAACGTTAAGCTCGACTACCGTAACGTCATCTCGACGACGCTGGATGAGAACGAGTGCAAGCCCGTTCCTCCTTTCAAGCGTGTGTACTAAGTTGGCAATTACTTGCTCTATTTAAATTTTCTTTTTTTGCGATACCACCTCGGAGAATCAGTCACGAAGAGTTGTGGCTTTATTAAGTTAGCATCGTGGCTGCGGATGGCACTATGAATTTTGTATTTGTGGTTTTTTTACTTTTTCTTTTAAGTTTGTTTCTGGTTCACTTTCATTTGTTTGTTATAACAACGGCGGTTAGACCGAGATGGCATCACGGGAGGGAATATAGTGAGGAGAAGCCCCAGGTCAGCTTTCTGGGAGCTTTGAGGGGCTTAAAGTTGTAGTGAAGGTGTACTGTTCATGGCCCTAGATCTCTAGGAAACGGTACACGTTTGTATAAAAAGATTCTCTAGACTTTTTCTACGTACAGCACGATGCACAATATGTATTGATTTTACCAAGATTTTTTATAAGATGAAGGATTGTTATTGATATCATGTACGCATTGATATGCCAAGAACCTATGACAGCTTTCAAGCCGGAGTGCATATGAGGATGATGTCACGAGGTTACATGGGTATCATTAGGGTTATGGTTTTCCTAGATTTGTGATATATCCATCCGGGGAATTTTCAATTGCCTAATCGAGTAGTTGTGAAACTTTTTTTTGCAATTGCATTTTTAGAATTTGGAGTGGAAGACTGAAATTTTTGTGTGTTCTGAGAACGAATTCAATTATCGCCGTCTTGATCCTGGCCGTGAATGCTTAGTTCCATCTTTTGGAGAATCAGCTTTCATCGATACTGTTCTATCATTTCTATGCAGGAGATTGGACTTTTATTCTAACCGTTATTGTTTAGCTTTTTTTATTAGTCATTACTTGTTTAATACGCAGTATCCTTTGTTCATGAGTTGAATCTTTGGGCTCGACTATAATTGGTTTATCATGGACTTCAAATTTGACAAAGGACATCTCTTTCCCGGAAATAACAGTCCCACATCCATGAAAATTGACCTCGACAATCGGGCTAAAACGGATGAATCTAGTACACATTCCCAGACCGACTATGAAAGTATTGCAGCTCAATCCGAGACCTCATTCCCATCATATGACGACATCTCCATGGCCAAATATAAGCCTACGAGTCCTCAGGACACCATGAGTGACCGGCAAAGTCCTATCCCAAATGTATGCTATGCTAGTTCATCATCTGATATCAGAGATATTTTCGCTTATTCTCAGATTATCTGTGGGGTAGAGATCATACCCAAGGGGAGCTTTCGTCCTTGTATTGGAACTATGTCATTGGGACCTCCGGCCATGTGTCCGTTGCTGGGAAAGTTGCGTATTGTTCAAGCTGTTGGGTTCCAAGGGATTGAGTTGTATTGAGATGACTTGAAATATTTTGTTTGGGAAAGTATGGGGTTATCAATGATATAAGTTTGTGGTTAGGTTCTCTGAGGGTGTTTGAGTTTGCCACGCAACTTGGCCTCACGATTGTTTCGCTTCAACCCTTCCGGAACTTTGACGGTTTGCATGAAAGTGATTCCAAGGCTACTCGGTAATGACTATTCGAAGACTAGTGCTGTATCAGGCAGATATTGATGCCTAAAGGTGGTATTCTGGGTGTGCCTGTGGCAATTGGGGATGACGGACAAAATTATTCATGGTTCGAAGGTGACATTATCGGGGATCTCAGATGGCTTGCCCAACATGCTTCATACAAAACGAGGCTTCGGATTGGGTATGAGAATCTTTGCTTTGCTAAACACACCCGTTCAGCTAATTAGGCAGTGGGCCTGATTGAGAAGAGCAACCGCCAGTTGGTCAATCGAGAAATCCCATTGATTCTCGACACCTTCAACTTCTGGGGTGGCTTGACGGCAGACCCGACTTTTAAGATCGGTTGGCAATTCAACATTGATGGCGACTATGCAAACTAACTACAACTCGCTGCTCGAACACTAAATAAAGTTAACATCGGTCTGTTGCAGGTCGCTGATGCCAAGTTGATGTCCACGGCAACACCAGAAGAGCAGGTCAAGGTGACACAGACTGATAACCCGAAGATGGTTTGGAGTCGTAACCACTGATTGTTTCTGTTTGAGGAAGGAGAATACCTTCCAGTGTTGGACTTAATCAGGCTGATCACAACGCGAAAGAATATGGGAGGTCTTGGTTACAAGGGATGGGTGAGTCTGGAAGTGTTTGCTCAAGATTATGGGCTGGAACATATGATCAACCCAAGTAAGCCTGTCGGTTCTGATGATTACGTCACGGTGGGCGCGAGACGCTTGGCTGATCAAGCTTGGGAAAGCTGGGTGATGCTGTGTGAGCACATGTGCTGACTCGAAATGGACGCCTGAAAATAGCCAGGTGGTGGATCGACGGAAGAGAAAGCTTGTCGAGTTCTTTAAGGCCAATAGCATGCCTCTGAGAAGCAACTTTGTCTCAGTTAGGTTCAAAACGAAGGGGGCAGATTCAAATACAAGCATTATCTCAGAAGTATGTCTTAGATTAGGAGGTAGAAACTGTATAAATTAAGGATATCACACTAAATCAAGCATAAATCAAAAAGTGAACAACTATGTACTGGGCTATTTCTTGATGTCTTCATCGTAACCCGGCTTTCAACATGAGTACTTCCTCCTCGAGGGCCAATATCCGGTTACTTATCTGCTCCACCTCAGCATCTCGCTCTTTTTTGGCGGCTTCCAGCCGGCGTGCATCTTCCATCAAGTCGCCAACAATCTCGAGAATCTCATCCGCTAAATTTGCCGTGACGCGCCCTTCGGCCAAAAGATACTTGATATTCTTTGCCCGTAGCCCGTAGATATCCGTTGGGCTAAACTTCTTCCCCATCGACGCCCCCAACCCAGAAACATTCGATCCCGTAGCTCTTATCTCTGAAAAATTAGATTGGGATGGAATCCGCGGGATCCGCCGTGACCTACGATTCGCCACCAGTGCCGCTGGCGAGTCCATCAGGGACTCGGGAAACAGCGAGTCGACTGATGGATCGACGAACGGTAAAGGTTCCGATTCAAAGATGGCGTCTTCGGGGATATCTTGGGAGGCTTGGGGGGGTTTCTGGGCTGTTATGGGGGTGGGGAGACCGTTGGGGAGGGAGGGGAGGGGGAAGTCTTGGGTATCAGGTTCACAGTGGGGGGGGTCGGAGGGGTCCGTAGGGCTGGTGGTAGAGGGGATTGTGGATAGGGTCGTGAATGAGGGGATGAAGAAGGAAAGGGGTCGTTGGGCGTGGAGGTTGGGGGAGCGGGAGGGTGGGGCAGCTAGGTGGGAAATGGAGTGGCGGCGTTGGAAGGATTTTTCAGCGAGTGAAAGCTGGTGCAGAACTTCATCGTCGATGTCGCTAAAATCATATTCCGTCGACTGACTTTCCTTCTCCGTTTTCCTGACGGCCTTATCGGCCACCTTACCATCATCCACTGGGCCCTTCCGACCCGCTGCCATTTTCTTCAACATAATGTCTAACGGGCCCTGTTCAACCACCGGCTGCTCAGAAATCTTCCTCTTCTTCCGCGCAGGCGTAGCGACAACCAATACTTCGACGCAGTCTTCAACCTTCCGTTTTCCGTTTTTCCTTACAAAATCGGCGCTCTGTGCGACTAACGGTAGCGCAGGCGCCGGCGCCGGAGCCGGCCGAGGGTTCTTGAAAGCTAACGGGTCGACAGGTAGCTCAGGGCGGATCGCTAAGAGATCCGTGTGCCAGATATAGAAAGTGCAACGGAGAGGCTCGTGGACGAGGTGGCGGTTTCGACAGTGCCAGTATGGGACACCGCGGCTGGCTGGGGCCCGGGAGAAGGTGAGGAGGGCGGTGTGGGAGCCGGGGCAATTACCTGGATTAGAATGGAGTGGGGTTAATTTGGGAGGATATGGGTGGGGGATAAGGGTTTTTTGGGTTTGTTGGGAAAGTGAAATGTGGAAAGGACGTACAGTAAACTATGTTATCTTTGATGCGGACGGCGGTGCCGATGCTTTGGACGCGACGGAAGATGGTGGATTGGCGTTTGCGGGGGGAGGGGACGTTGGGGTTCATTTTAGGATCTACCTCGAGTCTTGGTCGAGAGGTTGAGGTTAGGTTGGTGGACCCTGCCGATGACGAAAAAATAATACAAAGCTTAGGAGCTTACTAGTGGGGTTTATAGTACAGGATAGAGTTAAATGGGTATATTTGACAACTTTGACATTTTTAAAGTTGGCGATGATGCGATAAAGCAGTAAGCAGATAATTCGACGTGGAGATTTAATTAATTGCTCTTCATGGGATCGAGAGTAATTAATTTATTCGGCGGTTAGCTGACGGGTGATTACGATGCATAAAGGATGCAGGCATTTTTTGGGTTACAGGTTGTGGTTGCATGGCAACCCTATCTGCTGAAAAAACCCTACATGTTGCATCGGCCAAGCAATTGATTGATTGGATTAAGCCAAAGCTGTGACAAACCAGTGATTCCTGTAAGAGGTCTGATATGTATTTCCAGAATAAATAGATTTCCGTATTTAAGATCGAAACCATCTTAGTTCGCTGCTAGTGTTAGTTTATTGAATTCTGGATGTATTCACTTTGGAGATCAATGCTAGCGCCGGTCTCTGGATGCCAAGAACTAAGCCCTCGGCCCCCGAACCAGGGCTAAAACCCGAACAGCTGCCCAGTGAACGAGTTGAGGTCCGCGGCCCCGATTGGTAAAAAACTAAAGATTTACCTTGATGGGTAATATATATAAGCAACCTGGGAATCACTAATCACATGGTGCCTTGTAGATAGATGGATTGCTGCCGGAGACTTGTCACTCGTTGGCAGGGAAACTAAATATAGCACAACATTATGGGATTCCCTGATGTTTGCATGCGTCGTGGTGGGGTACGATGGCTACGAAAGACGGTGGATACGTATATATATATATGCTAGGGACATTTGTATGTATGGAGTTGGCTCCGTTTAGCCTGCAGGGGTAGTTGAAAAGGATGTAGGCCATAGAAAAATTGATTATCTACATGGTGGTTTACCTTGAACAAATACCAGCCAGATACAGTCTGTAAAGTCAGATTGTGGTTGTGGTTAGGGTTGAAACTTGATTAGACCATGTGTTTGCTCATAGTTTTGACCCGTTGATCACGAAGATGGATAATGTGGCGGTGGGCCCTGAAGTTGTTTGTCGGGAAATCTTTTAGGAATTAAAGATTAATGGTGACTTTTTTTTACATTATAATGTTGAACAAGACATAATCTCGCGATGAACAAAGAAAAAGACGGTGGACTTAGCCAAAGGCCAACAATGAATGAATGAATCCATCGTGGCGTTTCCCCAAGGATTTAAAAAAATAAATTTACGGGAAAATCAATGATCGACTCTCGATGTTGAAGGCTTGAAGTGCATGATGAAGTTGTATAGACGTCATAGGTAAGGACGGAGTAATGAGAATCGGCGGTGGTGGGTGATAATTTGGAGGGGGGAGGCGGCCGGTGGGGGCATGTGATGGCGGGGGGAGGCGGGAGAACAGGGGTTTGAATATCTGAAACAAGGGATCGACTGGTGGAGGGGAAGGGGGAGGCAAGGGAGGTGGTGATGAATTTTATTTGACTATGGAGGGTGGTATTTATTGATTTGATGGGAAGAGTCAAATATCAGATTGTCAAGTGAGATATTGGACGGGTTGAGAGTGAGATACATATACCGAGCGGGCCATTATTGTTGCATGTTTACGATGCGTCTGCGGAGGTTTATCTCATGATACCTGCAGAACGCCCAATAATGAGTTGAAACATCCCTGATCTCTCCACACACCTGTCAAGAAATTGGATGTTGATATTGATCAAAAAAATCAGTCGTTAAGATATTGGAGTTCCTTTCTGGTCATGGCAACAAAATAACCCTAGAATTAATTCCTTGCTACATATCGAGAAAAGTACAAAAAGGATGTCATTCCTTTTCAGGAATCAAGAGCATTCTTTGGCAAAGTCTGATGGTGTGGTATTTGTGAAGAAGGTGAAATCATGTGACTTTCGGTTAATGCCATGCCAGATGTATAAAATGTTATGATGGCTCGAGGTTAATCACCGTGCTCCTTACTTAAGGAGAATATATGCCACAAAAAAAGCGATACAGGACTTCTTCTAGAACAAGACCAAGCCTTCCTTGGCATTATATAGCCGGACGGCCTCAGACGACGGAGGCGACGGGCGACGGGCACATATCCGTCTTGGCGGGGCTAGCTAAATAGGGTTATACATAGTTATATACGATGGAGGAGAATACGAATGGAGATAGAAGAGACAAGGCACACAAAACTTCACTTTGGTTTCCCGACGTGGATTTCAGAGGTGGGTGATGTAGCCCTTTTGGTTATGGAGCAGGGTTTGTGGATGGTGACTTTTGATTTTATTTTTAGGTTTGGAAAACTGATGCTTGTATGTCTTGGAGTTAAATAAGATGAATGGGATATATGGGTTGGCGAATAATGAAATATGTAAGGTAGAGTCTTGGTGGTATGGTAGAATAGTTCCCAAGTAGACGAATATGCCTGTTTCCGTGTAACAGACAAATCTTGCCCACGATATTCTCACAACACTATCACCCCCCACTACTCCATCCATCCATAATTCCTGTCAATCCGCCATCTTGTTTTCAGTCTGATTATCAACAGCTAGCCAACCAACTAAGCCTTGCCTCTCGACCTAACTAACCTACCCACTTGACCAAGGGTTTGGCAGGCATTCCTGACTTGTCTCCCATACCCGCCACACACACGACTCACCTATTGTTTCACATGAATACTCTCTATATATAATATATATCTTTGACAGGCCACCTCCATACATTTCAAACTACCCCTCGCAGTACATACAGCACAACACAGCACGACAGCACCGCCGTGTATTACCATCATAGTGTCTACGGAGCCCCGTTTCTGTCCTCGTACAAGATCGGAGGTATTTTTGGATCTATTATTTTTCTTTCGTTTTCTTTTCTCATAGTAGTGACAGAGAAGTTTTGGTATCTCTCATTTTCTGAATATCCACAGGATTTATTTTATCTTTTAATCTTTTCTATATACCTTGAGTCCAAAGGGATCGTCAGTCATCGCGTGCTTTCCAAGTGACTGTCCATACCTGACACCCTGTATCAAATACCTATTGCTTTCCGACAACGAGAAACAACAACAACATCGGGCTTTTGTGAGAATTTTGGACCCTAGTTATCTTTTTTCTTGAAGGGGTGTGTTTAATCACTGTCCGTTTCCTTGGTTTTTTTTTTTTTTTTTTATTGATGCCAAGTTTGAGTATCTATTTTTTTTTTCTGGGTTAATTCTTTTTGTCTCTTTGCTTGACACATTACCTCCGAAAGAAAGAGATAACCATATTCCATATCTCGTTTTCTTATTTCATTTCACTTTGTCCTTAATCTTCTCCTTTCTTTATTTCCCTTTGTCTCTTGTATCGTTCCACAAGACTAATCGCCGCTGTGTCTTACTAATCCGTCATTCTTTATTGAGAACGACCGATACACCTGCATCAAAACGATATTTCAGTAGTTTCCCAACCCCTCCGCGGCGCGCTTCCTGAAAAGACGAGCTTTATAGCAAAGCTCCACAGCTCCTTCCGCCGTCATTATCATCTCGTAAGCTTGCGATCCCTTGCGTTATCTGTTATCCGTAACGCAGCGCACCGTAGCGCAACGCAACGCAACGAGAGAAAGTTGCTCCCTTCCCCCAGGTTCATACAGGCGCCACCATATTTCTATAACAGTTTTGTGGTAATAGCTTTTTTGGTTCCTGTTTATCTAATCAAGTTGGTATTGGATGAATCGCTGATCAACAACTGGCAATTTTTTTTTCTTGATTTTTCTTCTTTTAAATTCCATTTCTATATTCCTTTTCTCTTTTCTTGCCATGGTCTGGAATTGAAATTGCTGGATATCAAGTGATAATTGGCGCATTGTTGACGGTTCTTGTCATTCCTTCTGGCATTTGTTTTCTCATTCATTAGATTTTCTTCTCTCACATAATATCTGGCCAACAATCACATATTATTGATATCCTATTTCTATCTC
The DNA here is from genome assembly GCA_002778035.1 of Ambrosiella xylebori. Taxonomy (NCBI): domain Eukaryota; kingdom Fungi; phylum Ascomycota; class Sordariomycetes; order Microascales; family Ceratocystidaceae; genus Ambrosiella; species Ambrosiella xylebori. Next base: position 3,050,739 of record PCDO01000002.1, read on the forward strand.
TTCCTCTATCCTTGATATCTTCTTTTTGTTATTGTTGTTGCTGCTGCCGAAAACCAAGCTTTCAACCTTCTACAACGCACAAGATACAATTAGCATCTATGCCCTGATAGGGACAGCTTAGGATTGCATTTGGTCTACATCATATTCACCACGGTTATCTCAATCAAGGCATCGCATCTTGCATCTTGCATTCGACATTTGAATTTCTGTTTTCAGCATATCGGTATATCATCGTCATATTCGTCTTTTTTCTTGTTTCATCTTTCATCGATTGCATTTGATTATACGATCTATCAATCTTTGTCTATCCTCACCTTATCCAAACTGTGTGTGTGTGTGTATGTGTGTGTGCTTCGTCTTGGCCTGTCCGAGACCCTGTCACTTTTTTTGTCTACCGCCTGATAGTTTGAGATCGACCCCCCTCCTTCTTCTCAAACAAGCTCGCTCCTGTGGCCTTGCTTGACTTCTTCAGACCGTTATTCGTTTTTTTCCCTGATTAGAGTTTTGATTATTTCTTTCCCGAATTCAGTTTGTACGAACATACATTGTCACGACCTTGCACAGATTTACCCCAAGATATTTATATTTCTCCTAATAAGTGCCACTTGGATTCGTCAACGTTATCGCAAGCTACAGATAGCTAGCTTCCAATAGCTTCACTAGCTCTAATCATCGACTGACCGACCGATTACCCCACGATACACACATACACAGACACATAGAACTTGGATATCTTGCGTCACGTTAAAAGTTGGTCACATACAGCTTCCGAGTCTTCAAATATCACGTGCAGGTCATTGTCGCCCACCAATAGACTTTGCCTGCCGACAACACTCTGAATCTGTACACACCCAACACAATCATAGACCATCTCATCACAATGATGGATTCAGACCAATCCGCCTTTGAGACTGCCAAAGTTTCCAGAAGAGATCGCTGGAAGGGAAAACTCTTTGGCAAGGACCGCCACAATGAAGAAGCCAACGCTACAAATGTCCGTGACTTTCTCAACTCCACCGCCGATGTTCTTCAAGTTGCCCATGCCGCTCCCGCTAACATCCCGCCGCCGGGCCGCTCACCCGACGGCGCTTTCTCCCATGTCGGGTCCAATGTCCCACCGCGCCTGCTGGCTAAGATTGATACTACTGCTGCCCCGAGATACCCCCAGGCCATGTCCGTAAACGATCCCGCGGTGCAGAATTCATACAACCTGACTGTTCGGACGAATCAGTCTATAGGCCAAGACCGTGGCTACGGCCAATTGGCACCAAGTCCTGACTTTCGGTCGCCGTACTCGACTCACTCACAATCGTATAACGGACGTCCAAAGAAGAACAAGGGGTTGACGGTTCATTTCACGGACTCGGTCGCCGAGATCATTGGTGATGGTGGTGATGAATGCGAGGAGCCCACCGTTGATGTTTCGAAACGTAAACAGGCTCGCATTGCCGGTGCCCCCCCGCCTCCCGCGCCCATTCCCGGAACGGTTAAAATGCGAGCCGACGATGACCCTGGATTCAAGCCCCGCCCTCTTATGCGTACCCAGACTGGCTACACGGACCCCATTGCCCCTTCACCACCAGCTCAGCCATCTCCGCCTAGACAACGGATAGTGGACCCCGAATATGGTGCCATCGACGCTTACCCTAGAAATAATCTTCTCAACACTATCCGCCCTCCTGATGAAAACCGTCGTTCATTTATTGAGATGCATCAGCAGGAGATGCGCTTGGCTGAGGGAAGAGCCCTAGCTAAGGCGCGTTCCACCAACTTTGACGATATTACCAACCGGAGTCCTTCGCCGCCGAGTTCTACCTATAGTTCGGGTGCTAACTCGCCGATTGCGCGCGAGGTTTCTCCCGAGATTCCCATGTCGGCCAAGTATGAGGCCGTTGCCAGCAAGTACGACAGCATGTCTGCCCGTTACGAAGCTAGTCCTCCCAACATCAACACCGTGGTGAACAACAATGCTCGGGTCTCACCGCCTCATCAGCCTTTGCAACAAATCAAGAGCTACAGTCCCAGCTCGCATAATTCGTATGGGTCAAGATCGCCATATAATAGCTATGGAAACCAGAAGAATGATAATCTGTCGCGGAATGCTAGCATTGCTTCTCAGAGAGAACCTCCTTCTGCCTACACTCAGACTTCGTATGCACACATGATCCCCGAAGTCACCCCTGCGGTCATCGACAACCAAGAATTCATCAACTTTGTCCAGCGGACCAAGCATTTGTTTGAACTTTTCCGCCTGCACGCTGAGACTCAGGGCCCTCTTCAGTACTATGATCTGCGGAATCTTACCCGTGCAGCCTTGTGGTGGTTCCTCCGTGGCCGTCAAGCCCTTGAGGTCCTTATCCGGGGCCGTGCGCAGGCGGCACAACAGGATGAACTGCAATACACCATGGATAAGCAGCAAGCCTATGCCAACTTGTCCAAGGCCTACTGGCTATGCGAAGAGGCTGTTCCTGAGGTCATGAAGCTGCGTAGTCTGCCGCCGCATCCTGAGGTTGAAGAGGTGCGCAGTGCCATTCGGACCAGTTTACGCAAGCTGACAGTTTCCATGACACGCAATGACTTCATGCCACCTGAGGAGCCATTCTTGCCGCAGACTACTGATAAATTCATCTGGATTGAGTACCCCAAGGTCCCTCAAGATATCTTGCCGGTATTAACGTCATCGGCGCCAACTTCGCTGCTGAGTCAGTCGGGTAGAACAAATGGGCCCAAAGCTCTCACTGTCCTCGAGTCACTGCCCTTGGGCGACACAACCGAGAACTTCAACTTTAGTAGAGTTTTGGTCGACGCTGTGTTGTACGAGCAGGGAACTCGGGAGTCCGATGGCCTCACCTTCCGCTGTTGTCTGTCAACTATCCGCCCGCAGGATCAAGCGAACCTTACCTTTCTGGTCTGCAGTCAAAACGGAGATGTACAACTGCGCATCCAGGGCAATAAAGGCGCCGGCACTACCTGGGAGGACATCAGGTGGCGTGCCCAGGCGCAGACGATCGACGTGCGGTTGCCTCGTGGTTTCCAGATGGCCATTCGGTGCTCACCACTTGACTTCCGCATGTTGATGAACATGTACGACTATGGAATGAAGATGCAGTCGCTTCTATACCCGCGCTCAGGCGAGAATTTGGTTTTCCGGACAACATTGCCGTCGTTCCAGTACTTTGATAACGATCCTCAATCGAGAGTTTTCCCTAAGGAAGCCATTGTGGGGTGCGAGCTAGCGCTGTTTGAGCAGGTTTACAAGGAGGATGCCGCGACTGGTCCAAGACATCACCACAGGGGCTTCCACCTGGCAGTTATCACGGGGCCCAAGACACGGACCCTTAATGGCGTCACACACACTTATGCGCCGTCGATGCCGTTCCAGTTTGGGTTCTTGCGTGGTGAGAATGAGAGTCCCGCGCTGCTGCTGAAGTTTGATAGTAGCCGTGGCCGTGGAACTATGGTGTTCTCATTTGGTGATGAGAAGGAGCGTCTCCGCTTCCATTCATTGATTGTCGGATCTTCACTCAACCAGGAACGCATTTTTGCCGAGCTGCCACTTCAAGCATATGATATCTCGCCTCGCTTGTTTGATAAGCGGGGCTTCTCTGGTATCACAAATGTTGCCTGGAAGGGTGTACGCGTTATCAACGATGATAATGGCGAGGATGTTCCCACGACTGTCTTGGCCGACAAGCTGCGTATCCTAACTGACTTCCTCAACGGTTCAGTGACTGACCGCGTTAACGTGACTCCTGGCGAATTGAGAATTCGTCTCGGTGTCTCACAACCCAACTTGTTCCAGATCCTTCGCATGCCCCAGATCGACATGACCATGGCCGTTGCTGAAGCTCAAGTTCCCAAGGAGACTCCCGGAGAAATGAAGCAGGCACTGGAAAAGATTGCCACCGGACGGACTGTCAGATCGTATACTTTCACAAATACTCGGGATCTCCACACCTTTATGTTTGCCATTACTGGTTTCAAGGTTCTCTACGATGGAATTGCTGTCTCTTTTGCGATTACCCGCCGTCGCATGGTGGTGCCCGTACACAAGAAGTGGGAAGCGGGTGCCACGCGGATCATGATTGTCGAACGCGATGGTGTTCTTCAACTTCTGGTCTTTTTTGAAGATTTCCACTACGGTCACTGCATGGGTCTTGTCCTCAAGCGCACTGATGAATTCGAAGCGTTTGGGCGCAATGGGAAATATGGCATTAAGATTTTGGATGCTAAGTTCCCGCTGCCGAGGGTTCCAAAGGAAAAGGAGAGGGAACGGATTGAAGCGGATGGGAGCTGTGATGATATGGCGTTTTTGTGTTTGGATTTGCCCGAAATTCCGGGTGAACATGATGATATTTCGATTATTTTTGATAATGACGAGCAGCGGACGAGGTTGGTGGGGGCATTGCCAGCGCCTACGAAGGGGTTGAGGTCGTAAGAAACAGGGAAAGCTGCGGAGGAATAGGATGCATGATTATTTGCTTGGGTGCTGGGAATTTGCATGGTTGTATTGTACATACCCTTGGTCATTGTTATTGTTTAGGTCATTTTATGAAATTTGTTTTTATTGACGGATCATATGATTGGATTTTAGGTACTTTGTTTAATCGGATATTTTGACATTTGGAGGGTGCTGTTTACAGGTTATGTATTGGTCTATGTGGTCACGTGATTTGTGTTTCATTACGAGAACGTGGCTGTTGTGAAATTTGGGTGGGTGATACAAAGGAACTAGCGCTGATTGGTGAGGACTTGGGCGTTTTCCCTAAAAGAGTCAGGGCCTTTGTAATTAAAATTAATGAAAGGGCATATCATCAAGTGACACTATAACAGACAGCATCCGTTTGGCAGGAACCTAAGAATAAGTGTCTACTATAGGCGTGCGAGCTTCTTGACGGAGCCACGCTTTAGCGTGTCTGTCGGGACGGGAACTCTCAGATGTTGGGTCACATTCAGGATCTAATGATGGTGGACCGATGGATTTTGGCGATAATGAACAATTGTGTGGTCCGTATGATGTTTGCAGGCGAGGAAGGCCGGGTAACTAGGATTGATCTGCTATAGGATACATTAGTCTATCTACTTGGTCCGTAGAGGCTTAGTGATTTTAGGAGGCATTTGTTTTGTTTATTTGAAGGGTACCCGGATTAGGATGACCTAGGCCATTCATGATATTGTAGTGTTCGTCGGATAACAATTGTGCAGAGCCAAGAGGGGTTTCCGGGATCTTGATGTGAAATCGCACTGGGTATTCAAGTCGATTATGCAGGATAAATTTATTCGCGACAGTTATATCTTGCTCTGGGATACCCTACGGCTAGGTGGGGTTGTTGTGGTAGGTTAGTAGGCAGGAAATGACTCCTTGGTCGGGGCGGACAGAGGTGAAGTTGGCGGTGCAGAAGGGGCAGAAGCAGGGGTGGAGGTCGTCGATTCGGTAGTTAGTTTGGGATGTTGATGCTGAAGGGGTGTTACAGTGCCTGCACTTGCAGTGCATCTATCTGGTGGTTGCAATTGTGATGCCAGTCGTCTTTTGTCATAGTATATAGGGAAGCTTGACCGACGAGTTCAACAGATCATGCGGTAGATTTTACCATTGACTTGGTAAGAGTCAGGTGTCACGACACAGTCACTCGGAGAATAATAATACTTTCTCATCTTTGCCCACAGCTTAGTCGGGTTCGATAACAGGATATCATTCCCGGGACAAAAGTACCAGAGATGCCATGTTTCGGCTCACGCATATGGTAGTAGATGCATGTAGTTGATCATCCGACAGATTGTGAGTGTTAGATTTAGGAGATTGATGGTCCTGTAGGCTTGGAATGGGGGGTCTAGAGTTGATGTGCCATCTACTGAGATTCGTTGGGAACTTACTGGTGAACATTGAGTGGTTGAGTTGGTTTTTTTGGGATGTGACCATGTGGAACTGGCAATTATTTAACTATATTTTGATGCCTTAAAGTCAAGTGTTAGCTTATGACATTCTTCTTGCTCTGGACCTATATAAATTGTAAAGATTCTAATATAATTCTTAGATGCTGCTGTGAATATTTAATTTGATCCGGCTCTCTCGTCAACCCGTGGAGAGTCTCAAAGGGTATCTCAGGATTTGCAGGTGAAGAACAAGTTCAAAATGACGTCCAGTCCAGACCCCAGATCCGCGTGGACTTTCTCTTTGAATTATGACAAGGATTGTAAGTCCATAGGGGCTCTGTCAGATTGACGATTTGTGCGAGTATGGTTGGGAAGACCTCAACAAGGTCTTGAACTTTTTTTATGGAAGTTTGGAGGATATCCATGTTGGACTTAGTGGTGATGGGCCGAGTGTGGACAAAATTTTCGGACAGGGAAAGCTCTTTAACTGTGTTTTTAAATACCTAGACGCCTTTTTCTCAGACAATATCAACTGATGGCTATATAACTCTACCGCCGGATCTTGATGATACTGTAATTCTAGGGTTTGAACCCTGGCGGGAAGTTGTAAATGAAACATGCGAATTGCAAGGTTTGCTTTCTCAGTGCTTATTTTTCAGTTAACGTCAGATGTATAAAAATCTTCAGATGCCTGCTGAAATGTTGGTTGGAAGATTTCTGATCAAGTAATATTTTGATAATGAGGACATGGGTTATTGGAGATTTACAGATATTCTTTGAGTACGATATATATTATTCCAAACACACAGTCGCAGCAACCAATAGGAGATTGCATTTGGGTTAGCTTTGCATAAGAACAAATTATGTCAACGTAGAGAGGTGACTGAGTGCATTTTGGGAACTGATGTATCAAAGATCAAAAACTTGGAAATGTTGCAGGTTATTCGAATTATGTTATTGCCAAGGTTGTAATAAATCAAGCAAGCGCTTCATCAGTCACGGATCCACCCACTATATGGTTATTGCATTACGGCTTGTGATGATTATCTTGAGAAGGCCAGATCAACAACAGGTATTTTTTATTATGTCCTTCTGAGCATAGAGGGGATATATAACAAGATGAAACGAGAACTGAAATATGTCGTAAAGTTACGAAATCCAGAACACTTGGATACAGCCAGTCTGATGCGATAGCTCATAATTAGATGCTAGGTCACAGAATATGTAATGTATCCAGCAATGAAACTATGTATTTCCCGGGCTCTACCAAAAGTGGGTCTCTCGAGATCAGGAGCATGTATTAATATATTCATATCTTTACCGAGAATTGAATATCTAAGTCACTGACCTTTCCCCGTCGACTTTCTATATTCCCTTGTAATCAGGTTATCTAAGTCACAGTGGTCATTTCAACACCATGAATCCTGGCCACAACTCTAGTGTATGTTCGAAATGTTCACAATAGTTGATACGAAATATCTTCTACAGCCGTTATGATCTAACTGCCGCTATATCTGGTCTCTATGACTATGAATAATGTAAAATCGAGGATCTATTGAATTCCGCCTGTCCCAGATACTATTTTATTCTTCAAGCCTTGCGAGAATCTGATCACAGACCTTTGAATTTGAATATCGCAAACCCCAGGCCGGAAAAGTGTTGTTTCTACATTCATGTTTCCTTGTTCAACAACCATGAAAGTCATCTCGGTGGGCTTACTGTTAGCCGAATATTAACTAAGACGGTAGCAGAAGGTGGAGTTAAAAGATGGAGGTCTTCTACGCACTTGAGTTGTTGTCATGGGAGCTTTATTATGGACTTTGAAGCATTCTATCATGATGATCCTGATGTATATTTGACTTTGGTAAGGTTATTTCGTCGACTGAGGGTTGATTTTGAAGTCATTAGACAGTGGCAGTCACGTGACACACAATATTTATCGACACACTATTCAGAATTAAACAAGCACATCTCCGGTAAATATAGCCTCCACGAAACGACAGTTTACGGTTATCTAACGACTCAGATCTTCCACCAACCTTTCGAATTATCGATGTCAGTCGAAGGTGTATAGTCCCATTCAGTTCTATTAATGGCACATATACAGCCCTAAGCTACCGTTGGGAGGCACCACAGACAAGCTATTCATTCTAGGCTCATTATCTTCCTGGGGCGAAGAATATTTAGGCCTGGAGCTTGTGGCTAGGTGACTATACGAGATGATGGACCTTTGCAAAAAGCTCCAGATATAGTACCTGTGGATAGATAGACTTTGTATCTTCCAAGGGTCTCTTGAAGCTGATGATCTGGATAGGCAAGATTAGATTTAAGTGGTGGGGGTATGTCTACCAGATGGAAGCCTTGACCATTATCCTTTGTGAAGATCCAGATGAGATTGACAATATCCCTAGATTCAAGTCAGACAGATCATACAAAGGACTCCATCATTTTTTCGAACAGAGAGACAAGTATTAAGGGAGCAAGTACCTTTCACAGATTACTGCGACGACTTAGGTTACTCGAGGTTGGATTTTTCAAGAGTTAGTGATGTAGAGATGTAAGTTGTATGTCTTGAACTCTAGGTTATTATGTCAGTGTAGTTGTCGGACTGAGGTGGAGCATGACTTTTGGTATAGCCCCTTGCAGAAAAGCCCAAGTAGATATCTAGTCTCTTCTAGGCCGCATCCATTAACATTGGCTGATATTCCTCCTCCTAATCGCGGTCTTTCGCTCTCATTGGCAATGAGGCTTGTAGAAATGGATCAACAGTTTATGGATTTGGCAGAAATCATTGAAGCATTATATCGCACCGGCTCTCCATTCCACAATGCACAAGGTCACCTTAGAGAATGTCTGAGGTCTATTGTGGCCATCCGAGAATATCCCTTTAGACTAGAAACAAGACTTGTTCGAACACTACATATCTCTAGAAATGGGCCTTGTGCCAGCCCCCACAGACTCTTGGGCACTGATGCGGCATTTTGGGGGAATTTTGGGAGTCATGCTACAATATTTCAGCATACTATGGAGCATCAGTGGGTCGCAAATTTCAATAATATAGAGTCTGGCCTTAGAACAGCTCATAAAATGATATCCGCTTTAAGATGGTACCTCTATCATTGCAAAGTGCTAGAGTAAATGGCAGACTCTAAGTTTTGGAGTAGTCCAGTCACAAAGAAAGATGAGAGAGGTGTGGAGAGCTTCTGTGGATCGTGGTGCGACCTCAAAACAACCAGAACGCATTTCTCACAAACAATTACAATTTCTACTGAATTTTACGAGGATAGTACGGAAGGTTACACACAATCATGAGTTGTGTTTTTTTCATTATCATATTTAGCCACGCAGTTCAGGCAATTCTATACTCGTTATCTACTGATCCATCAACCTACGCTGGGGACCCATTTAAACAAAACTGTCAAGAACTGGCCGGTAGATAAACTGGCCTTCAAATTATGAGTGAGTCTATACTCCCTTGCTATCCCTAGGCTACATGGATACCCCTTCGATATCATACCAAAGCTCGTGACGCTTTCCTCCAAGAGATCGCAACCCAGTCTAGCCTATATCTTGAGACTGCTGGATGATTTTGTAATGAGTGAAATCCGATCCTTTGTAGAGACATACCAAGCAGACAAGGAACATCTCCGCGATCTGATCGGTAATAGAGACAGAATATCCGTACCTGATTTCATACACCACTCTATCAAAGAGGATCCCAATATAGAGGACTTCCGTACATTGCTCAATATCACCCAGAACTACAATGAGCCAGCCAGCCAGCCTGCCGAATAGCTAGTATTCTGAAATTGAGCTTTCTATTCGCCCATGTATATCTCATTTTCTAGGACACCCTTCCTCAGTACAGAGAGACATCTTCCGAGATCCTAGCATATTCACACCGAGTCTCCTTCAACAAACCCGAAAAATCTTGGCACCTATACTACAAAATCCTCTCAACATACTGCAAATGCCATCTAGGCCATATCACCGACCGACTCAATGCCGTCACGGGTGTCCTCATCTCCTTGCTCAACATACGGTCGTTTTACCGGGAGTTGTATGGGTTGTTCCGGGGTTACTCTTCAAAGGAGTTGCTGTTGGTTACTACCTCTGTGAAGCAGTGGATTCTGAGAAATAAAGGTTCTGAGTCGACAGCGGGATGTCCTTACAGATATGCATCTATGGTAATTATGCGATAAGTGGAGAAATAGCACAATAAATACTTGAAAAAAAGCATTGGCAGTCATTGAGACAACAATGAATAATGATGAAGAACAAATATTTTTGGGGAAGAGTGAGAAAGACCTTGATTTAATACAATTGTATTTCAATCATTTATTATCCAATGGTAATGAGCCATTCCGACCCATTTTTCAGATATGCGGTTTGTTAAAGTCATCTTTTGTGTAACCATGTCACCTCATGGAGACACAAGTGTAAGTATGTAACATCTATTTGTGAGACCAGACCTATGAAACTCCAGTTTCTATGACCTAATTCTATGTAACAAATTCTACTTGAATTGTGAGAAGTAATAAATGTCAACCATGTTTAATTATGGTGGTCACACTACACTTGCGGATCTCCTAGGTGCACAAATGCCCTTAGAGATTTGCTCAATCTGTTTCACTTGTCAATGTTTTATGTACTGGTGGTATTCTTGTTCAGATCATAGAGCCATATAATTGAATTCAATGTATATAATAAACTTTTATGATAACCATTCTGAGTTATCTCTTTAACCTTCAGATACATTATCCTCATATTTATGCGTTAAACCCTGAAATGGATCAACCTTTTGAGCCTCTTATATCTCCCTCCCTATCAACAGCCATGAGAATTCACCTTGGTAGTCTGCAAGCAATCCTCAAGGCACTAGTCCCTACCATAAACATTAATTGAGTCATAAAACATCATCAAGAAAAGCTGACTAGACATTCCTGTAGCAAACTTCTTCATTGCTTTTCGGAGTCCGACATCCCGCAACCACACAACCTTTTCGGAGATTGCTCGATAGACAAACTCTCTCCAGATGCAGAAGCCTCCCCGGGCTCATCATCCTCATATTCTTCCGATATACTTAGACGCTTTCTTTTTCTCTGATTTCCATGAGAAGTCTCGTCATCTTTGATGCTTTTGTGTTGATGTCTTTCGGTATCTATTTGGACAGTCGGAAGATCAACAGCTGTGAATGACTCCGGCGCTAGAAATTCAGGTCTCATGTTTCTCATTTCTGATCTTATAAGCGAGGCTGTAATAGCTGCTGCTTCAGGCACAACAATTTCAATACTCCCTTCAATGCCATTTAGGTTAGTAACTTGTGATTCTTGATTCGTCATGCGCCGTGTATCGGCCCTCAATGGTTGTGGTTCCAGTGCTTGGCCGGGCCGCTTATGGATTGACCCATCATAATTCACAATAGAAGGCTGCGGGACCAAGAGTGGGTACTGGTGTGCTAGAACCTCTCTAAGTAGTCTAGCTCCCACATCATCCGGTAGTAACCTCGCTAATCGTCGGTTCGCTTCATCCACATGAGGTCTATCGTAATCAGCTCCCAACACAATGACCTGCGTTATTTGCCCCCAAGTATCATCTGGCCCGCCCAAGACCCGATAATGTTCTTCAGATAACAGTCTGACTGGGTGATCCGCTAAATTCTTTACAGAAAATCGCACTGAGTGTTTGTAGGGATGATGAAGGCCATTTTGTGATTGTAATAGCTCATCACGATTGGGTAGGTACTGCGGAAGCTCAACGCGGCCATTGAGAGGGTTGTAAAAAGGGATACGCCGTTGACATTCATGCTATTGCCTTTCAAACTCGTGCCGGGATAATACAGGGCCAACTTCCACGCCCAGAATTTGACAAAAAGGTATGATGCTCTTATAGAGTGTAACCCCGTGAGAGCTATCGGTGTAATGTTTCAACATGTGCGATACCATATTTTGTTCATCTTTGCTGTAGTCGACATCCTCCACACAGAGAGGACAAAGCCACGGCCTCAGATCATCCAATATATGGTCTCTGCCTGCATGTTAGTTGTAGTATGATATATAGTGGTGTGCATGCAACACTTACAATTGGTCTATCTGCTGGCTGCACTCAAAATGCCAATCATTCTCGTGACAATATACAGGGTCTTGGGGTTGAGGATATCTGCAAATCTGACAGTAGATCTGATCATTGACTCGGTAGGCATCGGGGGGAATAGCATCATCTCGGGGGTAGTCGTGAAACTGCATTCTGGTCCGGAGGTCCGAAAGTTTGGTTAGGAGAGGTGGCAATGGAACTTGAATATCCAGCGCGGGATAAAAGTGCCAAAGGCTCCAGGCTTCGGCCCGGGCACAAGCGAGCAAATGCATGTAATTGATTATACACCGTGCCCGGAGTCTCCCAGAGCTATCACATTCAATTGGTGCGTGGTGATCCGGGAGACGTCGTCGGAGGTGGGTCATGATCCGATTTGATATATTGTCGATGAATGTTTCGTGATCCTTTTTAACGTGTACCTTGTAGCACAGCAGTCTTATGGACACGTTCTGTAAACCTAGGATACAGTTGTCAATTACCTTCTAGTCTTCGCAGGGTGACTCGACAACGGTGACATCCTCTTCCTTGATGTGTTGCGAGCTCTCTGAAGAGCATCGGGTGACCGAATTTGGCCCGGGTGTGGTGATGAAATGTGTTTTGCAGTGTCGTATCTGCTGTTTTATGCCTAGGGATCATTGTTAGCCGGCATCATAAATATACATGATCAATCCACTCACAGGTCAAAAAGTCAAAGATTCTGCAAAGTAACAGTTGAGCGCCTGCGACCTGACCCGGCGCTCTCTTGCACCCGCGGGGAAGTTGAAACGGGGTTTTCGGGTGTGGAGGCGGGAAGAATAAATCGTCAATAGCAATTAGCCCCGCAACTAAATCCCGATGTACGCGTTTCAAATTGTGACGCGGTTTTCGTATAGTGGCAGTATTGCTGTAGTCAATGATATTCTCGGGAATTTCGGGGAAAGCGACATGAAGACGGCGATGGGCTTCAGGAATTGCAGCCTCTAGTAAGTCCATGATATAGTCGATCTATCGTTCTTGGGTATAAACAACATTGAAAAGAGAAGAAAATACAGTATATATCAATTGATGATGGTAGACTTTATAATGGGGCGATCTAATAACTCATCAGACAATAAGGCACCAATAACTATATCAAACGGAGAAGAAAGAATATAACTGATGTGATTTGGATATGTCTCATTTTACTGCCAATTGCACAATGTAGGGAGACAAATGGGCGACTCTAGGGTTACTACTAACCCATACCAACACATCATGACCTATTTATATATGTTTATATATAAGAAGAACCATGATCTTGATATCTTAATACTCAGCAAGCATTGAATTAGAAGCTATCAGCAACCCTATATACACCATTCTCTGAAAGACAAATCGTTGTCTATGTCGCGGCTTGGTTGTCCGTAGGTATATAGTAGAAAGTAAAAATAAGTTGAGCTACAATGACACAAAGGTTTCTTAGCTTGGGTGCCGACATCTTTGTGCAGTTTGTAACTTTATGATTGTCAACGATGTTTTTAAGAATGACCCATTGCATTCTTACATATTGCCATATTTTGTTCTCTTGATTTACGTATTGCATCGATCAGCACTGAAAAAAAAGATCTTGCAATAGATGTTCTAGTGCTCATTTTTCACGAGTCTGTTTCTGACTACAAGTCCCATAGTCAACAAAGGCATCAAGTCTCTCGATGCCAACACCACTCAACGCAGTAGTGACAAACCTGGGGCTTTAGAACAGATTGACGAACTACACGAACGGGTCAAGGCACTTTAAGAACATGTTGTCCGTCCATATTTCTTTTTCAAGGTCTTGACGTCGGTGGAATCGCTGCTCAATGGCTATTCAGACACCCATACATCAGGAACTTGACCTCTTTTTTGTCTTTAGCAGCTATCTACCATAACTATTGTACTCGTCACTTCTGTGCCAAACCCGGTCATCGGTAAACAAATAAATTGATCCACCTAGTGAAGTCCTTCCTACAGTAGCTTGTTCTTAACTACTCAACGCCTCCTCAGGTCATTGACGCCACTCCCAGCTAACAAGAACAAAGGCTACATGACTTGGCCAAACAATGTAAAGCGCTTCAAGACGTCCTGTTCCAGGCTATCCTAGAATCCTTGACGGCAGAATAATGGACAGGAAAGCAAGCAATAATCACCAGAGAAATTGCCTGCTATCGAGATTTTTCTCTTCACATGTGAACCGGATTTAAAAAATTCAGGCCTAGATGCATTCCAGAAATTGAGAATAAACCCTTCTTTTGGCATCAAAGTTCAAGTCGAGAACTTCATCATGTTAATGATCTTGCATGGATACAACGTTGTTGATCATTCAACAGAAGATCCTATTACATTTACAGGAACCTCTAGAATATTCAAGCACCCCAGTATTGATAACATCCCAACAACAAAAGGTTTCTAAATCTTTCTCAGATTCACTTAGATCTTGTGTGACCTTAAAACCGGTGCTGAGGAACCTGTAAAAGAACAAACTAAGGCGCCGGGGTGTCTAGATCCAGAGCCAACTCAAATGTGCATGTGTCTTGAATTTCCAAATTATTTACCGTCCAAGGTAGAGATGAATGAGTACCTTCCCAGTATGTTTTTTTTTTGCATACGAAACCCCCAATACTAATACAATTTGCAGGGCCGACAATGTTGACAACGTTCAATATGGCTATGTCCCTATCATGTTAAGCCATACGGAAATCTTGTCGTCGACAATGGGAAGCATGACGTAGTGGATCTCATCATTGAAAACACGGGAAAGATGAGAACAAGAGAGCAATTGAGTCCACCACCAGGTAAACCCGAAATCCTCTTGATACCCCTCGAAAGTTGGGTGTCAAGGAGACGACTAAGCATCAATACTGCCTGTTCAATTGTCATCAAACTTATACGCTAGGCATTGATGAATTTCCATTCTGAATGGTATCCCCACTAAGCCCAGCTACAGTTTGACAATGTGTGTATCTTGATTAGCGATCAAGACAAGTCGAATCCCATTATATAGGTTGCTCATAACTATAAGCTACGGATAATCCCACACATGCCAAACAAGGTAGCTAATGAACAGGAGAGTCAATATAAGCCTCTCTACACCCTTGGAGCATTTCTAATCAGGATATACTTGGCTACCTGTGAGTTTGGCGAGTACTCAAATCTATTCATTGATCTTACTCTCAAAATCACAACTTCCACTTTTGAGCTAAGAAAGCTGCTCAGAGGCCTTAAACCATCACTTCCCCATCCACTTGTGAACTCTGTGTATTCTTGCCTGAGCACACCACATGACTCTACACCCGATGAAAATATTGTTTGGACGGAGCACACTATAGACAATGTATATCTGAACATATTGGTTGTGTACTGCGATTCTTAGAAACGACCATATCCAGATGATTAGTCCAGAACCAAGCAGTGGGGCGTCCAGCGCACGCAGCGTGACGTTTCCATTTAAAATATTTGGCCAGAACTAATGTGCCATGATGCATCACCCTCAGCGGATGTATGTGCTTGCTGAGCCTAACAAGATAATGCTGAGTATATGTGATTATGCGAGAAATAGAGGTTATAAATGTCCAACGTAGTCCCAACATCGAATTGTTTATACATAGGATGGTATATAGTGCCTTAGCCAAGTCTCAAATCGTAATATGCATTATTGATACATGTTTAAATCCACAAACATTATGTACATATCCAAATATGTATTGATGAATGTTTACTAGAAGGCTATTGGTGCATCCAAGTAACCTCGTTGGGCCCAGAAAGTGCACAATGTACATATATGATGGAAAAGCCTAATCACTTATTTCCTCCTGACACCCATTGATCCAGTACCTATTTCATCTTGTCTTACAAAAAAATAAAAGATATGAATCGCTCCCAGGCTCGCAGTGTCTGTTCAAAATCTTCGCAATAGCTAGTCAACAATGCCATCTACAGCCGCTACGAATCAATTCCGGCCATTCCATGTCTTTATAG
Organism: Ambrosiella xylebori; assembly: GCA_002778035.1. Lineage (NCBI taxonomy): Eukaryota > Fungi > Ascomycota > Sordariomycetes > Microascales > Ceratocystidaceae > Ambrosiella > Ambrosiella xylebori. Next base: position 3,066,678 of record PCDO01000002.1, read on the forward strand.
TTACGAGAAAATGTACAACTAGTCTGTCCGGGATATACTGTCATACTTGAGGCTCTATGGAAGTTTAACCATGTACCGCTCAAGCTGAAGATTCGCAATTCCAATTTCAAAGAACAGTGTTTTTTGGACCGTGTTTTCCTCTTCAACAATAATGGCATTCACGCTGGTAGACTAAGAATTCATGAGCTTTTGGATCTACTTCCAGTAGATAATGGAAAGAAAACATGGATATCAACTATCTGCTTATCTTGCTGCCATGGCAGTCGCATGATGGACTTTGAAGAGACTTATCTGGCTACCCTTGATTCATATTTGAGTTCCATTTGTTTGTTCTATCGGCCAAACTTTGACGTTGTAACAGTGCAAAATTGGCTGTTTGATAGTACTCCATACTTAAAAAGTCAAAGTACTAACGGTTCTAGTCATCCTTCAAGCATATAGGGTGAATTTATAACAAAAAAAAATAATGCCTTTATCAAACATCCATCTAACCATCTAGGACTTCCATCAACATTCCGTCTCATCGAAATCAGTCAACAATGTGTAATTCCATATCTGGCAGATTTGAAGCCAAATTTCGTTGCCTTGAGTTACCAGTGGGAACATGAAGACAAAACTGACTTGTACCTCAAATTGATGTCGACCAATATCGGAATGCTTATGATTCCAGGTTTACTGGTACCAAGCACACAACGGAGGTTGGGACTCATGCCTACACCTCAAAGGATCTTCGAAGAAATTGAACTCTGCGCTCAGTTGCGAGTAGAATACTTATGGGTTGACAGATTTTGCATTTGCCAAGGCAATCTGGTACCTGACAAACATGGCGAGGAGCAGATAAGATATATGGGATATATATATCGTATCTCCACCTTGACATTTGTCCTTGGGGATGACCCAGACGCAGTTGATTATCTCCATAGTTTCCAAGTTCCAAGAGAATACAAAGCACTCCACCCTTTTTTTTTTAAAAAAAAAGGTCAAGCACGTAGGAGCTACCGAAAGTTTTTCCTAAAGTGCTACAAATTCTTAGGCACCAAGAGGATGGACATTCCAGGAGATGATCATATCTAAGAAAATACTATATGTCCTTAGTTCTGACTTGGTGTATCAATGCTGCTGTCATGTAGATGTAGAGCATAACTTCTAGAGCTATAACCTGATAGGGATTGTGCACACAGACATGCATGTATCTAGCAGACCGCATCATTTGATAGTTGCAAACTGTAGTCCAAAATATTACACATCAACGTTTCTAGATATGACACTTGTCTCAATTGACGGCTTATATCTAGATCTAGCCGAAGTTGTTAAAGACCTATATTGAATCATAGGGGAAGATCATGAGACCAGGCTTCATCTACAGAAATGTCTAGAGATTTTGTATTCCTCACCAATCATGCTTCTATATTATCAACTGTTGTTATGTAACCACAATAAGATAATTACTTTGGCAATAGGATCTTGTTCTACCCTGCACAAACTTCTCAGTATTGACCCTGCATTTTGGCTGCCAGATGAAAATCAAGTCATGTTAACTGCATCTGTATCACAACAACTTTGGATTAATCATCACCAGAAACTACAGAATTGGTTAGAGACAGCCTTCCAGATTACCTCATCTTTGGACTGGATTCTTCGAAATTGAGATCTATTGGAGACATGGATAGACTTTGACTACAGGCGTTCAGGAATCCCAGAACTCCATGATTTCTCAATTATATTGAGCTCTTTCCATGGCCTCTAATTACTTAGCTATGGGCATCTTCAGAAGCAGGCTCTATACATCCTCAACGTCAGATTGCTTTATATTTACCTTACATGGAATCTCTCTTGGGCTTATACATACAGTGCATATGGTGAAGGGTTGTCATAACCTATTCCTGCCATTACCATATCTCGCAATTATAATGAGCAATTTTCTCTCATGCTATCGAGAACTATTAAAATCTTCAAGTTACCATTATGTAGGTGAAATTAACATTAGGTTAATCCACCATTGGTTTAGCCTCCAACATGAAAGATAATTTACCATATCTTGCCCTTCAAGGCCTTACATATACCATATTGGACATGCTACCAAGACTCCTCCTATCTCGGCCCTCAGAACATTTGAAATAAGCCTTAGTTAAAATGACAGGTTTGCCATTGAGTCCTATTTTAAGTGAACTGAGAATTTTTTGAGACTCATATCAAACCTGCAAACGTTGTCTATATCACCTTGTAATTAAACAGCATTATACGTCTACCGCTGAATTCATTCGCCGTTCCATTTATCAAGATCCCAATTTTGATGATGTCAAGTTGATAATAAATGTTATCCAAGAGTATAAACCACACGTCAGGCTTATAAGCAGTATGCCAAGGTTATATTTCTTATCTAGTCATATGTATCTTGAGTCCCAGGCGTCTCGGCACATAAATGATGAGTCTACAACATAATTGTTGGCATATTCAGAGTCAGTGTCCTTGAAAATGCTTCAAGCGGCCTGGTTATTATATTATCACATGATCTCAAAATACTACCGCCATGTCCTCAGATGTATTAATGATCGATTCAACACCGTCATGGGTGTTCTCATGGTTCTCTTTCAAGTCACTTCATTCGAGTCGGAATTCATTTTTGGATTGCCCCACATATACATTTCTAGAACACTACTCTTTGCATCCACATTTCCGGAGCAGCCAATCCTAAGTGACCATCTGTCTTGGAGTTGGATTCAGACAGGTAAAATCAAGGAATTAAATGGTGTCAACTTGAGTGACTCTCAAATAAAACATCTTCAACAGCCATATAAATAGACATTTTTCCATACTGCTGCAATCTACTGCCATGATGAGCGGGGTAATATTGAGGAATTATGATCCTCTTTAGTTGAGAGCCAGTCCTTGTACTTTGGCACATTTCACATCCCTGATCTAAACTCTGTTTTTCTAGATTCAGCTCATTACAAAAAAACAGACAATGGCCCTTTGCAATATGTTATTCGATCCCAGGCCCCAACCCATCTGATAATCCTAGCATCTATGCTTATCAGATCATCACAAGATGTTAACTTTCTCCAAAATATTCCGCATTACTAGGTCCTTGCAGGGCCGTTTCAAGAAGTTATAATTGGTATTGAAATACAATCTCAAGATTCATTCACACTCTATCTTGCCAAAGGTATAGATGCGGTATTGGTAAATGTTACTTCCACTAGTGTTCCTATTTTCCAAGTTATGTGAAACAATATACACACACGAAAAGTACATGTTACTAGTACTGAACTTGATCTGCGATGTCCTTATAGTCATGTATGTATGATGATCTTCCAGTAATACGGTAACACTTTTGCAGATATGATCATTGCTTATGGTATTTATGTATTTGCATTATTGGTTTTGTATATAAGAATGAAATTATAGTTAAAAAAATCACTAACATTCTAGACTGCTTCACACAGTAAAGTGCATTTTCCATTTGATTACAACATGGTGTCACTCTAGGTAATTCCTGTATCAATATTCTGGACCATGGTTCGATGAATGTTCAATCAGGATCTCCGAATTACATGGACTTTTGTTTAATTTTCACGTTGTGATAAGCAGAATTATCAATTATATTTGTCATATGTGTTCTACCTTCAAGCACATTTTCATAAGATCCCGAAAGGTAGTACAAAGATCATAATCAACCATCTGCCAGGGGGATATGACGGTTACACAAATGTCGCTGAATAAATAGTTATATTTCCCTTTTTTTGGAGTCAGCTAAAATTATCGAGATTCCACTATTTAATATAGTTTATGACAAGGTATATATGAAATTAAATGAAAGTGAAAAAGAAAAATAGAAAAAATGTATATATTTGGTAACTTGAGTATATAGTATTACAGTTTAAATGAAAATGTCTCATATATGCTGAGTCTTTCAGTAATTGGGGTTATTCTAAGTTATATCATTGCGTCATTCATACAGATGCCGCCAGCATCATACAGGGCGCGGGTTAATCGGAGGCTGATAATTGTATTTAGACCACCAGGATCCGCACCCACAAGGTCAATAACAATTTTATCATGTCACTATAAAAATAATCTAGCCCCGTTCATCCTCGAATATATAATTTGGCATTCTCAGGTTTTTGCGCATCTACGTAGGTAAGTTCTTTGATGACGTCATGACATCGCATCCAGATTCCAAAAATGGCATGTTAACATTCTGACAGCATTTTGTACGCAACTCTATATTTCACGAGACTATCATTGACTACAATCAAAATTGCGATCAGGGCTGGTTCATGATGAGTTTCCTGGGTGGCAAGCTATCGATTTATGCCCCTTTGCAGGGACTGATTCATGGTAAGTGAATACAGATATTTACTCGCATATTTGCATCCAACAACTCGATATATGAAGCCCAAAGCTATAACATGAGTTGTTATTTGTATGCAGTCAAGTAAGTGGCACTTTCTTCGCTGTGGTCCCTCTCATCAAGACGACATCCTGCTCATCTCCAACTCATATCCTACGACTCAACATCCCTGTCAACCCTTTAATCCACCTGCATCATCCCAACCCTCCCATACGAACTGAACGAATCAAGAAAGCAAGAAAAACACAAGCTTAGTTTAATTCTTGCCCCCGCCCAACTCTGACGTCGTCGCCCTTTTGAATTCACAACTCAGCACCTAAATCGTCACTTTTATTTGCCTCCACTTTTTTTTTTTTGATATCCAAAGCTGTTGACCTCTTTGGGTTAGCTGTGGGCTAGTTATTCTGAAATCCTGAGAAGTGCTCATTTTTTTTTATTGAAGACTTTCTTCATCTTTGAACTCTGACATCACTCTCATCGTCCCCACATAATTTTACATCACAACCTCACGACCTACTAAACTCAACCTAAACAAACCTTCGCTACAGATTTCCTACAACCTGAATTCTCGAGCCTTGAACATTTCTTCGATAATATACACTAAAAGCACAATGCTGACTTCGTGGTTCTCGGGTCCAATTTCTCCAGCCAAGACTGAAGACCAACATGCCGCTGGATATGTCGACGATGATACTGAAATCGTCGAGGCTAGCGATGGCAATGGTAAGTCGTCATACCACTACTTATCAACTGTGGTGTCGATGCTCCCGCGGGGTTTGCGCGTTGGAGCACTAATATATGTGGAGTTCCGTCGGGCTTGAGATATGTTTTCATCTCTAACTCTAGCTTCTAACTCCAGTTCTTACTCACATCATTTCGCAATTACGTCCCGGTGCGGATTTGAGCCGGGTGACATTGCCGACGTTCATTCTCGAGCCTCGGAGTATGCTCGAGCGCATAACAAAGTAAGATTGATTCCCTGTCCTAATACTCAACTTGATTGCACAAATAGAGATACGATATGAGCGATTCGCAAATGTTACTTGATATTAAATTGACTATATACAACGTTCAACTATCGTTGTATCTCCTAAACTCTGCATCCTCGGCCACGATCCGGCGCATACCTTCAATCCTCCCAACTTAGCTAACCATGCCTCTGCTAGCTTCATGTGCCATCCTGAGATGCTGCTTCCCATCTCGAAAATTAACGACCCGACCGACCGCTTTGTGTCTGTCGTCAAATTCTACCTCAGTGGTTGGCACATCCGTCCTCCGTAAGTTGGTTTTACCTTGAATGCCCTGCATCCCCCATCTACTCCGACGTAACAGAGCCTCCGGTGTATGTGCACTGACTTGGCGGCTCACACATTCATTCTGTTGGGACTCTGTTGGCCAATGACCAGTCGCGAAAAAAAAGCTATATGCAGCTACCGGAATTCAGGACCCTGGCTCTGCTAACATGGACACTTTGACATGTGACAGGGGCGTCAAGAAGCCGTTGAACCCTATTCTCGGCGAGATTTATACCTGCTACTGGGACTTCCCCGACGGCACCCGTGCCTACTACATCTCAGAACAAACTTCACACCACCCTCCGAAGTCGTCATACTTTTATCTCGCCCCCGATCATCACATTCGCATCGATGGGACCTTGAAGCCACGGTCCAAGTTCCTCGGCAACTCCGCCGCCAGTCTGATGGAAGGTGTCGCTTTCCTGACCTTGACCAACGGCGGGAAGAACCCCGTTCACGGAGAGCGTTATATTCTGACTCAACCAAACATGTACGCTCGTGGCATCTTGTTCGGCAAGATGAAGTACGAGCTTGGTGACCACTCTATTGTTAAATGCCCTGAATTGGACCTTTCTTGTGATATTGAGTTCAAGACGAAGGGTTGGGTCAGTGGCACCTACAATGCTATTGGTGGTTCTATCAAGCGTGACAGCACTGGCGAGGTTCTGTATGAACTTTCAGGTTTGTGGAGCGATGAGATGTCTATAACTTGTGCCAAGGTAAGCCCGTAAAACCCCCATTATTCACCATAGCATCCACTGACGTCATACCCTGACACAGACCGGTCGTACCGAGGTATTCTTCAACGCCCCCAAATCGAAGCCCTCTCCCCCTTCTACTCGTCCCATCTCGGAGCAAGAGCCCCGCGAATCCCAACGTCTATGGCAAACCACAGCCCAGGCCGTTATCATCAAGGATCATGTTGTAGCCACCGACGAGAAGTCTAAAATTGAAGACCGCCAACGCGAGGAGGCTGCTAAACGCGCTCAGACCGGCACTGAGTGGCATCCTAGATTGTTCCGGAGGGTCCAGGCTGTTCCAGGACAAGAGGAGGAAGACGAAGAGGATTTGGAGTGGATAATCAACGCTCACGTTGATCCCCATGCGGACCCCAAGACGCAAGCGGAACAGGTGCTTGCCATCTACCCTATCTTGCCTGGGCAGAAGGTGCCGGCGTCCGCCGGAAACAGCGCAGCCGCTGCAAAAGACGAGCCATTGCGTAATGCGTCTGCTGATCTAATCGATCTGTAGACTTTGAGTCATGTTTTCGAACGGTGTTTGGTATTTGCGTTTCATCTCATGGGATCTTGGATGTTTTCACTGTCATTTCTTTTCATAATAGGTGGTGAGTCTTGGTTGAGCATTATTTGAAATCATGGCATAAGTATAATTCATTCATTTCATTGTCCTTGCTGTTGGAATCCATGATATATTGGTATTGAATATAAAAATTACCCATCAAACTCCAAAAATCAAAACGCCAAGACTCCTTGCCGTACGCCCATATAACCGATTCCCTACATATATCTTAAAATCTCCGTCTAGTAGGTTCCGGCGTCGGTGACCGACTCGGGGACTGGTCACCCTTTCCATTCAACTTCAAGTGCTTCTTCGTCGCTAAAATCAACTCTCTATCCAGATCGGGACTGGGATTCTTCCGGTGGATGAAATTGCAGTAGCCGCCGCGGACACACCCTTCACCGCTATTTAGCCGGCAGCATGCTTCGCGGAAGTCAGTGACAGGGGAGAGCTCGCAGTAGATTGGGCGGGCGGCATACCAGCGGGAGTTGAGGGCAGCGCAGGCATCAGAGGCCGATTCTTCGTATTTGAAGCGGGCGTAGACGTTGCCGATGAGGTCTGGGTCGAGGAGTTAGCAGCTGTTCTGGTAATATGTAGATTTTGAGCGCAAAAGGTTTTTCGTGTTTAAAATGATCAGAGAAGCACTTACGATCGTTATTATTATCGCAAACGACAAGCTCCTCAAGCTCCCCGTATTTGCACAATTCACACCAGATATCTTCGTAAAAGGCGTCAAAGTGGTTCTGCAACTGTGAGGGGTTCATACGGTTTTTCGGATCGTGAGCAGGGTTTTGGTAAAGGTTGGGCATCAGGATGGTTTGCGAGTAGGAGGGTTTAACGTGTTTACGGGAGCAGCGGTCGCCGTGGCGGCAGGCGCCGATTTTCTGGGGGGGGGGGGGGGGAGGACTGTTAGTATTATTCATTGTATTGTTGAGAGGTGAAGAGAAGACGTACGAAGTAGAAGGAACAGTTGACTTTGTCAAGTTCGGTTCCGAAGATTGAGGCGAGGAAGTTGGCCATGGTGACGGTGGGCGGGTAGACAGATGATTCTGGCAAGTAAAAAGGGAGATGCGCAGAAAGGGAAAATCAATCTGCTTGTTAATGATGGTGCTTGGTTTGGTGGCGCGACAGATGTCGTTAGCGAGGCTGAGGACGGAGAAAAAATTAGCCACAAAAGGCTGATGGGATGGGTGGTTATATGTGGCGCAAAGTGGCGTTCTGGAGGGTTCGATCTATAAAATGCTTGATAAGCGGAGTTGGGGAATTGTGTGATGAGATTATTGATTATTCAGATGACTTTGGGATGATTGTGAAGTAATGATTTTTGGAATACATTGACGTTCTAACCTGATTATTAATGAGGTGCTGTCTTCAGATGAAAAGCCTGTGATTCAGACAAATACAGATTCTAGTTTACAAGAACCCTAATAAATGGATAATCATCAACATCAGATATAGTATCATTCATCTTTAATCATACAATGTATTGCCATTTCCATGCCCGCCTCTAGTACCTGAAATGATCATTGCTCCCCCACACTCCCATCCCATCCACATCCATCATCTCAATATCTCCCTCCTGCGTCTCTGTGGCCCCCACCGTTCCCCCCAAACTTTCATCCTTAATATCCAATTCGTCAAAATCCCCCTCAAGCACCTCCGTCCCCGTCTTTTCCATCGACCCCCAATGCTCAAACACCTTCATCGCCGCTTCCCGTTGCCTCTGACACTCGGCCAAGAACAAAGTATCACCTACAGTCCCACGAGCAGTATACTTTGTTCGGATGACGTCTTCTAAAAACGCCGCCAGCGTCGGGTCGATATCTCGGGGCTTGATCTTCCACTTTTCGCCAGTGCGCACGTTGAAGAGGATGGTTGTTTCGGGAAGTTTCCCGGTCCTGAGGAAGATCATGTGGGCGTACATGGCGGCTTGAAGAACATGTTCATTGCTGAGATCTTGCGTAAACTTGATTTCATAGAGGGTCTTTTTGCATTCGTTGAACTGCGGGGAGACGGGCGAAGGGAGCGCGTCAAAGTCGATGACACCATGGAGGTTGACACCTATGGAGGTGTCGACGCTGATGATGTCAGTGATGCCCCGGAGGGACATTTTCTCGCGTTCTAGTTTGTAGTCTATTTTTGAGATGTTGGTTTCAAAGCCGAGGAAGTGGTTTTTCTTCTTGGGGTGGATCTCGTCGATGAGGCGGCGGGCAGCCATGTTAATGTCAGCGGGCTTGATCCAGTCGTAAGAATGATTCTGCATTTGGAGCCAGCGGGCTTTGTATCTGGAGATTGTAGAGTCGTATTCGCAGGCCATCTTGCAGAGCCAGATAACATCATCTTGTGTGAGCTTAGTGCTGAGCTTCCGGATTTTGGTCTCTTCGGGGGTATTTTCGAGGCCTAGAGTGCTGAGAGTACCGGACATGAGGTACTCAGCCGCCGCGACGACGACGAGGCCGTTGATATCGGAGACGGTTTCGTGGAATTCCCATTCTCGTTGCGGGTAGAAGGGAGTCGATGATTCAGTTGAGGTCAACGGCTGGCTAGGGTCGGATCCAGGGGCAGGATCAGGAGGCCGCTGGATGGTCCATTGGGACGGGATGACAATGGGCATTTTTATCTGCTGGGACTCCGGCAGTTCTTCCCGTAGGATTATGATCTCGAGATATTTGTTGATGATTCGTTGGATGTGTTCATCTTTCAGGTGGCGGATGACATCTGTGACTGCTGTTTCTATCGGCAGAATGAGATCTTCTGAGATCTTCCGTACTCCAGGCTTTGCTCTTTTGAGATCGTGTTTATGTTTTGGAATATCGTGTGTGTGATCCCAGATTGCCGTATTAAAGACATCATCTGGGTCAACAAAGGAGACCAAATCTTTCCCGTATTCATACAATACCACAAGACGTTGCCGTGCTCTAGTCAACGCCACAAACTGGCCATTCGTACAGCGATCGTCGGGCTCGTTTCGAGCAAAAAAATTGAAATATGACTGAGAGGCCACGCCAAAGACAATGACGAGATCTCGCTCGCTGCCTTTGAACTGGTGGATAGTAGATACCGATAGTTTTCCCTCAATGACGCGATCATCTAACGGGGCTTCATCGTTGGTGGACACGGCGATTGGAATGCCGTACTTTTCGCCCAGGCAGTTTGTCAGCGCAGATAGATGCTTACTTCTGCGAACCTTTGGTGCCAATATGGCAGTATTTTGGGCGCCGTACTTCTTAATCAAGGCGAAAAGCTTCCGCGCAATAGCATTTTCATTAAACATATTGGCGTGCAAAAATATTGGCACCGGTCCGTCCTTAGAACCAACAATATACGGTGTCCCGTTAAGGAAGGCGGAGTTTATAAAGTTCACAGTCTGGTGTGACATCCGGAAAGATTTGCTAAGTGATACCCGCGCCCACGGAACTTCGCCGGCCAGCGGACCAAAGATCTCGGGTGCCATGGAGAGATAGCGGGCATCGGCTCCTCTAAACTGGTAGATTGCCTGTCGCTCATCTCCGAGGATAACCAACCGGGCAGCCCTGCCACCCCGCGCCTGTTGATTTGCTTGGATGAAAACGCAAACCAGCCAAAAGATCAAATCTGTACAATCCTGAAACTCATCCATGATAATAACGTCAAAGGGCTCTCCATGGAAAGTCGGCGGCGGTATCCTGCCCGCCTCCATATCCAACTTTTTGTGAAGCAGCAGCGAATCATTGTCGATGGTCTCCTCGAACAACCGGCATGCCATGGCGTGGAAAGTCCAAATTTTGAAATTGCCCAGGCCCTGCCCTTTGTCCATCCGCCCTTTTGTCTCCACCATTAGTCGCCGCGAGTACGTCAAGATCGCCACCCGCTCATCCGGGAGTGACTGCACAATCGCCTCCGCTGTCGCCGTCTTCCCGGACCCCGGACGGGCTGAGACAATGACATTGTGGTTCCTAGCCAATCTAACGACCTTTTGCTGTTCCTCAGATGGCTCGAATCGTCGTTGGCGGGTTTCCATCTTTTTCACGTGGGGGTCGTAGACGTTTTCGTCGCTGGAGTCAGCATCGTAGACGATGTCTTCCGGGTTGGCGCCCGGCGGTGCCTGAGTAGAGAGGGATTGTGGCAAGGGGAAGGTATTGGAATTTCGGCGGTTGGGGTGTGTTCTGGGCTGGCCGGTGCTAGAGCGGGATCGGGGACGGGGACGGGGGTGGTGATTAGAATGGGAGTATAATTGGTGGGGGGGTGGAGGGGCAGGATTGGACATGGGGGAAGGGGTGGAAGGGGTGTGTGTCCTCACAAGCATCTCTGCTAAATTGGCGTAGGGACGTGATAACGAGGGGGGATTTCGTAGCAGAAACGATGGGGAGAAGTGAAGGTGGGACCACCGCATGACCTGAATAGAGGTGAGGGATAAAATAAATCATAGATATGAAAGGAAACGTGGACATTGAATATGAGCTGCAGATAAATTTCATGTACAATCTATTGTGTTAGGGTTGCTGCTAGGGTAAAGGTCAACTCTATAAACGCCGTGAGAAGATATGTAGAATAACACTATTTGAACTTTGACTGTCAGATGGTAAATGTTGTCGAACAATTAATGATATACCATATTACATGAAAGATTTTAATCTATTTGTGCTTTCTGAAGGTGTTTATATATGAAGTGATTAAGGAACCGTCCTTGTGCAATGTTCATAGCAACTAGATACTTGCGCAAGAGTTATGAGTTTAGGTTGAAAGCATGTTATATATAATTGTGCTACATTCTATGTGTTGGGTACCATGTAGTGTGTGGGCCTACTGTCTACCTATAAATAACCCATCTCATAATAAAGAAACGACAGAGACATTTCCGTACCTTTGTGTATCTGTTCGCCATAGAGTCCACAACGGAACATTGAGACATCACTAGAGTGCAGCATACTTATGGATTACGCAATTGATATTGGTTACATACTTTACAGATAGCTCCAGTCGGTTTATTTTCCCAGCTTATGTGGGAACCGATATAGAGATCTAAACAATAACTATCCACAATTAGATCTGGACAAAACCATCCGGTCAATACTATTGTAATGTCTAACTAGTGTTTGCAGGCAAGACTATTTGCCTCTTCCCTTACTTTCTTGGCAGTGATCCGATTGGTTGGCGCCTCTCAAAAATCCTAATGGATAACCGTCTTCAAAAACCCTACATCCAAATTTAAATTTTTTTTTTTCCTTCTAGAATTCCTAAGAACCCGAATTTCTCCCTCTTTTTTAAACAGTAACTAGTTCTTTGTCAAATCATTATAAACAACTTGACATTCTAAGACTGGATGATCCATTAGAACACAAATTATCCGATCAATAGTTGACTTCAGGTGAGATTCTCACCACCATGGACAGCTACATACGGCATCAAGAGCGGCACCCCGGGCATGCCACTATTATACCAAGCAAGCCCGGAGAAGTCAACAGCCCGGTTGACAATTACCATGACCTGGCTGGCTCACAGGAATCTTACAGTAAGTACTTGTTTTCATTTTTTCACAATGGTTGACACGATAGTTGATATGTCTAATGATTGGGCCAGCGGACCGGTTCACTTATATCAGTCTGGATATGTACCCCCCGGCTTTGCCTGAAAGATTGCCTATTGCCTATCATATGATAGTCACGGCTAGATATGATGGGATACGTCGATACGGTTTCGGGTTACCAATACATATACAAAAAAGAAAAACAACCCAGCCCTAGCATTTGGCCGTGTAACAAACGCACCAATGAACTAATATAGAAAAATAGGGCTATGTAAGTCTCCATTGGCCAACTACACCTTCGAAGAGTATGTGATCTCTGTCAACCACTATGGCCACGAGTTTGTTGCCCAATCTAGTAACATCGAGGCAAGCGCTACGCCTGAAAGTCTACTCATCCCCACTTCTTCTGGGATCCATGACGTCAAATCCCTTCGGGGTTTGCCCTACCGTCCTAAGACCAAAAAGGCATTCCGTGTCACCACAGACCGTGAAGAGCTGCCAAGAAGCACACAACTTAAGGTGACTCAGGACGAGGAACTACTTCCAATTCCTGTTGAGATTCTGGGAATGGGACATAACAACGTTCTATTTGAGACTGCCAGTCAACAGGCTACTGAAAGCCCAAATTTTAAAGTTGGCGTGGAGACAAAGTGGACGAGTGGAGTTGTTGGGAGATCTTGGCATATGGACAAGTATCGCTCGCCGGGGACGAACGTGGGCGGGTTTGATGAGAATTGTGTCCAGCTTGGTGCGTGGAAAGTAGAAGAGGAAGAGATGGATTTCCAGGAAGAATTGGGCATTTGAGGCGGCGAGTGTTTTTTTTTTTTGAAGTTACTAGTATGGGAAGGAACAAGATGAGAAGAGGCCGTCCATAGAAAATGGTATAGAGTTGTTGCGTTATGTACAGACGGAGACAAAAACAATGTTGAAAGCTAGTAGGTGAATGAAGACAACATGGAACAACTTTAAATTCCGAGTCAACCTTTTAAAACATCATGGGACTGACCTGCCTTTTACTACTTCATAATGATCTGAAATCTTTATTATTCGTTTTGAATAAGCGATGTGACATTGGAAGGTGCTTATCTCACGGGTAGGCTGTGAAGTCACCAGCATAGACAGTTTTGAAAACACAAGTGTTTTTGTCAAAGACAAAGGGAGAAAGCCATATCTGTTGGACCTAGCTGTTTAGGTAAGTGATTCCGAGTCAATGGCGGTGACCAAAAGACCGACACAAGGGAGCCTTCGGGCGGTAGCCAATAGTGTGCCAAATAGAGTCGAGCCTCAAATGACAGTTGTATTTTAGACCTGAATACTTGCATATATATATATTGGGACATTAGAGCCGGAATCAATTTCTAGACATGTCTATTGTAGCAACAATCTCCGAGGGATGCCCAGCCATTGAGAAATTATAACCCGTACGCTTCCAGCTTTGCAATGACCGTAGATTAGGTGAATCTATCAGTGAATCTACCCTAGGTATCTTTTGATGCTAAGGCCTTGGGCAATATCCTGTTATCTGGTAAGCGCAACTAACAAACACATATGTGATATGGGATGATGACATCACTATGAGGCTAGATGGCAAGCTTAATTTAGCGGACGGTGGTGATTCAGCTTGTTTTGAAACACCGGGTAAAAGGACTAGAGTATATTGATGTAAATATAAGACTTGATTTATGATATTTATCCGTTTCAATCTGAGAATTCATATATTGAACAAGCCAACCAACCAACGGAAATAAATCAGAAGAGATCTATATATATATAGAAACTGACGATAATGATAAACAAATCACAACATAACCTTTGTCGCTAAATATGCAATTATACCAAAACAAAAAAAAGTTAACCCTAACTCCGGCTTCAAACCACGATGCAAAACCGACTGGAATATTTCCTCATACAATGCCACAACGCTTCCGCTGCGACGAAAGTAGCCTCCCAAAGCATGGATGATAATGACACAAAAAAGTCAAAACAAACCAGGACAACAAACAAAAGATCGAGAAACTTTGCTCCCCTGACTCCTACTTCCGTGATACGGAGCAAGGATATGTAGATTGACGTGCCTTGACCCCGACCCCGGTCTAAGATCTCAACATCAGATAATTCTCAGTAGAGATCATCGACAAATATAAAGCCAAGGTTACCACACAGCAAGGCATCCACTCTCGATCACAAGAAACTGGCACCATACTAGCCATCACAAAGCAGGTCTATGATCTTGTCTAATTTCTTATAATCATTGCTTGCTTATGGCACATCAACTTAGACCTCACTACTAACACTAGCACCGACAAGACTGCAAACCTCCGAGTAAACCCCTAGTGTCGTGATCTTTACAAGCCTGATCAAACTTCTCCTGATTACGGCTATCCCCATTCTGAAACTGTTCGCCAAAGCCATTAAAAAGGTCACGCTAGTTCTCGCAAAGTCTATCTATGCAGACATTGACGGAGCCCATCTCTTCAAAATCTCCGTCGCTCATAAATGGAATAGTATCATTATTCGCTGCAGTAAATCTACTGCCGTGACCAGTGAGAATTTCATCTGGGGCTCTGTAATCGGGAGGTTCCCCAGCTAGCTGGTCATCGTAAACCTGCAACCGTTTGGTGGAGTGCCCATCAATGTCTCGTGGAGAACTGCTGGTGTGGGGGATAAATAGCGCGGGGTCAGTGCAATCCGGATGTGCGTTGGTGAGGACTCCCTCTGGCAGTGCAGTCTTTATTTTCAGGGGTTTTTTTTTTTTGGGGGGGGGGGGGGATCTTCGCCAGCAGTATTTTCAAAGATGGGGCCTGTGGAGAAAATCAACAAGATTATGTTGCCGATAGAACGCAGAGCTGCTATTGCTATCTTTGATAAGCTGTTACCCAACAGATTCAACAGCAGCCACGAGAGTTCTGGTGGAGTGGCTATTCATGTCGCCATTCTTGAGGGTGTTGGAGATTATTTGTAGATAGTTAGCAGTTACGTCGTTAACATAAAAACTATATCCCAACCTGAACAGGATTCCTTGAAGAATGCAGACTTGAATACATGGGATATAACGCGTACTTTGTATCCCCCGCATACGACACCCAAGTCACAATCATGGAATAATAATTACCGTAATTGTTGACTCTGTAATGTTACATGAAGAAAAAGTGACTACAACTAACTCAGCAAAAGGGTGACATTCTGGCACGGGTGTTGCCTTCCGTCATATTTAGAGTGATATTTTATCTTCGCAATAGTATGTGCCATTGTCAGTTTATGTGCTTTTTCAATAAAGTCGTGGCCGTAGGAAACAGAGAAAGAGGGAGAAATAGAGAAAGAGAAAAGTGAATAATGGTCTGTTTAAGCCTATATGCCAAGTCTTAGGCCGGGAAATACAATCAAATACCGTTTCGGTATGTGCCAATATTTACCTGCATATAAAGTAGTTTGGTGTCATCCAGCCTATGGTACATATGGGACCCTGCTACAGAAGGTATAGAACATGTATGATGGACCGATTTCTCTCTCTTAGACTTTAGGCTTTGCCATGCTTGCACAGAATCACTATTTCTGTAGATCCATCACGGGACTTACATGAACCAGAAACTGAATCCCAACACGTCTGGTCGCTATATTTTTTTCAGGCAAAAATTTATACATGATCTTTATATATATATCACGAGCCCAACGTTACAGAACAGACATCATCCCCTGTGTGAAATGGCAAGAGTGCTTGGTATGTCAGGAAATGTGAATGAGGCTAGAGCCTCTCTTGTTAACAATCATCCACAAGCGCTTATATTCCCCGCTTTTCGCTAGCTCATGCGTCAACGTAAGTGTGATATTGATAGGCGTAACAGCTCGTATTTACATATATATAACAAAACATGACAGAGTCATCCCCCTCCCAATGCTTTTTCCCGGAAACGAATAGACTCTTCCGTATTGATGTAGATGGATATCTTTTCTTCCCTCAGCAATGCCAGCTTTCCATCCATAGACTACATGTCAAAACGTCACAACTTACACACATTCAGAGACAACCCAGCCGCAAAATCGGAAAATCACATAAGGAATGCTACTTACACCTATCTACAAGAATTCTCAAGTTACTTGATGGGTGGAATCAGAAAGAGGATACAGAATGTAGTTTCAATGGAGAGGAGAATAGAGAGAAAATGAGGAGTGGACTTCGGATCTATCTAAATAGTCCAAGTTCAAGGTTGTACCAAAAGTGAGCACATAGAAGGAATAAAGGGGATCTCAAGATAGTGCAACAGTGGTGATGATAAACTCTTTTTCCACAACATTGCTGTACTCTAATTCTATCTTACGGTAGGAGGTGCTCTGAATCTATCGATCTCGATATGAAAATATCAGATAGCATGTAATACTCTATAATAAGGCCTTGGATCCCATCCACAGAAGACTAACACAGAACAAAAAAAAACAAAGGAAAAAATATATATATAGCTAACCATAACACACATTTAACTAAGACCGAAAAATCTCCCACTATGCCACCATCAACATAAGCATCAAACTTATCCACTGAAGCAACCATATCAACATTGATTACTACCTACATCTCCATATGATCAAACCCTTACCCGTCTCGAAGCAGCAGCGGCGGAAGCTCATCTTCCTGTAGTAGTTGCGTCCTCAGCACATCAGAGACAAGATGCAAGTCATAACTAGACGACTGCCAAATACCAGCTATAGCATGGTGCATGGTGCATGGTGCATATAATTACTCTTTCCTCTCCGGTTCTTTAATTGATTGATGCAACTAGCGTAGTCATCCGTGTAGTCATCTATAAAAACGACATGCATGGCAAAGATAAAATTATGAGTTGTGTGGGTGTCTGTATCATCTAGCGTCATATTGAGGCTTATTACGCCAAGAAAATGAGTGTTGGTGGGGCGTTTGGTGTCAGAAATTTCCAAGGGCCCTGTGGCGAGAGTTGCAGTTTCTGGCTATTGTATAACAACGTTGCTTTGTCAGAAAATGGCATTTTTTTTCAACTTTAACCCAGACTAAGACATGCATATTTTCTGGCTAACGTCATATGATAACTTACACGTAGAAGCATGATAATCTCTTCTTGAAGTCACATGTTTGTTTAGAGACGTCTGACCCTCAAACGTTCCTTTGTTCCCGTTTACGGGCTCCAAGATGGAATCGCAATTTCATTATGGGCAACAGAGTCTTGGAAAAGGAAGAAAATATAGTTGTCTTGCGGTGTTGTTTGTTGACGTCATTTAAAAGACAAACAAAGGTGATGAAGAGAAAAAATAAATTGCACAGGTGATATCGCACATGCGGTATTTATGCCTTTGACAAGCCCTATTGTTTGCAACACTTGACATGGCTTAAGGGGAAATATGGAATCAAAGATGGAAGATGGTGGGTGGCTTGCAACCACCTAGTGTAGTCTTGACTGACTGTAACATATTTAGACCAATACAAATAATGTATAACAAAATAAGAAGGCAGATAGCAATTTTTTTTAAGGAAATCCCTTGGGTTGTATATAATGCATATATGTTAAGATGTTAACTTATAATGAACAAAAACTACGTAACACAAATGCAAGCTTCTTGTGAATATATTTTGAGTTTTTTTTTTATTTGATCCGTGACATAAAGTAACAAAAAGGCTTCTTGTGTACCATAATAGCCTCAAATAAAAAAGATTCAATTCGTTTGCTGTTTTGCGCTCGAGGAAAATACCATGTTATGCCAACAACTCACAGACACTTAGTATCACCAAAGCCAAACATGCAAGCTCCCCCCAACAGAGCATAGATAACTTTTTAGAAAACTACAATAGATCCGCGGTACTTAGCACAGTAGTATAAAGTTTGAGTACAATAGAAAAGAATCGTCTAGTCATCAGGCCACTGACCGAATAGCCTCCAGATTGACACTGCACAACATGGCGCAATACAAGGTAATGTGAAAACATTACTTGAACAAAAAAAAAAAATAAAACAAAGAACCAGAACTTACTGGTAGATTAAGACTAATAAGAAGGAAGCGAAACAAAGGACAGGTTTGCAGGGCTGCAGGATCTGAGAATCCATTCCAAGATATTTTTGTTTCACAACGGCGTGCCCACAGTTTATAGTTGGCATACCGTCCTCCAAGATTTAGCCAACCCACACATGGAACCAGCTGGGTTCGCTTATGTTTGAGTGACAGAACCATCAGGTTGATGAACTGATAAGGATATGATTTGAGTGGTTCCACTATCAGCCAAACAAAACTTGACAATAGTTTCGACAGATCATATGTATTCTGAAAAGGACACATATAGAATATCAAGGATATATACATGCCTTAACATACATGTTAAATCATGCGCATTTGAGGAACCTGAGTATATGATTGTCGTCTCGTTCGTAAAACATGACATCGCTACTCAGGCTGAATAAGGGATCTGGAATATCAGGACGAATCATCGTTAGTGATGTTTCTGTGACATTCATCGGCTTCCTTTGTAACATTAGAAATGTGATGGAGCGCCATGGCATCATAAAATCCTGTAAGTTCACTGGGTATATCACAATTCTTGGAGTCTGCCCAGCCTCCTATGCCAGAGAGCCAATATTCATAGGGACCCCTTTTAACCTGAACCTTCTCTGTAATTTCACGCTTGCGTTTCGCAGTCCTCTGATTGCTAGCAACATTCGAATTTAAAATGCTGCCATGATAAAGTAGAGCTTCAGAATTGACAATCATCTCCACGGGGCCATACGGCGACTTGCGCTTCTTGCTGTCAGGAGATTGACAGAGGATGTCCGCCTGTCCGTTTCCAGTACTGGAACAAGCCTCATACAAAGTATGACGCATGTTATGAGTACAGGGGATGTTGGAGACATCATTTGTAGCGGGAAGTGGATCTGTCAGAGAGTCTTTTCCAGGCGGTTGTTCAATCGGGACATCTGTGAGCGTTCACAAGTCAGAAGTGGATAATTATTGAGTGAGGCATGGCACCTTTGTGAAAGAACTTGTAGATGATGTCCGTAGCCGTGGTGGCTGTCATGAGTCACTTAGCACGCAGGCAGTACAGTACTACTGATAACCCTGAGTGCAGTGGCTTCATCCGAGAGAAATAAAAGACTAACTCGGTCCGTAAATCAAGAAAAAAAGAAGATGATAAACACTGAACCACATCTATTAAATCATGTGGCGTACGTACTCTTTGGCAACTGTTTAGGCTGGTTCGCAGCGATTGATTCCGGCTGGGAATCGATCGAAAGATCGCGACCGGGAGGCGCAGGTTGCGTATCTGGAAAATCGGGATACATATTTTGTGATGAAAAGTGAGACAAACTCAAATTAACAAGGTGAAAACAATGATGAGGAAGTTAGTTGGTCGAATAAGTCAAAAGCATGGTTTTCAAAAGCGAGCCCAAACGTTGAGATATTATGTCAACCTACTGATTGCTGCTACCTACATATTTAAAATTAGAGGGTGAGAAAGCCTTAACACTACAAAAGATTATTAAGAGACTGATGTCCCTGATTGGCCAATAACCTCCTTATCCATATGGGGGGGGAGGGGGGGGGGGGTTTACGGGTATTTTGTACTCAATCACGTCATCGTTTTCATCACACCCCAAATGATAAACCAGCATCGTCTTGATACCGGAAGCGGCTAAATATCTGGTCTCCAATGATGATATCCTGTAGTGTCCGTACCACTAAACGATTCTAAAGTAGAGTCCAGCTACATAAGAATCAGTACGAGTTTTCTTGGTGTCTGTCTCTGTCTCATTCATGGACAATTTCCATGAGTCTCTTCTAAGCAATTGGCAGAGTGGATGGATGTGTTCCCCCCTATGCTAATTCTTTTTTAGTTTATTTTTTACGCTTTCCAAAGATGAGCAGGGGTCTTACCTAATGCTGGGTCACATGACTAATGTAAAGATACAGCAACAATAACATTCATGACAACGGCCTTAACCACCAAGAAACCAACATTGATAGGTCAAGTATCTGAGTCTTTTGTCTTTGTTTAATCGGCAAAGTTTGTGTGTGCGCATGTTGAAATAAGGTTACCCCCCCCCCCCCCCCAATCCTTAGCGTGACGCTAACGCAATCGAAGGAATGGAGCAAACACACACGAGTTCCAATAGCACAAACCTCATTTGAAAAATCCATCAAACAAAGAACAATGGAACCGCATTCCTGGGTATCCCTTGATTCTTATATCCCTATTTTCGTCCCTTGAACATCGATTGATACTGTTTAATACCGTGTCACTGGCGATCCGACATCAGAAATATGGTGGTGAAAGTTGCATTGCGGCTGAAAGTGGAGTCACCTCACCCCACGTCAAATGCCATGACGGAAATATGCCGCCGCTCACGATCTGTGCTTTTGCCCGTGCGTAGATACCACATATGCGGAATTTATCCTTTGACGAACGGAAGGTATTGAGGTTTCATTGTTGCGGAGCAGGTCATTGTAGTGTGCCGAGAAACCTAGACGTAATTGGAGACTGAATAGTAATCAGTACATTGCTAACAATGGAGACAAATCCAGTCAAGGAGAATGTATCGTACTAACCATGGCATGTGTCGAAACACAGACGCAATCAATATCAGGAGATTCAAAGCTCAAAGTCTCGAGCGTGGCTTGAAAAGAAAAGCCAAGTGTCATGACCAGTCTACAATTACATTGTAATTGTGTAAAGGCAGAGCTTTGAAGGAATGAATGTCCAAAGAATGTCTCGGTGTAACTCAATCTGAATACACAAGTAGCACTATATGCCAACGTCCGGAGGCGTCGTGGCTAGATAGGACGTGGAAGAAGTACTCTCATATATTGTTGGCCATGTATCCCATGGCATGAAGCAAATAGGAGATATTCTTCGCAGGGATTACTTGAGGGAGCAACAACGCTAAGACCACGGGCCAAGGGATGACAATGAGCTGATGCTGATCCATATTTGGAGTCTCCATAGATAAAGAGGGCACGGGTTTAAGCTCACCCTCGTCTAGAGAGGTAGGCATTGTTTGAATGTGAAATTGTAGAATCCTAGGACGAGTAAACATGCTCTCAAGCATATTGAATAAGGCGGGTTCGGTCCAAAAGGCTGGTGTGATTCTTGAATAGATATTATAAACATGGAGAAAGTATCCTGGGCACACTTTGTGTGTTATATGCGGACATCCGCCGGCCTAAAACCAAGAACATTGGGTACTCCAAACAGCCACCATGCATCGAAACCCATCGAATGAAAACAGGCAGGGAATTATGAATAAAAAGAAAACAAGACGAGAAAGCTGAGGTTAAGAACATGCATACTTGGCAAATCTTATATACTTTTATAATGATGACAAATGGGTAATGTCGGCCATGACTTCCTTGTCCTACCGGGCTCACCTTTACTAGCCTAATTTCTGTACGATCATAATCATAAGATTCAATATTTGTTGACAAATGATATGCTATGATTGTATTCAGCCGTTGTGAAGGTTTTGGGCTTGTCATTCCATCGCAATATATATCTGGCATCACAATTATGCTATAGGGGAGCTTGATCAAGTTTTGTCTTGGGGTTTTTGTATACTATACTCTATGGGGAGATTTGTTGGTCTCTGGTTCTTATAATATTATGATAGGTTCCCTCAAATTATATCCGGTGCCTGCGCTATCTTTCAGTGAGATTTTAGAAGAACACATGATGTCGGAGCCCTCTTACAGCTTTTTACATTGCCATGAGACGAAGGCAACATTTCGCCACGAATGTTCCTAGCTTATCATTCACAGAAGCAATATTATCCTAAAACTTCAAAGCTGGAGCTGTGGGGTTGGTTCATTTCGCTATGATGATTAGAACGCTTATGGTATTTGTGATCCTCATCACAGCTTATAGCGGTGACAAGGTTTCCACGGCTGAATCGCTTGCTATATATACTAGGTTTCACACATGTGTAGTCTAATGAGCACTTCCAGGCAACAGTAGCCTTATCAAAGTCCTATATATCTAGGCCCTTCTCTCACCTTTTATTAGACCACCGCCTCTGTTATACTCTTTGA
Organism: Ambrosiella xylebori; assembly: GCA_002778035.1. Classification (NCBI taxonomy): domain Eukaryota; kingdom Fungi; phylum Ascomycota; class Sordariomycetes; order Microascales; family Ceratocystidaceae; genus Ambrosiella; species Ambrosiella xylebori. The sequence continues at coordinate 3,089,167 of PCDO01000002.1, forward strand.
TTCCGACTATTTTAACAACAGTTAATATGAATTTTTCATGAACTACTTTTTGGCCCATCTACAGCCAAGACCACTGGGCCTCGGTATTTCCTTATAGATATGGCTTCTCATGTCAACTACGACTGAAGATCCATCGACGTAGATTTTAGCAGACAATACACTACCAATATACTGCACACACATATGCGTTATCAGTAGTGTATATACGACTGAAACGGTATTAGCCAGCAATACAGCTTCCTGTCACTCGCGCTATCCTTCTGGGGGGGGGGGAGGGGGGGGTTTCTCGTCATTCCCTACCTCCATAACTCCCTAATATCCTAATATTCTGTAACTCCTTCGTCACCTCATCTCTAATCCATCTCACCCGCCCGGACCCAATGGGATTACTCATTATCATCAAACCCTTGGCCTAGATCCTCAGCTGCCAATTCATCCACAACTTCTGCTAAATCCACGTCGGTAGCCCAACTGCCAACCTCGGTTAGCTGCTCGCTGGGATGCGGTATCTCGTGATCTTGCTCAGGTGACAAGGGAGATGCCGTCCAGCGCCGCTTGCTGTCATGAGCGGAATCACCATCTTCTGCCACAGCGCTAGGATCATCATTGCCATGGAACGCTTGATCTGCAGATCTCTTGTTTGTCTGGCGCGGGGATAGCGGGGCAGGCGTATCTACGGTACCATTTATGGATGGACCAGACAGGCCGCTGATGTCAGAGTTGATAGCTGAGTTTGTTTCTAGGTTGCGGACTTCGTCTGAGCCTTGGGGGCGGGCCAAGGTGTGGGGGGGCGACTGGTTATTTGGTGCTATGGTGGAGAAAATTCGAGCGTGGTTGATGACGACATCGCCGCGAGAAGGAGATTCTATGGTACCCGGTAGTTAGCCCGCAAGCTCATGGTAAACGGTGTTCTCGTCCCCGCTATTCAAAGACGCCGGTATACTAGACGCAGACACTTCTGCACCGTAATGCACATATTTATATCTGCGCCTTACCAGGCTTGCCGGCGGATACGTACACATGTACACCCACATCAGCCCTGGCTGGTAAATTTGTACATGAGACTCTAAGACTCGGAATCTCATGATTATGACACGATAGACAGCATATAAATGCTTGCTTATCACATTCTGTCTCTACTCACGTTTATCAAATTGGGCATCATTCTGCGCAGATGCTTCTATAGGAAACCCTGTTGCATGACTTCTATCACGAGTGATTCCTCGAGTATCAGTATTGGTTTCCTGGGCTAGAGCTGGCGACATTTTGAGTCTTAGCTTTAGTGTTGATCGACTCATCAATTTAATATATATCAGGTTTTCCTTTTTTTGAGCGGAAGAGAGGCTGAAATATTTGTAGCTCTTTAGTGGTATATAGAATGCTATCAGGTTTGTTGGGCTGGCGTGATATATCAGAACGCTTTAGAGGGATAATTGATACATACAAAAATAAAAATAAAAAATAGAAAGGAAAAATGCATCTTTTTTTTGATTCGTTTCAATTTTTGATTTAGGCAGCTTTATGCGGGGCATACTATAGACCTCTAAACAACAAATGCTTCCTCTGTCCCAACCACGGTTCCAGCGAGTGATTACCGAATAGCAAGCTTTGAATAGTCCAATGCCATTCTAGAAAAGCGTTGTCAGCAATAATAAGGCGGTGTTTACATAGCGATGGTTACATTCCCATAGTCGCAGCTGCATCCTGCATAGCCATGGTTGTTAATAGTTTTTGACTCGAGATGGGTCTGTCTGCCTTTGTCAATCATTATTATCGAAGTACTCTAGTCCCGAGTTGTCTGGATATCAACACTTTAGCCTGCGCTGCACAAGTCCCAGTGTGCATAAAAGTGAAAAATGCGTAGCGTGGTTTTGATAGCCCGGTTGGCGGCGTCTAGCACTATATTGGTCATAATATACGACTCGTTATATAGAAATGGGCATTTTTTGAATCCTCGTGAGGTTACAACTTCTGTCAGATGAACATGGTGTCATTACTCGGAGCACAAGTATTTGTTTGTTAGCGGCTTCCAGATACTCGGGTCTGTGTAACAGGTTCGTTGGTAGCGGTCGAGTTCCTGTTTATCATTAATTGCCGGTTGCCTCACTTTGACAACTTGGGGTGTGATGAATAGACCATTCATGACGTTGATATTCTTTGGTGTGATAAAGAGTGCTGAGATGACTTTAGTAGTATCTGTATACCTGGAGTCATTCTGGCTCTGAATTGCTGTATATGATTTAGTATTTGTATGAATAGTTGATTGACTTCATTCAGACGTGCCTTTCACTACAGTGTGTCTCTTGTGTTGGGTTAGACTTGACTCTGCCACTGTAAATATCTCCGAGTATTTGGAGTTTGACAAGCATATATTTACCAGAAACTGCATGTGTGCATGACAACATACAGGTACATGCCGTCAAGCTCTAAGCTCTGCATATTGTACTGCCGTTAGCTTGACCACATCATGAATACATGAGTACTTTATGATATTGTCCTATTGGCGGTAGTCCGCCATCGATATAGTCTTTTGACACAGGCCAAACAGACACGTTGTGACTTCGATAAACAATGCCTTAGCCTGTAAGAATTCAAGGTATCGTTAGTTCAAGTCGGTATGAACTTGCCAGAGTGTTCTGGTCATTCTGATCAAGTCTCACCGGCTAAAACGCTCGAAATAGACGAGAAAATGTTGAGTTATTACTATGAATTTTGAATATCTCACGATCAATAGCAAGATCCATAAACAGTAGACTATAAAAAAGGATTATCAACCTCAAATAGCTTTACGATCGTCATGGTTAATAGATTACTGGCATTGACACCATCTTGTGAAGCAAAATGAGTTCACAACAATAGAATAATAGCCTGTGACATGTTGCGGAAAATAAGAAAAAGAATCGAGAACAAAGATGCCTTTCTTGATGTTGGAAGTCTTCCGCTATAAATTCTATGTGGTCTTATCCAATGACGTGACTTTGCATATCGATGTGAAACTGTACATCCAACAATCCTCCATGTGGAGAACTGATATCCAATCACCGTTTGGTTTATCTCAGCCGCCCGTTCCCATCTCGTGTAGCGTATATGTTAGGCAGGAGTTTCCTACTGGTCAGCATCCTGTCAAATTGTACTTGTGTCAGAACATGATTTGCTAAAAGTTCATAGTAATGTTTTACGCTTGCCATATATTCTGTGAGCTTTCTAATATCTACATATTCAGAAATTGGAATGAGCTAGCATTCCTGTTTTTGGGCTCAAAGTATAGCGGAATCATTATTCTTCTCATTTATTGACATTCAGGGAGGACTCAATTCGAAAAGTCCAGTGAGAATTGTGCTGACAGTGTTATTGAACCTTTGATATTTAAAACTTACGGCCTATAAAACGTCCCTCTGTAAGCTATTATCTTTTCTCCAAGATGTTTTAGAAAATGTCTCAGTTACAAGATGGTACACATATCAAGTCATTTGGTGCACGAATATCAACTCTTGTCCTTGACTACAAACAGACAAACTCTAAACATTTTTCCAGCAATAATTAGTTTTATGATGCCACTAACAATTATTTAATTGTTCTCTGACCTTTAATGGTGATGCTCTTCAGGAATTCCTTTGCCTTCACCCCTCTGGGAGTCATCCCACCCTACATTACCATAAGTGCTGATATCATGAAACAACATTTAAATTAGCAAAAAAGTAGCAAGGTTGTCTAAATAAATACCATGATAGTGTCAATGAACCACCTTGCTATTGAAGTCAGTATCCCTTCTGCTCCTGTTCTATACCCTTCGTCGGCTCTGTCCACTTGGGCAGTATGCTCCTTTCAAGAATCACACTACAAAATTAAAGATATGGTTTCACATATACATCATTCAATCACACAGATGAAGACTCTGTAAGTGTTTTTTGACACATCTGCAATCAGACCAGTTTTGAGTTCACTTCATCTTCTGCCGTCGCTAAGTCCCGATGAAGCTACAAGATAACTAGGGAGGCATGTATATGTTTAATAACAACACCTTGCATCACATAGTCTACATGAAGGATATAATTACGGCATACTGTACTTGTCCTTCTCAAGATTCTATCTTTCGCTGTGCGTTATCCCGAGATTCCGGATCTAGCAATACATCCTAACAATTCACACTGATACATTAAAAGTAAACCTCTATTTTAGTGATATCCAACTGACTACTGCGGAGCTTCTTTCATCTAGGTGATTCAACTTTAAGCAATTTCAAGCTATATTTCACTCCACCCTATATCAACATCATCTATACCCAATGTAACCGTGTGATGGAACTCTGCCATTGATGGTCACACCACTTGTTGCACGTATACTACATCCTCTTGAGATTAAGCGATGCTATCTCGAGTACTACCTCGATGATAAGAAGACATTTTTCTATACCTATGTGTGTGGATGATGTATTAGTATACTTTATCAAATATTCCCCGAGAAATGTATACGTTACAATAATTACACCTGCGTCATTGAAATCACGTGCAAGCCAACCCCTAATAATACAACCCTCGTCATTCGCGATGACAATCCATCGGGCTTCATAGCCATGAATCATTCAAATCTGATCTTGACCTAATTTAACCAACTTAAATCACTGTGACTTGATCTCAAAGGCTACGCATTTTATAGTACTCTCCCCATGTTTCCCTCATTTCCCGTCTCATGACGCCCTCATCTACACACCGTCCTCTACGCCGCCCCGAAACTTGACAATCTTTGAAACATCATCATGAACCTCCCTAAAACCTCACCATTGAGCCTGCCCAAGAATTTAAGCCCCCCTAATCCCCCATCCTCCACATTTCCCTCTTCAAATGAACCTTCACACTCCCCCTCATCCTCACCAAATCCCGAATCCCTAACTTCAACTACTGGTCGCTTCCCCCATGAATCTCAATCCGCCTTCATCGCCCGCCTCAAAGTCGTCGCCCACCGCCATCTTTCCTCGCCTACCTCGCCACCTGCTGATGCTAAACCGCAGGAAGGCACTCCCATTTATCTCAATGCTACCTACCCAATCCAGTCGCCCCACACGGCCTCACACGGCTCCACACACGACATATGTATACCGAATGATTCTTTACCAACCGGTAGCCCACCACCGTCGTCTCCTGATTGGATTACTATGGTATCGGAGAGTCCCTTGTACACGTCAACAATCCTTACATCGATAACAGCAAGACACCGACGGACATCGTCAGGCCGCCATTACGAGCTAACCTTTATGCCCCCGACATCCCCCCTCGCCCAAGTCTCCACCACCACCAACTCCTTTTCCTCCCTGTCGCCCCCATCGCCCCCACGAACCCTCCGGCGCACCTCCTTCTCCCACCCCATCACTAGTTCCCGCTCCGTTCACCGGATTCGGAATTCCCTCGAGTTACCCCAGGGGCTAATTAGAGGAGAGTTACGTATTGCCAGGGCGTCGTTAGCAGGGGGTTTGGAGGAGAGTTTGCTGGCAGGAAGGATGAGCGTCGGAGGGAGGAAGACGAGAGACTTCTCGGCGGTGATTGGGGTGAATGGGAGGGAAAGAGTGTCATTGGCAGTTGAAACAATGTTTTACGAGTGGGAGGGAGAAGGAATTAGGGAGGGGCGGTGTCCATATGTGGGGGTCGTTGACCTGGAGAATGGACTGCCGGGGCCTGACGTGTCGACAAAGAGGGGGCAAAGGCACAGTTTAAAGATGCCGGTGGGCGGGTCACTGAGGATACTTGAAAAGGGACAACTACAGGTCATTATTAATAATCCAAACGGGACACCGGTCAAGTTCTTTGTTCTTTCATACGACCTGGCCGACATGCCTGTCGGCACCAAAACGATAATTCGTCAGCGGGGCGTTGTCTACAACCTGCAACACTCCGTGAAGGCTAACGTTAAAGGCACGGAACAGGTGGCGTCCTCACACTTGAGACATCTGTTACAAGTTCATATTTGCGCGCCGGCAAAAGGGCTGTTTTGTCTGTATAGGGATATCCGGGTTGTGTTTTCAAATCGGCAGGTGGATTGGAAAGAGGAGGTACGGAATGAGGTGGTGTGGCCGGAGCCGAGGTGGGCGCCGTATGTGAGAGGCCAGGATAGTAGGAGGAATAAAAATACTGGTGAGGAGCGGCGGAGTAGTCTCGGAGTAGAGAGGGGGTGGGAGTGGAGGGTTATTGAGGATGGCGATGATGGAGATGATGGGCGGAAGGGGTGAAAGGATGTGGTACATGTGCCTGTGTTTGAGGATGAAGAAGAGAATTAGGGGACTAGGGGAGTGAGAGGAGTAGTGAGCTTGCTTAGTAAGTGTGTACATGTATGAGTGAGTGAGTGAGAGAAGTCGGGAATGCTCATGTGTGTATGTACTGATATACACACATTCCTAATGGCGGGATGCCATGCTGTAATTGGTGGGTTGGCTGTTTATAATGCATGATGTCTTAAGCTGGAGTATACGTCTTCATGTGTCTTCGAATCAGTGAAAATGGTGGTAATGTTCCAGATATATCCAGCCCCATAAGCATCTACCGACTGGTGCCCCCACAACCAATCATGAAGTCTGAAGTCAAACTGTCAAATCCTAAAGGACCATCCCAATCTATATATATACCCACCTATATCAATTATCCCCTTGATAATCTACATATACCTTCTGTATACCATCATCTTCTCTCGCTAAACAATGCAACAGATGCAACATGGCGGCTCTGCACCCCACTGTCCCACCCAAAAGCACCGTCAGCCAATCAAAGCGCGCGGAAAGCGTCCCTGCATGCACTCCGTACCAAAAGCAACATCAGTAAGTTTTTTTTGGAATTCTTTTTTTTTGTTCCCTGGAGGGAAGAAAAGAAAAGGACCCTCCCTCTCCCTGTTGGTTCCAGTGGTTGATGTATCAGATGCAATGGGTGGTGGTAGTTGTGGGTTGACGATCATTTATGCAAGATGGAGTGAACGGCGGTTGGGGACAGATACAAGTCAAGCGGTTTGGAGGCAGTGTTTAGTGAATATGTTTACAATTTTATTTGGTACACTGAGATGGTCAATTAATTGCATACTGTCTAGCCTTTCTTCATGTCTTCAATGCCACCACTAGTTCAACAGCTTCTGTTTGATATCATACCCTTAGCTAGAGATCTCGGAAATCTCATTAGATTTTGTATTGTTTCAACCCTTCTCGCGTCTTCCAAGTCCCTGATTGCTCAAGCCAAATACATTACCGTTACACTCCATAATGTTTGCTCCTCTCCACTACATCCAATATCCATTAGCCTTTTCACATTACTTTTCATCCCAAAATAGCTTATCTAAATCTAAATGCATACCCATTACCAATCATCTCAACCGCCCAGATCACCTCCCTGCCTTTGCTCACTGCCACACCCCCGATTTCCAGGCACAGCACATCCCATATACCTTCTTTTTTTTCATTCTTCGTTCTTTATCCAAGTTCCTGATGATCGTCGGTCTCCTCCTTGATATCCGACAATGCCATCTTCATGATCAAACATTCCCTTCCTGGTCCTCTCAGCCAACCGCGGTCGTCGATTGTATAATTATGTAGCGTACTTATATACATGTACACCCGCCTGATGCTGTCCCTCGCGGCCCACGTTGACATTTCTTGGCGCACATGTTTAGGTCTTGGCGTTGAATTGTTCCTTTTTTCTTTCTTTCTTTTTGTTTTAGAAATTGTTCCTGATATCAAATATCAGGAAGTTTATAAGTAATTGGCTGGCTTTGTCTGTAGCTCGCTAGCTAGTTGCCGTGTTCCGTTCTGATTTGCCTCTTCCGAGTCGGTTTGATAGTCGGGTTAGTCAACCATTGATCTTGTTTCTTTCTTATATTCTTTTCACCATTCTGTCTTTGAAAGGCAATAATTGTCAAATTTGCCTTTGAATTTACATCTACAATTCGTATATTTTGTTTGACATATCCTCGTCGTTCTTTTCTATTCACTTCTCTTCTCTCGTTATCATCGACGATTTGCGTCACCACTTGCCCTCTTTGGCTCCCACTTTTATATTTTGATATTCCACCTTGTTGACCCATACCACAGTTTGCAGCCACCCACCCGCCTCTCTCCCGTTACTATTTCACCCCCAAGATACCCTGTTCAGCCTTTTGATAAATTCCCTTGTTCTCCCCAAACATCTTCACTTCTACATATATACATATATATAACCTATATTCAGTCACATTCATATAGACAACGGCTCCCGCCTCTCTTTCTATCTCTCTCCCTTGCCTCTCTCAAGCTCACCCTCGTCTCTCATTCTTTACCTGACGTCTTGATTTCCTTTCCCTTCATTCCATAATCACGAAGTTACGACACCCATCCATCTACGACAACAAATAAGACATCTAGCACCTTCTACCATCATCCTGGTGCCCATTCAATCCCATCCCATCGCCACATCCTGTGTCCCCCGTACAACCAGCACTTATCCTTCCGTCCGTCTGTACGCCTGCGGAATCACCGTCTTATCATCCCCCATAGCCCCAACGCATCTCCGAGCCGTCTATTTGTGTGTCCATCCCATTTGCTTCTAGCCTCCCATCTGACACAAGGTGCCTCCACGATCCCTCTTGTCTCTCCTTCTCTCACTGGAATTTCCTTGGAGACATCAGAAAGTTCCAGAGATAGCAGCAAGCTAGACTTCGGTGCTCTAGTTTACAATACCTCTCACCATCTTGCGTATTCTAGTAGAGTTTACGGGACATTGATTGGCATTGTCTTTCAAAAGCTGATAGTCGTCATTGGGTGGGGAAAGTTGTATATATATATCTTGGTGCCGCGTTCGTGTTTGAATGACAGGACTTCTTTCCTCTCCTTTTTTGAGTTTATTAGTGATTTTTGATCAAGTTTTCATTGTTGCAGGTTGGTGCGTTTACTTTTTTTTCATCAACATTCGTCGCCAAGATGGCGCCGAGTCCTGAAGACGCTTCCGGTGTTTTCCTCGAGTACTATGAGCCTGATAGTAAGTTTTTTCTTTTCTTTCTTTTTTTTGTTTTCTCTAGCCTCTTTCAATTGCCGAGCTCGTTCTCTCTTTCGGCCCTATGCAATTTCATAATCTCTCCCCCACAAAAATACTTGTTAGTTATTCCCCGGCAAAGGCCGTGCCAAGACCTGTCAGAATCCTGTTACAACATACTTCCTATTCCAGTGCCTTCCACTGTTTTTGCACGTGACCCACTTAAACCACAGACCACTCATTTTTCACATTTTTCACATTTGTAAAATCTCAAACACGAGATCAGCAAAGACTAACTTAACCTCTCTTTTTTCTCCATCTTTACAGTCAAAGAAATCCTCACCCTCATCTCCTTCTTCTTCGTCCTTTCTGTCTCCGAATGGGTCTCCTCCAAAATCTTCAAGGTCGGCCCCATTGGCCAGATGCTTGTCGGCATGCTCTACGGCGTGCCTATCGGCAACATCTTATCTCTTGAATGGCAGCAGACTTTTGTCAGCTTGGGATACATTGGCCTTATTCTTATTGTGTTTGAGGGCGGCCTGACTATCAATCTTGACTCTATGAAGCACCATGTCATCATGATTGCCATCACGGGCGTCATCAGCTTGCTGATTCCAATGGCCATCTCCATGGCCTACCTGTACAGTTGGATTGGCTACAGTAAGTATCTTACTCACAGTATCTCTCTCTTTCATCGCCCACTAACCTCCGCCCCAGGCAAAGTCGAAGCCTTCATCGTCGGCGCCTCGCTCTCTTCCACCTCCCTCGGTACCACCTTTGTCATCATCTCCACCGTTGTCAAATCCTTCGACTTCTCCCGCACCCGCCTCGGCACCATCCTCATCGGTTCCGTCGTCCTCAATGATACCGTCGGTCTCATCGTCTCCTCCGTCATCGACGGCCTCGGCGAAGCCCAAAAGGAACTCCTCAAAGCTGCCTCCGAAACTTCCTCCTCTTCTGAATCTGAGTCTGAGTCTGCCACCTCCGGCGGTGATTTAACCAACATCTACTGGATCATTGGCCGGCCCATCGTCGCCGCCATTGGCATGCTCCTCTCCTCCATCCTCCTCACCAAGTTCCTCTTTGGCCCCGTCTTCCGCTGGTACATTGAGCACCACTTTGTCCGCTTCAAGCACATCTCCAACGTCATCCTCATGGTCGCTTCTATCACCGCCTTCATGTCCCTCGCCTCCTACACCGGCACCAGCGCCCTTCTCGGTGCTTTCACCGCCGGCATGGTCCTGGCCCGGCTCCCCTGCACGCATCCCGACGGACCGTTTATGGTACTGTCGCGGGAACACGGCGAGACACTGCCCGGCAAGACCCCCAATTTTGTTCACACTTTTGAAAAGTACTTCCTCGGTGGCCAAAAGTATATCCTTGAGCCCATGTTTTTTGCGTCGGTCGGCTTCGCCATCCCCTTCAAGGACCTCTGGACCACCGAAGTCCTCTGGAAAGGCGCTGTCTACTCCGTCCTCATGCTCTTTGCCAAGGTCATCCTCGCCCTTCTCGTGCCCATCTACGACCTCATCACCCGCCGCCCGCTCCCACCCACCCGCCAATTCCTCACCGATGTCTGGCAGCCCGCCCTCATAATGGGCTTTGGCATGGTCGCCCGCGGCGAAATCGGCCTCCTAACCATCCAAATAGGCCATAACCACACCGACTACCTCTCCATCGAAGCCTTCTGCGTCGGCATCTGGGCCATCATCCTTACCACCATGGTCGGTCCTGTCTACGTTGGATTACTGATGCGCGCCTTTGGCGAGAACATTTCGCGGGATCCCCATTGGGGTCTTCCCGACGACAACGGCACTGCGGGGAACCTGAAAGCTTGGGACACCATGAACAGCATGACGAGCACCTCCAAATGGACCAACCGCATGCTATCACGCTCCGTCTCCCGCGCGGCTTCGCGCAACGGTGAGAGACCCGGGACTAGTGGCTCCATGCACAGTTTTGGCCGCCGGAGCAGCGATGATCTTGAAAAGGGGGCCTTTGAGCATGTAGAGGTTCTGGGCCATGGACATCGACGAATGCCGACGGTGTCGGTGGTCTATGAGGATGAAACGGTGAGGAGCTTGAGTCCGGAAGCGCGAGGGAGGGCGCTGTGGAGGCAGAATTCAGGGCCAGCGAGTCCTGGAAAGGTGAGATTGATATAAGTGGGGAGGGGGGGGTCAAGTGTGACGATAATGGTAATTGAGGATAGGTGATTTATTATGGAAGAACAATGTTCTTTTCTTTTGCTGTTTTGGCTTTGGCTCCATTGTTTGTTTGTTTTTGCTTTTTAGGTCTGCTTCCTCTTTGCTACTTGCTTGTCTCTCCAGTCAGAGCCCATCGTTACGAGTCCATGTCACCCGGAACACACAACGGGTTTTTTTTATTTGTTCCCCTTTTTTCATCCTTTAGTATATATCCAGTTTGAATATTTTCATTTTCAGTTTTTTTATTAGATTATGATTTTCTCTTTATATATATATATAAATGATTCCCCTGTGATTTCATGATCCCAAATTCTATCAAAGCGGCAATGTCATCCGTAAATCCAATGCAAACCAAAAAGAAAAATCCCAATCATGAACCCATCCCATATTATACAAAAGCACCTTGCCCCCCCCCCATCTACTGCTGCACCGCCTTCGTCAACTCCTCCACCACCACTGCATCCGTCAACTTAGCCCCCTCTGGCATATTGGTTCCCGCCCTCTTCCTCAACACATTCTCAATAAACACCTCGCCTGCCTTATATGACGAGCGCACTAGCGGGCCCGATGCACAGTACAGGAAGCCCATGGCCATGGCGCGGTCCTTCCACATGTCGAATTCGACGGGAGTGACGTAGCGGTCGACTTGGATGTGGCGTTTGGTTGGGCGCATGTATTGGCCAAATGTGACGACATCGACGCCGTGGTCGCGCATGGCTAGGAGGGGGAAGAGAGAAATATTTAGTATATATAGTTCTTTAACAGAACGGTCAGTTTAAACTTACCACACATGGCGGCCTCGATCTCGTGCTCCTTTTCGCCGAGACCCAACATCATTGATGTCTTAGTAATCAGATCCGACTTCGCCTTCTTAGCTGTCTCCAACACCTTCAAACTCTGTCTAAAAGTCGCCCTCCGATCACGAATATACGGGGTAAGCTCCTCGACAGTCTCCAAATTATGCGCATACACATCCAGCCCGCTCTGCGCCACCACCTTTACCATCTCCATATCCCCCCTAAAGTCCCCCGTCAACGCCTCAACCAACATCTGAGCCCTTTTCTGCTTGATTCTCCGAATGGTATCGGCAAAGTGATAGGCGCCACCATCAGGCAAATCATCCCTGTCCACCGTCGTCAACACGACATATCCCAGTCCCCATCTCGCCAAAGCCTCCGCTGTATTCTCCGGCTCATGTGGATCCAACGGCGCCGGGTTTCTGTTCGTCTTGACAGAACAGAACCGGCAGCCCCGCGTACACGTATCACCCATCAACATAATTGTCGCTGTCGCCGCCGACTTATTCGAACCCCCCCAACACTCCGAGATATTCGGGCACCGCGCCTCCTCGCAAACCGTGTGCAGTCCCAACCCCTTCAGATCCTTCTTAATCGCTTTGTAGTTCTCATTACCCGCCGGAATTGGCGTCTTGAGCCATTCAGGCAGCCTGGTCACCGTCCGTTTACGCCCCTCGGGCCCCACCTGGACGGTCTTGAGCTCGTAGGCTTCCGAGGCGGATAGAGCAGCTTTTGAGGCGAGGAAGTCACTAAAAGGGGCGACGGTAGTGTCTTTGAAGTAGGTAGTGCGAGTAGCGCGAGTTTTACCTTTAGCGAGCTCGGAGACGGGGGAAGCGCGGGGGGTGGCCAAGGGGGTAGTAGGAGTAGGAGGGACTTCGGTGGCTAGGGTGCGCCAAATGGCGGGGAGGGGGGTGCGTCGGAGGGGCCGGAAACGTTGGAGGGAGACGGACATGATGTTTTTTGGGTGTCAGGATGTCGGGATGTCGAGAAAAGTTGCCCGGTGTGGTGGGGCAATGGTTGGTTAAGTGTGCAAAGACACCGCGAATTTCGTGATTAGCGATAACAAGTCGGAAGATGTTTTAATAAAAAAATAACCAAAAAAAATTTCAAATCAATTGTTGGCAAAACGTGTTAATTACCAACAGCGATAACAACTTCAATGATGAAATACATCACAGCGAGATTACCGATCCAAAAATTCCTCCATTTTCCAAATCCCGCGGCTTACTTAAGCGCCTTCTCTTTTTCACCCATCTTTGCCTATACCCACTATAACCATTTACCTCCCAGAGGGCCCCCTTCCGCATAAAGTTTCCAAAAGGTAGATACATTCCCCACTATTTCCACTATTCTCACAGGTCAAGGCGAGTGCAAATCCTCTCCGTTCTTTTCCGAGGGAGGCAAACGCAAGCGCAACTAGTTAAGTAAGTAACAGATTGTATCGGTAAAGTGGGGCCTGTCGAATGGGCGGGCGCAGGTGCTTAGGAAAAGCCAAAGGGGGGAATGAAGCCTCGGGGGGCTACAGACTAAAAAAAACAGTCTACTCACTACTAGTGTCAAGCTGGTGACTTTCGCATTACTTGATATTCAAGATCGAACATTAGTTCAATGCTCTAACCGACTGAGCTAAGCAGGTCTAAGCTTGGTGTCTGGTTAGCAGATGGCCAAGTGCAGATTTGAGCTTGGCCGCGGGTCTTATAAGTCTGCTGCTGCGATCGGATGTCCCTGGGTTGAAGCTCGGCAGAAGCTGTCATTGTCATTTCGGCAAGGTGCCTGGGTGGCCTTGGCTTCTTATCAGGAAGAAAAAATGCCTGATTTGTGTAGTTAATGTAATTAATTATGTGTGGCAGTTCACGAAACAATGAAGCACGGATAAAAAGGCAAGCCGCCAGTAATTAGGGTTGGGGTATTACACGACAAGGACAATAGGACAATAAAGACGAGGAAAATCAGCATAGCAACATCAATCCATCTAATATTTGCTGCTGATCAGTGTACGTGATTGACAATTCTGGGCTTGATGTTTATTTATGTACTACGGGTAGGAATACGAGAGTCTCATCCGATCGACCTCTTATTTTTCTTTTTTTGTTTTTTTTTTCTTTTGGAAAAGGTCTCGAAGTGGGCACGTGGCGATTCAAGTCAATACCAAGGCTTGGCCTCTCTGGGTCTTCTCTTGACTGCATTTTCCGTTCTCGTTATCATTATCATCGGTTACCTATTCTTTCTTGCCCTCCCATCTGCATTGTTTCTTCTCTCAAGCAAATTACCAAAGACCAACCAGCCCGTACAAGCCACAACATCTGCCGGTGGCAAAGACTTCATCTTTTCCCCAAAAAATGTTCCTGACATCCTAATAACAGATAACCAGTCGCAAATAGATGGTCCCTGCATTGACGAAGAAAGGACAATCAAGGTTGTGGAACAACGGAGAGAGAGAGAGGAAAAGAAGGATTGTTTGGGGATGTGCATGATTGGGTGGGATTGCAGGAGAAAGCAAATAGTTGTGTGTGTGTATATATATGTAGGATTTGGTGTTATTGTTAGTGTTGGTTGACAAAAGAGCGATATTGTCAGATTGTGCGTGTAAGTTAAGTTGAGTTGGTATTAAGGACAGTGATTTGATGTTTAATAGGTATATAATGACCTTACATTACATGTCTACATACAACTAGTGCTTATTCTATAGCATCACCACTTGTATATACATCATTCACTTTTAATGCCAAATGCCACTACATCGTCCGTGCCACCATGCCGTCTCTCTGCGTCAGTCCCGTCTTAATCTCTGCTGCACTAATTAGCATGCATTTAACTTTGTATTATCGTGATCATCATCAACTATCAACTTGATTGTCTTTATATGAATGACCACTAATGCCATATATCTAAAATACACGACCTAGTAACAACCAACCCTTGATTCCTTCCTCCCTTTTGTCCTCTTCCTTCTCCTTCTGTCTTTATCTATCTAATCTTCTCCTTATCGTGACCCTCACCCTCATCCTCACTCGCTGCCCCCTGGCCAAAACCCGGCCATTGACCGCAGAGATGAACCACGGACACTTGATTCACTGATTCACTCGCTCGCACAAAACAAACAGGAAAGAAGTCATTTATTCTTCGTCTTCTTTTTTTCTCATGTCCCCCCCTGTTTTTCCTTTTCGTTTTTTCCCCCATTAATTTTAATTTTTTTCTTATAATAAATAAATAAATACATATCCTTCTTTTCTTCATCTATAAAGCAAAATATAAATTTAAAATATCATTCCGATCTCTGCTATGTCACTGTAAAAAACTTCTCGCCGCGTCCATCCATTTTCTTTCATTTACATTCTTTTTTCTTGGGAGCCGAGAGACTCTCTTCTCTTGCCGTTCGTTTTTTTTGTCTATTTTGTTCTTTCCTGGTCGTGGATAATCACTCTTTTACTATCCGTCGTCCCCCTAAAATATCACGATACTCACTAATAAACGCGTCACTATCCTCCCAGCTAGCCTCTCCCTTATCGACTCTGCTCATCATATAATCACTGAGTCCCGCTACTACCACCACCAACCATGATCTCCCCAACGAGATCCCCGGCCCTCTCGGCCCTCTCGGCCGCCTCTCTCCTTTTCCTCTGGCTCACCCCCGCCGCCGCCCAAGTCTCCACCTCCTGCAACCCCATGAACGCCACCTGCCCCAATGATCCCGCTCTCGGCACCACCCACTTCTGGAACTTCACCACTGCCCCCGACTCTTCCGTCTGGACCCAAAAAGTCCGCGGCGTCACCTTCGACCCCGACCTCGGCGCCACCTTCACCGTCGCCAAGCAGGGTGATTCGCCCACCCTCCAGTCCAACTTCTACTTCTTCTGGGGCCGCACTGAGATGGAGCTCCGCTGCGCCCCGGGTACCGGGATCATATCCTCCATGATGTGGCTCTCCGACGATATGGATGAAGTCGACTTTGAGTTCATGGGCGTCTCGCCCAACCAGGCCGCCACCAACTACTTCGGCAAAGGCGTTGAGGACTTCCACAATGGCGGTTACCACAACACCACCTTCAACAACCAGGATGACTTCCACAACTATACCGTCGACTGGACCCCGGACTACCTCAAGTGGTACATTGACGGCGCTCTCGTCCGCACCCTGCTGCCCGCCGACGCCAATAACTCCTACTACTTCCCCCAGACCCCCATGACCTTCAACATCGGCATCTGGGCTGGCGGTGACCCTTCCTTGCCCCAGGGGACCATCGACTGGGCTGGCGGCCGCACCGACTACGACGCCGGCCCCTACAGCATGTATGTCCGCTCTGTCAAGATCACAGACTACAGCAACAATTCTAAGGAGTACGAGTTCACCGACCGCTCTGGCATGGCCTCTGGCGTCAAGATCATAAACGGCACCTCCGATGCCGTCGAGGCTATCAACGCCACTCCTGAAAAGACCCTCTCCGAAAAGTTTGCCGATCTCTCCACGGGCACTAAGGCCGGTATTTTTGCCGGTGCTGGCTCCGTTGCCCTCGGAGCTCTAGCCGCCGGCCTCTTCTACTTCTTCAAGCAGCGCGCCCGTGGTGCAGCCGAGGCTGCTGCAGCCGAAAAGGCCGCCGAAGAAGAACGACTCGAGAACCAGCGCATGGCTGATGCCGGTATCAACCCCGATGCTTTCTCCGGCAAAACCGGCACCGATTATAACCCCTTGATGGCCCAAGACACCAGCTACTACGGCCAAGAAAGTATGCCCAACACACCCGTCAATGCCTCGGGTCCCCTCGACGGCTATGGCCGCCCCATCATGTCCGGAATGTCCACTGGAGGACTCTCGGCCGCCGCTGCCATTGGCACTGGTGCTGGTGCTGGCGCTGGCGCGCGACCGGGAACGGCGACCAGCGGTGCCTCTGATCCCTTTACCGAGCGGAATACCGTACCTTCTCCACTTTATCAGAATGGGGGGATTGGCAGTCCGACGCAAGCAACCTTTAATCACGGACCCAACAGTGAGCCACAGAGCCCGGTTGGCAGAGTTGGCCGGGGACAGGGGAATAGCGGGTATGACGTTGTGGACGGCGAGGGCGGCATTCCGTTGCAGAATCAAAGATTAGGCAATAGTTTTTCGAGATAGTCGGCTAAGAAAGCAAGAATAGATCAGGTGTATAGAGAGCGAGAGCGAGAGCGAGAAAGATGAGTGATGGATGAACTAAGGAGTAGGAGCTTTTGGTTTTCCTGTATAGAGTTGATATTTAATTACATTGTATCCTCTTGTCTCTTTCGTTTCAGGGTAACTGCCTTTCTCTTTCTGTATTGAGTCATGTACATACGTGTGTAACTACCAAATTTGTCCTACGTACCAAATCCATCACAAGTAACTACTACTACATATACCTTCCCTCATTCCCTGCCACAATCCGCTCCAAACCCTCCATTGTCAAACTCTTCGGCCTCTCAATCGGCAACCCCAATATCCGATCCCACACTACCTGCCCCAACGGCCCGATCCCCCGACTTACCCCAAATGCCACCGTATACCACATCATCTCCCTGATCCCATAATACCAAAACAGCACCCCGGATGCCGAGTCGACATTTGGAAACGGATTCTTCGTCTTGCCGTGCTCCATCAGCACCCGCGGGGCAATTTGCGACACGCGCATCACAAGGGTGTACAGGGGGTCCGCGAGGATGGCGGGGTGCGCGGAGGCGTAGGCGGCTAGGGCGGCGAAGCGGGGGTCAGGGGCACGCAGGACGGCGTGGCCAAAGCCGGGGATGACACGACCGGAGTTGAGGGTTTTCCAAAGGTAGGCTTCGATGTCGGAGTCGGAGGGGTTTTCGGGGATGTGGGCTTTGAGCTCAAGCATGTATCTGAGGACCTCTTGCGCGGCGAGTCTGAGAAGAAAATATTAGTAAAGATATGTTCGTTTTTAGCCGGTAATCAACCGGAGTCACTTACCCGTGCAACGGCCCCGCCAGCCCTGCCAACCCCGCCCCATAACTCAAAAACACATCACTCAACGCACTCCCCACCAAATGCGTCACATGCCCACTGACATTCCCCCCCTCATGATCCCCATGCACCGCCAAATACAACCTCAGTAACTCTGCAAACTCCCCCATCTTCTCCCTGCCCCCTTCCACCACCTCCTCCCCCAGCATCCGCGCGAAATTTCCTGCCCAATCCACCCCGGTCTCCGGCGCCGCCATCGTCTCCAGCGCCCCCGGCCCCCCATACGAATTCCGGTAGATGGCCGCCGCAATCGTCGGCAGCTTCGCCAGCAGTGAAATGACGTCTTCCAGCGTATACTCCCAGTACTCACCCTTCGGACACCCCTCCTCGTACGCCCTCTTAAACACACTCTCCCGACTTAAGCTCGCCACCGCCATCCCCATCTGCGCCATCGGATGCATATCCTTCCTAAACCTTGCAATCATCTCCTTCGTATCCCCCGGCAACGCCCCCCGTTCCGCTAACACCCTCGAGAACCCCCTCACTTCCTCCCCCGTCGGCACTTGCCCCGTCACCAAATACCAAAACATTCCCTCCGGCAACATGACTCCACCATTCGATGCTGGCAAAACCTTCTGACACTCCTCAATCGTCCGTCCATGAAACCGGATCCCCTCCATCGCATCCAGCTCTGACGAACACCACAGCATTGTCGGGAGCCCGCGCATGCCACCGAGGACTTGCGAGACGGTCACTGTGGTCACGGGGTGATCGGCGGCGGTCTTTTTGAGCTTTTGGAGTTGGGCAAGGCGCCAGGGGATGGCGCGGCGGATGGCCTCTTTGAGAGGGGCGTAGGCAGGTGGGTTCGAGACGGTGGCGAGGGTGCGAAGGTGGGGGTGGGATCGAAGGACAGAGTGGGGCCGGAGCACGGTCCGTAGTGGGGCCGGATGGAGACGGGATAGAATTTGCATCTTGTTAATGAAACAGAGTAATTTAAATCAAGGGAATATAAGTAAAAGAGAACAACGAAGGGTTCACAGGAACAATAAGCTCCGAGCCATGGGAACCCCCAAAAACAAAAAAAGAAAACCACAAGCTGCTTGCCTTTTATATATGCTTATACTTGTTGCGCAACGCCAGCTTGGAGAACATCTCCACCATCAAGACATCTTCCCCTCCGGAAATTCCATCCCCATCAATCCGAAACCATATCATTCACCTTAACATGTTACTTTTGGTGACACTCTCCAAAAAACTAACCAATCTCCAACCATTGACACAACCAACCAAAGCCGAGCCGTGTCAATCCGGTTGGAGAACGGAACTTACCTAGGGTTAGGGTCCAAAGACATGATGCCAAGATTGGAGAAGGAACCTGACGTTTGTCTAACCAGAGATGGAGATGTTGTCAAAGTACTTATTTATTCATTCATATTATACAGATATGTTATAACCTAGGACCACATTTACATATTGTTCTTCAACGCATTGTTCACCGGCGCCGGTGTCGCGGGGCCCTCGGGTGTAACGTAGGCCTTGGTCATACCACCGTCTACTACCATGTCATGCCCATTGACAAACGACGCCTCGTCACTTGCCAGGAACAACACAGCCTTGGCCTGCTCAATCGCCTCGCCGAACCGTCCCGTCGGGAAATGCACTGTCCGGCGCAGTCTCTTGGCCTGATCGTCACCCAGCCAGTCCTGCAGCAAGGGCGTGTTCAACGGAGCTGGGCACAGAGAGTTGAACCGGAAGCCTTCACGCGCGTGGACAATAGCCAATTCCCTTGTCATGGCTAGTACGGCGCCCTTGGAGGTGGTGTAGGCTAGCTGCGGGGTGGCGGCGCCGACAAGGGCGACGACAGAGGCGGTATTGATGACCGAGGCCTTGGTCTTCTTGTTGCGGCGAAAAGCAAGAACAGCGTGCTTGGAGCCATACCAGACGCCCTTGACATTGATGTTTTGGGTGAGGTCCCAGATCTCCTCAGGAGTATTTACGGCGTCATCGTCGCGGGCATGCATGATGCCGGCGTTGTTGAAGATGATGTCGAGGCCGCCCCAGGAGTCGAGGGCTTCACAGAGGGCTTGGACCTGTGATTCCTTGGAGACGTCGCAAACCTGTAAGAGTACAAGATTAGTAAGCTGGCATACTACTCATACTGTTCACACATAAAATACCTGGGTCTCAAGCTTGCCGGCCGAGGGAACGAACTCGAGAACCTTGGCCTTGGCCTTTTCAAGAGCGGGAGCTGAGATATCGGCCATCAGGACATTGGCGCCCTCCTGAACAAAGAGAATCGTAGTCTCCAAACCGATGCCACTATCAAGGAAAACATGTCAATTGCGACGAGTTTGGGATGCAATACTTGGTGGGAGACCCTTACCCAGCGGCACCGGTGATGATGGCATTCTTTCCAGCGAGACGACCGGGCATTGTGAGTATGGATGTGAGTGAAGACGATGTAATATGTGTAGATGATAGAAAGAGATCAGCAAAAAGTCGCAAGATATCGACAGAAAAAAGAAACAACAGCAGGATATCACAAAAAGAAAAAAAGAAATGAAAACAAATAGAAAACAAAATCGAAAGAGAATTTCTCAAATTTCACCCATAACATCTAATTATATGTGCGTGCTATCCAACACACGTACATCCCTTCCCATTTCCTTTCCACCCTCTTCCCCGCTCCTTCCCAACGACCGGCCCGCGCAACCAAAGCGGGGCCCCTAGAACATTCCCACAGATCAATTACCATGCAGATTGCCAGATTGTGACCCTCCTCCTGAGTGCTGATTTATTTACTTAATCAGGACACCAATGCGAATACTTGTGTTCTTGTGTGTATCTGGCCATCTTGCTATCATTATCTGATTTTCTAGTAGTTCCAAAGGCCGCAATCTATAATTCATCCATCATCCGCAATCCTACGATGGGGAACTAAGTATTTAGATAACACTACACATTCATTGACTACATAAACTCGATCATCAATTCCAAGGGGATTACTCACTGTTATCTTTAGAAATTAGAAACAACTTAGTTTCCCGAGGAAATCAGGAAACCCACAGACCCGGAAACCATCTCGTAGTCAGAGGCCGCAGATCGCAGGGAAGTATCATGAGAGGGGTTTATCTTATCATGGCCACTTTAAGAAATCCGTTATCTACATTGTAATTCCAAGGGTTAGTATGAGGTTATGTTATATAGGGTTACACATAGCCGAGGATTTATATACTGTCGGTGAGCTCACCGAGATCGGTGAAGTTGGATGCCTGGTAATTGCCAAGATGATGATGCATGAGTGATGAATGAGCCTTCAAAACGTCATCAACCCATCACTTTTGAGATCCAATGCTCAACATTATGTGAAACTAGCATCCACAACAATAATAACAAAGATATCTCTTGTGAAATCAAGATGATCTATATTGTCCTCATATCATCGTTGCTTACATAACCACACACATACAATGACCGACCCGGCACCCCCACCCTCCAGGCCAGCCCCACCCCCCATAAAGCTTTCCCTTCCTTTGGTACGTTATCTCATCCCCACTTATATCCTCCGCAAGACCCCACCCATTAACCCACCCCCACAAGCCCTACCAACAAACCATTTTCCGCACCCTCCGCGCCACTGACACCCTCACCATCCTCGCTCGCGGCCTCGGCCACCTCCGCCTTCTTACCAATCTCCTCCACTCTTACGATGCCTCCGGCAACAACCTCATCCTCATCCTCGGCCTAACTTCCCGCGAAGCCACCTTCCTTTCCCGCTCGCTCATTGAAGCCAAGTCCACCTCGGGCCCTGCCGCCGCCAAAGCCCACGGCCTCACCATCATCACGGCCAAGGAGACGCCCAAGGTGCGGCAGGAATTGTATGGGAAGGGCGGACTATTTTGCGTGACGGCGAGAATCTTGATTGGTGATGTGCTTAGTGGGGTTTTACGGGTGCCGAGTGTAACGGGGATGGTGGCGGTGCACGCCGAGCGGTTCACGGCGACGTCTAACGAGGCTTTTATCCTTCGTGTCTACCGGGAGCAGAACAGCACGGGATTTCTCAAGGCTTTTTCTGAGAGTCCGGAGGCTTTTATAAAGGGGTTCAACAAGCTGTCCAAAATGCTCAAAGCCCTTTTCCTGACAAAGGTGTCGCTTTGGCCCCGCTATCATGTCACCGTTGCCCAGAGTCTTGAGGGTACGGGACCAAAACGGGCTGAGGTCATCGAGCTGGAGGTCCCTTTGACTCCGGCAATGGCCGATATACAAAATTCCATTCGTGATTGTGTAGAGTTGTGTATATCCGAAGTCCGCAAGACGAACTCGGGCCTTGATCTGGACTTCACCGAGTGGACCGTGCCAAATGGCGGCCTGGAAAACTTTGACGTCCTGGTCCGCCGGCAACTGGAGCCCCACTGGCACCGTCTCTCCACCAAGACTAAACGCATCGTAGGCGACCTATCAGTCTTACGAAGTCTGCTAAGATATCTCCTCGAATATGACGCCGTCTCCTTTCTCCGGCACCTTGACTACGTCCACGAAACCTACATGCCGAACCTCGCGAACCCCCGCAGCCAGGAATCGCCCTGGATGTTCCTCGATGCCGCCCAAGTCATCTTCGAACAGGCCCGGAAACGCGTCTACATGGCTGAAAAACTCACCATGCGGAACAGCGACCCCACCGAGATCGAACATCTAGTCCCGGTCTTGGAGGAGTTGCCAAAGTGGGATGTGCTAGCTGATGTCCTTGATGAAATTGACCGCGAAGTCTCCGCGGCCCCATTCATCCTGGAGGAAGAAGGTGCCGTGCTCATCATGGTTAGGGGCTCTGAAACCTGTCGACAGTTGCGCGACTATCTCCAAACTATGCACATATCCCCCTACGACGGCCTCGGCGGCCGCCGAAAACGCGAAGGCGAAGAATTCGAACGGAGTGGCGAGTTCATGATGAGGAGAAAGCTACGAACATATCTCGCCGACAAAAAGTCCTTTTCTGCAAAAAAGGCAGCCCTGTATGCCGATACCGAAAAGCTGGTCAAGAACGCCGTCGACTTAACCACTGGGATGACCCGCAATAAAGGGAACCTATTGTCCACGAAAGGTGCCCCTGCAAACCGTGGTGGTGGAAACCGTCGGCGTGTCCGCGGCGGTGCCTCGACATCAAGTACTCCCGCTTCCCGGACGTCCTCTGGAGCCGTTTCTCTCAGAACTGAGTCAGAAAGCCAGATATCTACACTCCTTTCTCAGACAGAGACGCCGAGTCATTCGGCAGACGGGCGAATCGACCTTGTCCATGATGCCTTTGAGATATCCGATATGACGACCCACTACGGGTTACTCCCTCAAAATACAATGATCATTGTGCACCCCTATGATCCCTCCAGCGACGGCGACGACATCCTCCTGGAAACAGTGCGGCCCCGATACGTAGTTATGTATGATGTTGACGCAGCTTTCATCCGGCGAATCGAAGTCTACCGGGCATCACACTCGGACAGAGACGTCCGCAGTTACTTTTTATACTATGGTAATTCAGTCGAAGAAGAAGCCTACCTCTCGGCCGTCCGCCGAGAAAAAGACGCCTTCACAGCCCTTATCCGCGAACGCGCCTCCATGACCATAACGCTAGACGTTGAAAAGCCCAAGCCTGGAAACTCGGAAGGCTTCCTCGAATCCGTCAACACCCGCATCGCCGGCGGCGGCCTGTTAAAACCAAGCAAAAAGGAACAACCTCGCGTCATTGTCGATATCCGCGAGTTCCGTTCGTCGTTGCCCCCGCTACTCCATGGCACAGGCATGTCTGTTCTGCCGGCGCAGTTAACGGTTGGCGACTACATATTGTCTCCGGAGATTTGCATTGAGCGGAAAGCAATTCCAGACTTGATCCAATCCCTGGCATCGGGCCGCTTGTACACACAATGCGAAGCCATGACCCGCCACTACAAATACGCCATCCTTCTCATCGAGTTTGCCGAGGGCAAATCCTTCACCCTCGAACGCTTCGCCGACCTCGGCGACCGGAATCCCTATGCGCAAATGGCCCCGGGAGCCGACCTACAGGGCAAAATCGCCATCCTCACACTTGCGTTTCCAAACCTGCGCATCATCTGGTCATCATCTCCACACGAAACGGCCGACATCTTTATGTCCCTGAAATCCCAACATCCCGAGCCGAACCCCCGCGCAGCCGTGGAAAAGGGCGTTGTCTCTGGACACCGGGAGACCGAGGGCGGTTTAGAGCCGGTGATTATGAACATGCTGTTAGCGATACCGGGGGTTACGGAGGGGAACTTGGCTATAGTGACGAGGATTGCATCAGACTTTCAGGAGTTGGCGAATATGAGTAGGATTGATTTGGTGAGGAAGTTGGGGCCTGAGATTGGTGGGGGGATTCATTATTTCTTTAACCGGAATTTAGCGGGTGGAGGACGAACGTCTTAGAGAACAGACGAAGGGAAATTTCATATAAAATATAATACAAAGAGATACAGAAATACAAGGGGAAATAAAAAACAAACCAATAGAAATCCTCCACTTAGACCGTCTCAATATACCTCCGCACCTCCCAATCCGTCACGGCCTCTTCCCACTCCCTCACCTCATGCCACCTCGTCCCCACAAAATGATCAACAAATCCATCACCCAACACCTCCCTTGCCACACTATCCTTCGCTTCCATCCTCGCCGTCGCCTCTCTCAGCGTCTTGGCCAACCGTTCCCCCTTATCCCCAGCACTTCCGACCTCAGTACTCTTCCCCAACGGCGGCACCGAGATCATAAGATTCTTCTTGACGCCCCGGAAGCCGCAAGCGAGAATCGCTGCCATGACCAGATGAGGGTTCGTGTCGGCACCAGGCGTGCGGATTTCAAAACGGGTGGCGCTGGGCTTCGAGGTTGGTGGGGCAATGAGGCGGATAGAGGCCCCGCGGTGTTCAAGGCCCCAGGAGACGGTGACGGGGGCCCAGAAGTTTTCAACGAGGCGCTTGTACGAATTAACTGTCGGGGCCAAGATTGGCATTATGCTGGGCAGGCCTTCAAGGACGCCAGCGAGGAACTTGCGGCCGAAGTCGCTTAGGCCCTTGATATCCTCCCACTCGGCGTCGAAATCTTCCTCGTCTCTGGCCAACAGATTCTTGCCACTATCCTTGTCGCAGACCGAAATATGCACATGACCAGAATTTCCCGGCTTGCCGCCTACCGGCTTTGCCATGAAACACGGCACGATCCCTTCTTCCATGGCCACTGCCTTCACGGCCAATTTGAAGAGTGCCGCGCGGTCTGCCATTTCAGCAATTTCCTGATATTCTAACGCAGCCTCAAAGACGCCGGGGCCGGACTCGGTGTGCCAGCCCTCGATGGGCGTGCGGAAGGCGGAACAGGCGGAGAATACATTGTAGTAAAAGGACTTGTTGTGGAGGGGGCGGGTGATAGAGTAGCCGAACATTCCGGGGGTCAGCGAGGGTAAGGCGGACGGGGGATTAGATGCCAGGAAGGGGCTCGGTGTGGAGTTTGAATCGGGGGTTCTGAAAGTGTAGAATTCGTATTCAGCTGCGTGACATGTCAGTAAACCAGGAATCTCATGAAAATCAACGAAATAAATAAAGAGATATACTTACCCCCGGCCATTGCCTTATACCCAGATTCGGCCAACTCCCCGCAAACCCTCTTCAACAGCCCCCTCGGACACGCCGCCACCTCCCCCTTCCCCGCCTCGATAAACCTCATCAAAAACATGGGCACATTCCCCTCCCACGGGATCCTCCGATAACTTGCTAAATCCACCACAGCCAGCAAATCGCGATACCCATTCTCCAAATTTGAAATAGACAGCTCGGGCGAGTACGTCTTGTCGTGCATGTCCCAGCCAAAGATGACGGAGCAGAAGCCGAAGCCGGTGGTGACGATGGAGAGGAACTTGCTGCGGGACATGAGTTTGCCGCGGAGGATGCCGTCGGTGTCGAGGCCAGCGACTTTGACGGCGGGGTCATGGGCGAGGAGGTGGGGGAGGTCGTCGACGGTTAGGGTGGCGGGGTCGAAGTCGGAAGGGATGGGGTCTGCTTTTGGGTACGACATGTTTATGGTTTGGTTTTTTGGGTGAGGGTTGTATATGTGCATACCCGGTTTGTATAGAAAAGTCTCGTAAGAAAAAAAAGTGAAAGTGAAAATTTCGATTTTTAAAAAAGTAAATGGCTAGATGTTTGAGGACACTTATAAGTCGTACAATTACCTAATTATCTCATGAACTAGGGGTGAATCCTCTGGTTGTAGATAGGCCGATAGGCGATTGCCTGAATATATGTAGATACGGAAATGACGGTGACGGAAAGGGAAGGGACGCTTCCTGTGAGGAAACTGATTATGTAACAGTCTTTCTCGGAGTAAAAAGTCACGATTCAGAAATAGAGTTTGAGATATTGATGACACTTTTGCTACATGTACAGATGTAGACTTGGTTACCCTCAGATATCACGTACCCTCTCATAGATAACACATTCCCCGTTCCCTAAATACCACAACATCTTTATGGATGATACAAGTCTCTCTCTCTCTCTGTCTGTCTCATTAACACACACCCACCGGCTACAAACACCCGTTCTCCTCTAACCCCCGCCATATCATCATATTCCCCTTATTCCCATCTCATCAATTAAATACTCAATATGTGCTCAACTCCTCGCTCTTTCTCTCCACTCCTCTCATTCTCCTCCCCCACCAATCCAATTAAACTAAACCCCGCCATCAAAGGATGGAGACCCCTGCTTTATCCCCATCTTGCATCAAAAGATAAGAAATCGTGCATTTGTGGATCTCGTTGGATCCAAAGTAAAAAAAGACAAAAGAAAGCCAAAGATATGAAGCAAATAATTGAATGGATAGACAGACACTAACTACCTATCTCCGGAATTCACACACCGTACATGACCGCAAGGCCGCGGTCAACGTGACTCCGATAAAAATGACGTAGATCATGTAGTGACTCAAGATATAAACCACACACAAACTACAACACACACAGAAACAAGCAAACGCCAATTTCATCAATAAGAAAAAACAAAAGCAAAACACGCACGTTCATAATCTATGTATTAGATCTGTCCATTCCTAAATAATAATTGCTAAATGCCTTCTCCTCCTCCTCCTCCTCCTCCTCCTCCTCCTCCTTATCCGTCCATTTCCTCATCTCAACATCGTCTCTTCATTCTTCTCTTTGTCCTCCTTCCCCTCCGCCTTCTCCTTCTCCTTCCTTGCCATCTCCCTCTTCACCCACGCCGCCACCAACACATCATCTGGCTGCTGCATATGCAACTTGCCCGTCCCTAACCGTTCCTGCGTCACCTCTCCCGCTGCCTTGCCCTCCACAATCTCTACATTCTCTACTCCCTTTGCAATCACAGCGACTTCCATACCTTCGTCTTCTTCTTGGATCGTTGTCGGCTTCCGGATAGACGAAAGCCATGGATGTTGGAGGAGGCCCATGTAGGCGGGGCGTTGACCGGGGGCTTTAGCGAGACAGCGGGCAACGAAATCGTGTGCGGCCGGAGAGTAGCCTTCTTGTGGGAGCGTCGGCGCTTCACCTTGGACAATAGCCTATTTCGTAATTAGTAATCTGAAACTCTCCAAAATGGTAAGAAAATCCATCCTGTCTTTCTTTTCTTCTTTGCTCTCGTCCCCTGTCCTCCCCGGTGTAGTGGCATAAAACTTACATTAAGCTGCACCAAGATGCTGTCTGTTACATCATACGGATACTTGCCCAATGCACACTCGATGATCGACAACCCCAAACTCCAAATATCACTCTGCACACCGTAAGCCGCTTCATCTCCTGACAACCCCGAAAGACCGCCCGAATTGATGCGTTCTGGCGGCATGTAACTCTGACACCCGATATTAGTCCTCGCCTTACTCGCCACCAAATCACCCGAGACACCAAAGTCGCAAATCTTGACCTGACCTCTAGTGTTCACCAGAATGTTTGTCGGTTTGACATCGCGGTGGATGATGTTGTGCTTCTCCTTGAGCTCATTCAGACCAAGCACTGTTGCCAGGGTAATGTGCTGGAGGACGTCTTCGGGGACACCAAGTTGGTAGAGCTTATCCACACTGCCACCGTCCATATACTCGATACACATGTATACAAACCCATCCTGCATAAACGCCCCGTAAAAGTCAATAATGTACGGTGACGCACACTGATGCAGAATCAACAGTTCCTTTGCAATCGTCTTGAACTTAGCCTTGTCCAACTCCATGCGGATTTCCTTCATTGCCATCACCATCCCCGTCAACCTCTTCCCGTCTGGCCCCCGCTGCTCACCCAGGCTCTTTTCCAGTGTTCTCGCCCTATTCTTCTCAATCGCCTTGGCTACCGCTGAGGTCCCTTTGACCCCACCTGGCCCCGTCTGTGCCGCCGGATCTATGGCCGAGTGCCCCACCATCGTCATCTGCCCACTCAATCCTAGTCCCATCCTCGGCTTGCTGGTCCGAGCATGTCTGACTTTGTAAACGGTGCCGTAGTTACCCTTTCCGAGTTCGCCTAACGATTCAATCTCGTCTAAGCTCATCTTGTACGCTGAGCCATTGGCAAATTTGACACCATCCCTTGTGATAGTTGCAGCTCCATTGAACGTCAGCCAGCCTTCTTCCGGGTTGATGATATCTCGGAACTCGTCCATGGTGTTGACTGGTCTAGAGCCTATGCTGGAAGAGGCAGGGCTACTTCCAGAGGTGCCTATGGGTAAATTACCGGTAGCATCAGACAGCTTCATCTTGGCCATCAACCCTCTTCTCGCCGCCAAGCCGGATACCTTCTTGCCCCCCATCGCCGACGCGCTCTGTGTCTGGCCTGATATCGTTGGTCTAGCTCCCGGCAAGCCCGCAGGCATCTGAGGGAAAATTCCGCCAGTTAGCGTAGATTGGGCTGCGGGAGTTCCATTTCTCCGGTTCATAAGATCCAGTAGTCTGTTAGTTCGCGGGGGGGCAGTGCCCTGGTCGGCAGTGACGGGACCTCTAGCATTCCGGAGCATCCCGATCGGATTAGATGTGGAGATAGGAGTGGTATCGGGAACAGCGCGAAGAGAAGGGACTCGGCGCATGGCCTCGTCCTGGATGAATGGGGAAGAGCCAGAGGGGTTTCCAGAAGGAGAGATAAGGCCGTTGGGTGACCGCAAGGGAGAACGAGGGTGGTCATCATCGTTATTTTTGGATGATCCTCCAGAAAAAGTTCGTTTAAGCATTTCTCGGGGATTGAATTTGCTAGACATGGCGATGGCGGATCCGGAGGTAGTGTATCAAGTCGTCGTATCGGTATATATGTGTGTGTATATGTATGTATATATCCAGATAGTAAATCTGATTCGTAGATTGCCGTTAGTAGATGTGTCGATATGTCGTGATCTGTAAGTCAGCATCAAAGAAGGGCGGGGTATCGTATAGATCGTGTTGTGTATAAAGACCGAGTAAATAATATTGTCGTCAATGGCCAATGCCAGGAGGTATCGAGTCTATATGCTGACAAATAACAAGAGTTTGTAAGAAAAGAAAAAAAAATAAATGTAAGTAAACAAAAAAATGAAATGTCAAATCTGCAATTGCTAAACGAGTCCATATGGCCCGGGTCCAAACCAGAAACCTGCAATCAGCAGCCCGAGAGTGGGGATATCTTGTATATACAACCGCCAATTGTCAAGAAAAGCAAAGGATTGAAGAAACAACCGCTGTCCTTTCGTTAGGCCTTAACGTTTTCCAACGACACTTGCAAGTTAGCTACAGAGAAAAAAAAGCAAGACAATATGGTCGTCGTTTTTGTTTATCTCATCATTTCAGTTTGACAACAGAAAAGACAAGTTGAGTTGTTGCAAGTTTTAGTATGACGTTGGGTCGGTAGTGGTGAAGGGGTGGGGGTGATTGGTGATGGTGCGAGACGAGGCGGGCGGGCGAGTGGGATAGCAGCAGGTGGGGGAGTTCTCGAGCTATACAATCATGTAGCAAGGGCAGTTTAGAAGGATAGACAATAAAAAGAAAAGAGAGGAAGAAGAAGAAGCTTATGCAAATTTGAAGATGTTTGAATAAGGTTAAAATTCGCCAAATATTTTGCGGAGCCCCGAGGGAAAAAAAATGAAGACTATCATGTATTACAGCTTTTTTTTGTTTTTTATTTCTTGCACCTTTTAACTCTAGGGCGGTGGAATTAGAATATCAGATGGCAGGGTTGGAAGATGGAAAGTGCGCCAATTGTAATCATGCAGCTGCTGACGCCAGCAAAAGCCCAACAGCAGTCCTTTTCTTTTCTAGCTTATGTTTAGCTGCTTCTTTAGCTTCTTTTTTTGGGGGGGTACCTGCACTAAAAAGAAAGAAGCAAACATCAAAAAAGTACAAAAAGGCAGACGTAATAAAAAAGGTCACAAATGCAAGGAGAAGGCGAGTAGGAAATTTCCCGGTTTCTGAACAATCTACAAAAAAAACGGAAAGAATAAAAAAAATAAGAGATACAACACGATTGGAGATTCAGGTGGATGCGACATTAGTTTTAATTTTTCATTTCTCTCTCCCTTGTTCTCGTTTTTCCTTGACTTCAATTATGTTTTCTGCTTTCTTTCACTCTGAATTCAAGGCTTACTCATGAAAGGCACGTCGGACGGATTGAATTAGTTGAGAGGTTGCCGGCTTGTAGGGATTTGATGCGGGTGCGTGGGTCGGGAATGGGAATGGGGTGTGTGTGCAAACGAGGTTAAAGTGAGGGTTAACGGGAAACGGGTTTCAGGGTTTTTGCGATGGCTGATTAGAAACTGAAAAGTGTATATTTTGAGAGGATTCCGAAGAGATAAAGAGAGTGTGAGATGAATGATAATAATCATGTGTATCTAGTATACTCAAAGAATGAAAAGGCAAGACTTAAAAAAAGTCGCCGGTCTATTATAAATCTATGCCCACCAAACTTCCACCCCCTCACAATCCGACTCGTACCGGCCGATCAAACGCCACCAACCCACCCATTCATGTACCTCCACACACGTCCGTCCCATCCCGCCAATCCAACCCTCATCTATCCCAAACACACCACACACACCAACAATGAGAAATCATCATCATAAACCACCAATCACCTTTGCTAAAAACAACCCTTCTCCCTCCATCCTTCAACGCTGCCCAATTCCCACCCAACCACCATCATCATCACCATTGTCACTAGCACACCCCCCTTCTCCGGCGTCATAGTCCTTACGGAAAGAAATACTACCAAACAACATTCCCGTGACGGTTATCTGATGCACTCTTGAAATTCAATAAACCCTATTTCGCCACTAAACTGTATCAAGGCTCATCAACTGACAAATTCCGATGTTTGATTGGGTCAGTGATCGCATATTCTCGACATGGCTAACCAGGGGTGTTGATTAGTGTTAGGGTTGTTTACAATCAGCTGATGTACCAGGCTCGCTCCGCTCAAATTTGTTGGTTGAATTTAAACTTGGTTTTCTGTCTATCTCCGACTGCACATCCTGAATATCTGCAACCATTCCGTTTCAACCCTCCCCACTAATCTGCAGACCTTGTTTATTGATATCAAACCCCTTCTACCGTGTATCTTCACATGGCTTCTGCGACCTAACAAGTTTCCCAAGATTGACGGATTCTTAAGTGACGAGAAGAGACGACACACATAATCAATTACGTCGCGAATTGGGCTGTGTCGTTGCCTAATGGGCCCGACGGGGTGGGTGGGATTGGGCTTTGTGTTTTGGTGGGCTGCAGGATGGAAGATCACATCTTGCAAGCAATTACCGAAATGAAAGGGGAGATAGCAACTGTAAGGGAGACATGGTGATACAAGTCATATCTATAGGGTTTGTGTTTAGGGTATGTTATACTTTGGAGGTCATGTGATTTGAATTTGACCTCTCATATTCTCAGCTACATACATGATTATTTGATATCACAAAGATGCCAGGCACTAGGCTTGCCTTTTTGGAAGAGTTGAATGAGGTCATACTTGAGGCTAACTTCCTTTATGAACTTGACGTTGGCTTCCCCGTAGCTCTCCAGCGGATCCTGCTGTCTGCCGTCCGCATAATTCAAGTACAGCCACAGCATCAGCGCCCCCCCCGCTTCTCGGTCTCCCTCTTGACCTTTTCAAAGAAGCCATTTACAAGATCACTAGCCTCAATTGCCTTGTCAGCATGTTCGGTCGAGAAGCAAGCCATCCACATCACAGCATCACCGTCGAAGTTCTGAAGGCCGAGAACGTTCCCGCCGCGCTGCTCGCCAATCTCGCAGAAGTGTTTAGGAATCGGGTGGAAGACAATGCTCGAGGACTATTCAGTTGGTGGCATCCAGGCTTCGAGATTTTCAAGAAATGAAATGTATATGTTGACAAGTTCCTTCATTATTACCTTGTCATTCTTGACAATTAACGTGCACCAAAAGTTGGACCGTCCGTGAGTGATCTCCGGGGCATCCACCATCTCGGCCATGGTTTGTTTTTTTCCTGAAGTCGACCATGGGCTCAATGGCGTGCAAATCGGAAATCTCAGGTGGATTGGGGACTCCGTCAATGTTAATGGCAATATTCATAATCACTAACTTGTCCATCCGCTGTTAGTCTCTCGCCCAACCCAGCACCCACGCATCCTTCTTGTGCTTGTGATTCTCCCTCACAAATTTCACAAATGCCTCTAAATACACATCCACTTTGTCTAAACTCATGAACAAGAAGCCTCCACCAGTTTAAAATATAGCCTCGTCTCCATGACAAACTTAGTCACAATGCCAAAGTTCCCACTGCCGCCCTTCAGCGCCCGGAACAGCTCCGGATTATCGGACTGTGAAGCAGTGACAATGGCACCATCAAAGAGAATAACAGTCATAGAGAGAATAATGTTACAAGAAATACCCATGGACCCGGTATAAGATGAGTTTTCCCCGCCAGGCAAAAAGCCACCGATGCCAACATCCGAGTCCCGGCCGCCGCAAACAGCTACACCGACCTTTGCGAGTTCCTGAAAGACCACCCCCCACCGGGCCGCGGAGCCCAACCTGGCTAATTTCACCTTCTCATCATAGATGATCTGGCTAAAATTCGTGGGGTTGATCGGGACGCTATCCTGAATACTTAATGTGTTTTCCCGGACGACGTGTCCGCCGGAACAGAAGGTGAAGTGGATGAGGTGGGGGGTTGTGAGGGAAGCCGAAAAGATCTTGAGGATGGCAGAGAGATCGGAGGGGGTTTGCTGGGTGTTGACGGACCAGTTGGTGGAGAGGATAGTGAATGTGGGGTAAGAGGGGGTGATGATGAGATAGATGAGGTTGGCGGACTGGAAGGTCTCCTTGATAAGTGTTAATAGGTGGTTTTATGTGAGTTGGGAGCAGATTTTAGTGTGAACATACCAGGGCAGACGATGCGGTGGCCATGGTGGAGATTGCGAGAGTGTAAGTGTGTGTCTGAGTGTGTGTGGTAAAGATCCGGAGATTATTTCGAGTTGAGATAGAGCAGGAGTCATCTCTTATAGATGATGATATCTCACACCTATCTATCTTTCTATCCGCATCACATACATCGTATACGCACACTATACGTCCCAATCTCTCCCATGATGGTCCTTGTTAAAATCCGATATTCACCATATGTATATCCCACTTCACCTGACAGCCCATTCCAGTCGCCCCAAGAAAACATTGTCGTCACGCCGCCATCACTGTTGTCATCACCACTTCTCAATCCTCTTCCCCACACACATCATTAAAAGAATATCAAAATCTTTAGGATCTCACCTAGCCTGGGCAATTATGTCAAAATCCATGACAGGCAAACATTGTCTCCATACCTGTAACTGTCGCTCTCTTTTAATTGTTAGACTAATCTAGTTACAAAATGATTTTAATCCCATAAAAGCACTATCATCAATATTGTGTCCCGTTCCCGAACATTCGTCGCTTCGGCGTAGTCCATTCCATACCCTGTCTTCCCTGGCCTCACCTCCGTACTTTACGACTTTGAAAACCCCTAATACTCATGTGTTTAACCCTATATTTCTAACAAATTTTCGATAAAAAGAACTAAAAAAAGAAGGGCTTTGAAGAACGGATGTTGACAAGGCTAGGATTTGAACCCGGGGGGATTTTTTCATCAGGAAACTTTACATTCAGGAACGACCTTAACCTAACTCCATAACTAACTCGGCCATTTTGCCGGAAATTTCCTGAAAGGCGGTTATAGTATTTGAGGTTTTGCGGGCGGCAACAGGAGACAGCTGAATTACACACAACCGGCTTGTGTCTGATCTTCTAAAAGGCCCAGCATTGAGAAGACAATATAGCAGGTTGACGACGATAGCAGTGGTAGAGATAGGCCGATGAGATAGAAATGTGGAAGGGAAGGTTTTATGCGTCTTGATGTCTATGAGTGCATCTATAGACGAGAACTAGCAAGGACTGAGCGGATCAAGCTTGGATGAGTGAGCTAGATAAAATTCAAGTCTGTGCATTCTCAATATATGGAAATGTATGGGGGGGAGGGGGGAAACAAGTGACAGGCGGGTCGGCGGTGGAGACGACGGATGATGACGAGCATATACGATCAGCAAGCATTCGCATCTACAACAGCAAGCGATTCTATCTCTCCCCTTCTCACTGTCTGATCAGTATCTCCATCTCTTCTTTGCTTTAGTCTTATCTATCATTTCAAACAGACACAGCCAGCTGTTCGTCCAATATCAACCCGAGAAAAAAAATGCAAAATTTATGCATGCCCCCAACCCTTCCGACATCCCTTAAGACCCTGCTTAGCCATCAATGGACCCTTGCAACGAGTAAATTACATTAATGCTTTCCTTCTTCTCCCCATGCGTTTAACCCTTTCCCTCCTCTGCAAACCCTCACCATACTGAATTGTTGCATATAATTTACCGCTCGTTGATCCTCCGCGAGCTCATTCCTTGCGCCATCTAATTAATTCGGCCGACAACGACGACGACGACAACGAACATCCATCATTATCATCAATGCTTAGAGTATTGACGAGACGCGGAGACATTTAGCGTATCGTGTTGCAGATTATCAATTAACGAATTTCTTTATTTTTATTTATTTTTTTTATCTTTGATTATCATCCATCTTTAGTGATTAAAGATCTTTTGAGAGTATCTTTTTTTCTTCGATACGCGCGAGACAAGACTCCGATTGGAGACAGAAGTTAGAACTATACAATTGCCTAGCTCCGATTGCGACGACAGTCAACAATATTCTACTACTTGCGGAAAAAAGATATAACCACGAACGATAATTATCATCTTTTTTCTTCTTTTCTTCACAATCATTTATCCGACAAAATGCCCGCGCTTTGTGGAGGTTCAAAGACAGTCCAGCGCAAGCTAGTTCTCCTGTATGTTTGTTTAGCCCGTTTGGCGTAGTGATGGACGTCAAATTCAGGTCAAGTCAAATCAGTCAATCAGTCAGTCACATTTCATTGTCTGCCGATGGAGGGTTGGTTAGTTCCGTCAGAAGCCTGTGTCCATTGTAACCAGCCACCGATGACGGGAGCTCGCAGCGCAAACGAACCAGTTCACCACCGCTGAGACTGATGACCCCCGCCCGGATGATTCAATTGACCGAGTAGACCGACATACAAATCAGATAGACAGACAACTAAACTTTTCTCATTTTTTGCTAACATGGCGGGTGATTTATTAGTGGCGATGGTGCCAGTGGTAAGACTTCTCTGCTTAACGTCTTCACGAGAGGGTACTTCCCAACTGTGTACGAACCAACCGTTTTCGAAAACTATGTTCATGACATCTTTGTCGATAACGTGCATATTGAGCTTTCGCTTTGGGATACTGCCGGTCAAGAAGAATTCGACCGACTGCGCAGTCTTTCATACGGTGAGTACTTCCCTTTTTATTCTTGTCACTCTCTTATCCGCTGTAGACCCCATCCACTAACGCGAGAAAACCTGCCTCCAGACGACACCGACCTTATCATGCTCTGCTACTCGGTTGACAGCAAAGACTCGCTCGAAAACGTCGAATCCAAATGGGTCGGTGAAATCGCCGATAACTGCCCCAACACCAAGCTTGTCCTTGTCGCCCTGAAATGCGATCTCCGCGAAGGCGATGCCGACGACGCGGACGACGCCGCCGATGGCGCTCCCCGGGCCGAGAAAAAGCCGACGATTAACTACGATCAGGGTCTCGAGGTTGCAAGGAGGATTGGCGCGTTGAGATATCTGGAGTGCTCGGCGATGCGGAATAGAGGAGTGAATGAGGCGTTTACGGAAGCGGCGAGAGTGGCGTTGAGTGTTAAGAAGGATAATGATGATAGTAAGTGTGTGCTAATGTAGCGAAGGAGAATTTCGGGAAGTTGCGAGATGTATGAGGAGAGAGGGGGAGAGGTCGGTGTGTGGGTATATGAGAGACGGTCTAATTTTGATAGACTCGGTGGATTCTCATGGGTTGGAAGTCATATTTTTATCTGTTTGGTGTTATCTTGCCTTTTCTTCTTTGTTGTTCTCTTCGTTTTGGGATCTACGTTGTATTTTGATTTGGGTTGTTTAGCTATGCAATGTTGAACTTTGACTCCGTTGAATCTATTTATCTTGATTATATACTCTATTATAACTCCAGGGGAGGGAAGGATATATTCATCTGGTGCCACTACCGCTAGACACCACATTATCATTACCTCCACTCTCTCTATCTCCCAACTGTGACAATACCATTTCAATGTCTTTCTAAGCCTTGACCTCAGGCTCCTTACTAGCCCAAAACAACCAAGCAACAGCCATAATAACCTTCATGCCTCCCGCCACCCAAATCGCCGGTGGCATCCCGCCACCCGTCCTTTGCAACCACGCCCCCACAATCCCCCCCACCAAAAAGCTCACCATAGCCAACACCCTCCGATCCCTCTTCTCATTCTGCCCCGGCCAACTAAACAATTTAGGATCACTCAGCAAATCCGTATACAAACTCGTCAGCACACTTGTCGGCACCTCGTTAAACCCCAACACCCGACTACACACCACCTGTCCGCCAAACTGAAACGCCAGCAGCCCCACCGGCAACAAGACAATCAGCGGCCCCGTGTGCTCCTCATGCAGCGCGACGTGCGGAGAGACCGCCGTCCGGACGAACTGGGGGACGGCACCGAGTTGCGTGATGAGGACGACAGCGAAGAGGCAGGCGGATTGTAAGGCAAAGTTGAGGGAGAGAGTGCGTTTGCGAAGGGCGCCAAGGTGGCGAAAGTGGCCAAAGGTAAAACAGCCGAGCCAGAAGGAGGAGATGGATACAAGGGCTTTGAGCCAAAGCTGGGTTTCGAGAGGCGGGAGGTGGGCGGCGCCGAGGGCGAGGAAGATGGTGTTGCCTGTAGGAGAAGGTTAGTGGGTGTGATTAGTCATCGTGGCCATTGATGTTGCGGATAGGGAAGGATGGAATGGGGAAGAAAAGAAAAAAGGAAAGAAGGGGGGAAAAAACTTACCGGTTTGCATGCCGACAAAGACACCGGCGGCGTTGAAGACGACAGCGTCGCAGAGGCCGGTAATGGCACAGCAGGCGAGAATCGGGATATCGGTATGTTTTTTGGACACTTCGTCGTTGAGGCGGGCAATGAAGGAGCGGGGTACCGCCGCCGGCTCGGTGATGGTGCCTGAGGGGGAAGGTGACATGGTGGTGAGAGTGAGAGTGAATGTGAATATGTGGGCGAGTGAGTCGGTGAGCGTACGTGGGGATCAGGAAGTTAACGCGTCGGACGGAGGTCAGAGATGAAGAGAGATCAAAGATGTTATGTGTCGATAAATTGGTAAATCTATACAGGAAAGATAAGAATAATTGAAGGAAACACAGAATGAAAATGAAAACTGTGAAGGGCCGTCTCAATCTTAGGAGATGAAAATCGAGCTCGGCTTGTCATACATTCAGCTAGCCCACTTCACTCACGAGAAAACAGACACACTTCCTCAAGCCCGTGATCACAAACTCCGAACTGAACTCTGTCAAGCTGGCGATAGTATCGAATCGCTCAAACATACAAAGACACAAAAGAATATTGTCATCACGATCTCTCAAAGAGAGAGAAAATTCCTGTAGCCATCCTTTTATATCTACAGAAAAGAAACCCCCACCCCCCCCCTCCACCGGTGCCGGATATCCGTTATTCACCAGATACCATGCCGGCTGGCTTTGATGGATAGAACTAGAATGCATGGGATCCCCGTTATGTTCGTGGAGCAAACCGTGCTTACAGGGTCCAATGTCGTCATTTTCTTTTTTTTTCTTCGTTCTCTGAGGGTATATTTTTCGGTTACTAAATTGACGACCACCATTACTTATCAATGGCGAAATATTGTGATAGATAAGAACAAAAAAATGTCTACTATTTCTATATAGAATAGATAAGAATTTCAAATGTGGGCAGGTGCAGGGCTATAAGGATATAGGTCATTTTTGCGCCCACCTTAGCAATAAGTGTCCAAGTTGCCCTGGTTGCACAATTGGTTAGTGCGTTGGACTTTTACGAATAATCGGTATAATGTTATCCAAAGGTTGCGGGTTCGAGTCCCGCCTGGGGCGCTTAGTATTTTTTGCTTTTGGCAAGTTTTCTGTCTGGTGGAAGTTGAATAAGAACCGAGCAATATCCAAGAGTTGGCTTACGATATATATTATACTCTTTTTTTTTTCTTTTCTTTTGGATAGGAATATTTTCGTATTCACTGGCATTATGTCTTGGGTCTGTTCATGGGGACAAACATAGGTTTGTTGATGGCACCATGGTTTGCGGATGGATATCCTCATCAGTCATGACGACCACTCCACAAAGCGATGATTGACCAGATAAAGAATGTCATCAAATAGATTGTGTAGATAGAGAGGCTTTATAGTGCAGACAAAGGTTATATCTTCATAATGATAATATCACAGGTTTATTAGTTGTTTGTCTGTAAACTTCGATGCCCTTTAATGGGACAGGATCCAGTTACCAAGTCAAGCATCACACGTTTGAACTCATGGAACTCGCCTATAGTGTTATTATCTAACCCGTTACAGAGACAAAATAATATCTTATTGGTTACTTCTATCAGTATAAATCGGGTGTGAACTTGAAGATTGTGATTATCAGTCTGTTGTACGATGTTCATCTCAGTATATTGACAAGCTCAATATACACATACATATGACATGGTTGCAAGAGTTAAGCAAATAGTATATTATATGAATGCAACCAGATGGTCAGTCCTGACCTAATTCAAACATCTACAAATCAACACAAGCAATAACTATATGACTCCTTCTATCCAGTCCTCCGCAACTATCTTAGACCACATCAAATAGAACATGACATAGATATTTTTGAACCAAAGAGCCAACACATTCTGACTACGATATTTAGGAAAGATAATGAACCACAGCTTATAGCTGACATCCAAAACAACAGTATAACAAATCAAATCAGACAAATCACCTCTGTATCAACTAGTACAACAACCACATTGACAAGCAAAAGACCAAGATGTGAAGATCATAAATGATATTCAAATAACTACCTAGATACCAAAAAAAAAAACTCCAAAAAGAAAACTCCAATTCAAAGCCCAGAATTCACTGGGCCCGTGACAAGGCAAAAACGATCAGGGTATCAAGAAAAGTCCGTTAACATGAAAAAAAAAAAACGATAGATAGCAGTTTGCTATCTATTCCGTATTTTTTTATACGGAATAAAAGGGAGAAAAGATCTCTGCTAACTAACAAGTTGAGTGGGAGAAGTAAAAAAAAAAGAGGCCGGCCGACGGAGGAATAAAGGATTGTGAAATCTGGGGCACGTTTTACGGTGGCTCCGGGAATGGGGAGGGAGTTAAATACAGTGGAAAACAGGGTATATATAAACAGGAGTGACGAAGTGAATATAAAGAGGGCCGCCCGTCGAGAACAAATTAAAGAATGTAGAAGAATAAAAGAGTCCGAATGTTTGCTGTCAACGGAAGAAGTGTAAGAGAAAGATATATAAGAAAAAGAAGATGATCAGAAGTGAATAAATCCCAAGCGGGCATCCATTGTCATGGAAGAAGAGGCAAACGCCATTTTTTTGTCTAGCGTTGACGCCCAACTTTACAGAATGGCAACGACAATACCAGCAGCCATAATAATCCCTGAAACCCCAACCCCCGCACTACCCGTCGACGAGACCTCCGAAACAGCGGCAGACCCGGAAGCC
Source organism: Ambrosiella xylebori (assembly GCA_002778035.1). NCBI lineage: Eukaryota > Fungi > Ascomycota > Sordariomycetes > Microascales > Ceratocystidaceae > Ambrosiella > Ambrosiella xylebori. The sequence continues at coordinate 3,129,268 of PCDO01000002.1, forward strand.
GTAGCCGTAAAAGTAGCCGAAGTGTATGAAATGAAGCCAGTAGACATAGCGGTATAGGCTGTCGAGTTGGAAACACCGGTAACGGAGGCAGAGGGGGGGCCAGTGGCGGTGCGGGCGCGGGAGAGGGTAAGGGTTTTGGTGAGGGTCATAGTGGAGGTGTAGGTGGAGGTGGGGGTGGAAGACTCCTGGGCGAGGGTGGCGGCGGGGGCCAGGGCGAGGAGGATGGTGGAGAACTTCATTGTGAAGATGATGAATGTGTTTGTGTTTTGTTTGTAGTAGTGAAATGGAATATTGCTCAGAATGAGGGAATCAAGTTCAAGTTGCAAGAGAGTAGCAAAAAAAAAAACTTGGTGATATTTGGTTGTTAATTATTGGTAAGGAGCGTGAGAAGTGAAATGAAAGCACAGCTATCGATCGAGGACTAAGCCTGTAGTTCGAATATCGTTAAACAACGTAAATCGTGAGATGATGGAGGAACAAACCAAGAAAAATTACAGGCTAAAACCCGAGAAAAACGACCCGGGGGCACGCGGGGTGTTATATACCGATGGGCTTAGCGTTTGGAAAGAACGAGAGCCGGGGGATATAGTGACAGACAGACAAACGAAAATGGAGGGGGAGGAACGAGTGAATGAATTGGGCGGGCGAGCAGAGGAGGGGGAAACAGAGAGTCAATGCTGGAAGCAAGAGACATTGATTAATTGGGGGGTATTGATTGTTCCTGGGGACCTGATCTGCTATGTGGCAGGAGTTCATGTTCCTGGATCCATTCCTAATTAGGCAAGTATAGACTTGGGTCTGTGTGTGGTATGTAAGGGGGGTGTTGGGTTGAGGGTGCTGTTTTCTCTTTCTTTTCGAAAAGAAAGAAATTATCTGAGCAAAAGTTTTGAGTTTGCCTAACCGATTGACAAGACCATTGAAACCATTGAGGCCATTGATTGAGACCAGCAACATTGATTGGTTTTCTAGGGTTCTTTTCCAGTGGAGAAGGCATTACATACATTTATTCTATGCTGCGCAAAGAATGGAAGAGTCAGTATCTTGTCTCCATTATCACTGGTCAGCCAGTCTCTATCCTGGCTTTCCCTCTCTACTGCCCGACTGCATCGAGGTGGATCACCGTCCCACTAACAAGTCTCCACCACCAGTCGACTCTTCTTTAGGAAAGAACATAGAAAATTATTCTATCTCTTCACTATTTGCCTCTTTGTTGGCTAAATGGCAACTAACTTTGGATAATGTATCGACGATTTCTCGGTCCAAAAGAAAAATAAAAAAAGAAAGAAAATCGAGACTCCACATTGAATCCATATTTGACTGACAAAAGACTTTAACAGACTGAAACCCCCTAAACTCGCCCGTTGCCGAAAACCATCTAGATCTTGTTTGGAAAGGCCATGGAATACTGCACGCGTGGCCACCCAATTTTCCTTTTTGGTTCTGTTCATGTGCAAGCATCTCACGATATTTTACATCATTACTGATTGATTGATTGATTAATTTATTGATTAATGAATGGTCAACTCGCCGCATCATACAGTAGTCTCTCGCTCCTTTGTCATCTCGACTTTGTCTCTCTGTCACCACTTAATATGTTGTCATAGCACGGATCGCCCACACATCACAACGTACCATGCCTAAGCAAAGCAAATCAAAGGACAAAAGAAAGAAAAGTCATGTGTCAAGAGTACCCAGTACCCATCAACCTCTGGTTGACTCAATACATAAAACAAGTACCCTGTATTTCTGTCTTCCCACCTTGCCGCCCGCCTGGCGTCCGTTCCACCCAGCGGAAATTGCAGGCTCTTTACCCTGTATTCTTTCTGTTCCTGTTTCTCTCTTTCTCTTTCTCTCTCTCTCTCTCAATCTGCAGAAACAAAATCACAGACCACCACGTTCTAGTGGCAGTCGCCGCATGTTCCTTTTGTCCCTCTTGTCTCTGTTTCCCCTCTGAGGAAAATAAAGACAAGACAGGACAGGACCACCATGTGGTGCTTGCCAGCATCTGTCAATACAAGTGTGTATTTACTGGGAAGAATAGAAGAAGAATAGTTGTAGAGGGATAGAGAAAAAATGGGGAGACATAATGAAAGGCAGTTGGGAAACAGTGTTCTTTACTGTGGAATTATGAGCCAGGTGCGGTGAGGCTGTACAGCCTTTGACATGCGGTAGTTGGCAAGATGATCGCTGAGTTTATTTTACAGATGTCTAAATGTAACGGACGGAGTCCTCATCAAAAGAGGACAAAAGATTGACCAAATTCTTAGATGTTGATATTTATGATTATCTGGTCTCCATGTGATGAGATCTCCAGATTCATGTACATCGCAATCTCTGCCGTCAGTCAATGCCAACTTTGACCTTTGTGAATTTTGAACAGGATAACCTTTTTTTGAGAGGCTTTCCCCGCGCTGCACTCTGCGGACAACTGGGACAGACTCCGCTGATCATTTTTCATCTCATCTTGACCTTGGCCAGTCCATTGATTCCTTTCAATATTTATATTGGAAATATTACAATAGCCAATCTTGGTCTTGCTCCCTATCCATTCTCCATTTCATCAGCAATCATCACGCACAAGAGTCCCCAAAATTCACATCATCAATTGCGCAAAATGCCAGCGACCGATCATCTACAAATCCCCTCCACCAAAAGTAACCCACCACAAACGAAGCGAAATAACCCTTGAGTCCTTCCAAAGTCACAAGATTTGGATAACCCCCCAATTTGGTCTCCCCGGCTTTTCCTCTCCCCCCCCCCCCCCTTCACTTTTCTCTTTTGTCATGGTATATAAGTAAACATTTAAATGCCAATGCAGATGGTCACCACGCGAAATTATCATCATATGAGGCGATGGGAACATCATCTCTCTCGGGGTACTCAGGCGCGAGCCGTGCAAGATTTTAAGCGCGTTCGGTTGTCTTTATTAAGGGGTGTATAACCCTATTGAATGATTTTAGAAGAATTAATACTGGGATGAATCGAGTTTTTAAGCCTCATGACATAAAATTACAAAGTGATCAATCACCGACATCTACTAAGTAGAGTCGACAAACACAACCATTTCACCAACTATAACTATTACTATTGGATCAAGAACCCCCATCTGATATTTTTTTTCTGCCTTTAAGTCTCCATATTCCATTTCTGTTGTATTAATTCTTTGCCATACACTTGGTTATATCCAATTATCGATTTACCTTTTTCCTTTGGGTGAAATATCTGCCCTATCATAAAGTAATAACCATGCAACCCACACCAAGTGGCAAAGTGCAAAATAGAAATAGAATGTAGGCACGCGTTCCTGCATTCCCCTCCTAATACAAACCCCACTTTTGTCTTTTTTTTGTATATGCAACAATAAACTCACCTCTCTAGGGGCGTCTTTTCTCCACCAGTGTGAAAAATGGTTTAATTATCTGGGAATTTAATGGGCACTTAACAAAAAAGGAAAGCAGAAAATGCCGTTAGTCATTTCGTTTATTGATTAGTTGGGTGGGGACGATTGCCTTTTATTCTGACTTTTATTTTAATTGATGGCATTGGGTTGGGCTGACAGACTGACGGACTGACTGTTTGCTGTGGGGCTTGCATACAGGAAAGCAAGATTTGTGAGTTGGCAATGTGTGCTGCGAGTGATGAAATACAAGTACAGTCTCTATTTCCTTCCTAAAGACCATTGTCACTTTTGACAATTTTAATTTCTCATTCTGCCTTGCCCACCAGAATACCCATTATCCTACCAACATCCCAGCATCCTTTTCTTTTTTCTTAGTGGCATTCATTTTTTGTAGTGCATCCCTCCCATGATTGTCTTCGGCTTCTTAAAGTCGCCCAGAAATTCTTCCAAATGGACGAGGCAGGCGTTAATTCTTTCTTCTTTGGTTTCCATAGCATGAATTACGCCGAGTCTAGACCGGAGAGGCAAAAGGGGATCGTCAACCCTAATACCGAAACAAGATGTCGGGATGAATAATCCTGTCCGCTAGTTACCGACAAGAACTCAGACTATCTTGCACGTCCATAACCACTAACACCGACACGCCAACGACACGCTATGAACAATTTTGTTTGTTGCACGTCAGGACGCAAAAGCATCTTGTCTTTTTTTTCTCACTGAATTCAGTGCTCTGATGTCTCGGGAAATTTTAAACCCATACCCATACTTATGTAACCTCTTCTTTTCTTCGCGAGACGTTTCAGAACTCTGGTAACAATGATGGCACCCGGTGCAACGAACACGTGAGGCCTGAAGCCGGAAAGTTATTGTTAAGCATTTTGCCCAAGAGACCGTGTTGCATTTTGAGAAGGGGGGGAATGGTCTCGGAAGTTTCCAGTTTAGACGTTTGACAATGAGGAGGAGGAGGAGAAAAACAAAGCATACATATGTTTGTTCAGAAAAAGGTGACTTCGTGAGGTCTCCCTCCCATAAACATCTGCTTCATCATTGTCCCAGGGAAATTAAGCCTAAACCATCGTACTGAATCCAAGTGCAACTCACTGAATTCATTATCTCAACTACTGAGCAAAAAAGAATAAATGCGGCACCAGTGTCATGGACTCTTTAGCTCGATACTGTGAGGATAAATAGCATATTGTGAAACCGTCCCTGTGTCATCGGCGGGAATCTTTAGGCGGATACCCCAGATCAAGGCCATAAACCACAATGGTGATTTTTTTTTTTCACAGATCGTCATCTCAGGCAGATAGTGTATCAGAGGGCAAATGTGCTGTATTTAGACAAGCAAAAAATGAGGGAATTTTGATATGACGATGATGACGACGATAACGGTGATGAGAGATGGATGAAACCAAGGTTATGACTCATTTTAAGATCTCTCCTCATTGAATTACCTCTGTAAACTCAAGAAATTACTGATTAGACAACCCCAAAGCTTCCTTCCTTTTTCCGGCACACAACTTCTCCAAATGTCTATACCAATCTTGTACCACTCTTGTAAACAAAAAAACCCACCGTGTAACCCGAAACCCGCCTTCCCATTATCGCTGCCTTACCATGTCCAATCAATACTCTCCTCCACCTCTCGTAATGACGCCACCGCATTACCTAGAGGAGATTCCCACGTTCACCAGGTTCAATGAAGGGGAAATCATGTATGTATACACCCGCACGTAGTTATACGAACGGTATTACACGGAGAGGTTATATGCGCGATGGGTCGACTACGAGGGTTTGTAGGACCGGAGGACAGAAAAGGAAGGTTCAGATACGAGAAAGAGGATTGGATCTGGAAGACGGGAGGACGGCAAGTACCAGAAATGGAAGTGTCCTCGGTGATTTCAAATAATACGCAAGAGCTGTTGAACAGACATCATTGGTCACAGATATACATGAGTCTTGAATTGAACGAAACCTGAATAGCCTCACACTTCAACCTCTTTTGGTCCCGTCAATAGCTCCTCAACCCCCCTCAAAATATCCTCGATCTGCCTCCACCTCCTCCTCAGCAACCCCCTTTGCTCACCCATCCCCGTTCTCTCCCCCTTCAGCAACTCCTCTTCCTCACTCAACACCTCTTGCACCTCCATTGCCACTCCCAGATATTTCACCACCGCCGCCAAAACCATCCCGTCCACCTCCTTCTGCACATCCTCCGCCTCATCCAACCCTACCACTACCCTCTCCCACCTCCCATTCCCCAAAAGCAAACACCGTAACGCAACCTGCGTCCGATAGCATCCAGGAGTTTTCCGATCCACCACCCACCGCCCCCAGAAATCCCGATCCTCCAACAGCCTCCGCTGCCCCTCGCTAAACAACGGTTCCAACACTGAGTCCAAACACACATCATCCCATTTATTCACATCCATCACAAATCCATACTCCACCAGCAGGAAATCGTTAGAATGCGCTCCATAGCTCAACACCACTTCTTCCTTTTCCTCGTACACCCGCTGCGCTACCACCGTGAACCCCCGCGGGCTAAACTCAACTTTACACCCTTCCTCGGCATGATTCAGCAAGTCGACCACCGGCTGCAACGCCAGCCGGTCCCGCACTGTATACTTTTGCATCCCCCGCCCGTTATTGTAGAACCCACGTGTATTAACAATCAACCACGCGTACCGAAAGTCCTCCCATCGGATATCCTCCCATACCCCTTTAACCGCCTGCCAGTCGGCTTCCAGTGCTTGTTTCTGCTTCTCTATCCGCCGCTGACATGAGGCGGGGAGTAACATTTGCAGAGTGGCCGGCCAGAGGATTGGCATTCCGGCGGTTAGATCTTCTAGTGTTGGAAAGACGGCTTTCCAAGCCTGGAAGTCCACTGCTGTATCCAGCAAGATTTCCGTCGCAAGAAGACCATGAGCAGAGAAGTCTTTGGGCAATTTCTTGCTGATAGATTTGGATACGGTATCCCGAGAGCGTAGAGCCTTCAACGGGACAGTGATGAGGACTTCACCGGACTAGTGGGCTATGTTAGTCATGAGGTTATAGCATAGTACGTACAAGTCAAGAGAGGACTGACCTTGAGGGTGCGGGTAGCGACCATACCGGCACCGGAGCCGGCAATTAGCGAGGGGAGGAGACCATTGATGGTGATGTTTTGCCGTTTGGCCAAGTCAAGCAAGCGGTCAAAAGCCTCTAGTTTCATGATGACTGGTGGTTGACTGATGTCAGTATTTTGGTTGGTGTTTTACGTGAATCACTACTACAAAATACTTGAAAAATTATTTCAACAAGCTGTATATTATGAAAAGAACGAAATATAAGCCAGGATTTAGATAATTTACTGACACATCAAGCATATGCCTTTTAAAAAGATCATACAATGTCAGATTATATTTTCACCAATCATGATCCAGTCATCCTAACCCTCGCTCAGAAAAAAACAAAAAAATAGATATCACCACTACAAACCCTAGCTTCAATACTTGACAAAAGTAAAAGAAAAAGAGAATGTCGACACCAACGTGATTCGAACACGCGCCCGCGAACGGACACCCTTAGCAGGGGTGCGCCTTAACCACTCGGCCATAGTGCCCAGACATTGCCTAACCTTGATTTAGCTAAATATATGTGTCAAAAAAGTGAGTGAAAAGTAGTAAAAGATATGACCCCAACCCGATTTGAACGGATAACCTTTCGATCTGGAGTCGAACGCGCTACCGTTGCGCCATAGGGCCTACATCGCTGCTAGTGACAGTGATAGTAGGAAATACGAATGAAGGAAGCATCTGTCAGAATGGGTAGGGTCACGTGTAGTTTGTTGCTAGGGGTTTGCAGCTTATTGACATAACGATCAGGACAACATGCGTTCTCAAACTCAAGATACCCCCGATTAACCACTCACAATCATTCAGCAAACTACATTTCCATCTTATCCATCTGATCGCCAAAATCCACTCCTCCACCAAACGCGTCATGCGTCTCATCTCTCGCAAACATCACAACGGCAATCACCACTTCCATAGACAATGTCCGCTTATAATTCCTGTGTGTCGTCCCTCCGTTCGGCCCTCACCTTTCTCGACTCCTCGGTAGCTATCCTTGGCACTGGAGTTTCTGACTACCCCCGCCTCCTCACCGTCCTCAAGACTATCCGCGTAAGTTTCCCTCCCCTCCATATCATAACACCTTCCCCAAAGCAAATCCTAACAATTACTTTTTGCCTTAGCACTACGAACTAATCCCCCAACCCACCCTCGCCACTGCCGAAGCCTCCCTCCGCTCCGAACTAGCCCCCTCTATCACCCGCCTCCTCGCACGTGCCGACCGCCAAATAGACCGCATCGAACGGCGCATTGAGACGCTAAAAGCCCGCTCCCAACTGCAAAAAGGCCGCCTGATGGCGGCGAAGGATGGCTTTGGTGGCGGCGAAGGAGGGGTTACTAGAAAAAAAGAGAAGGATAAGAAGCGGCGATTAGAGGGGGAGGCGAAGTTAAGGGCGAGGATGTTGAGGCGGAGGAGAGAGGGGTTGAAGTATAGTGTGGAGAGGTTGGAGTTAGAGTTTATGCAAAAGGAGAGGGAGTTGCGGAAGAGGTTGGAGTGAAGATAGGGGAGAAACGAAAAAGATATAGAAGGTGGCAAAATACAAAAAAGAATGATACCACGAGTTATGATCTAGAGTGCTTTTATACAGAATTTATTTTTTTTATATTTTCCATGTTACATCGTTTTCTAGATAACACACTCGACGTCATGGGAGCTCGACATGTTCGGCTCCCAATGATATACAGGCAGCCTACATACAAAAGAAATAAAAAAACAAGACTTTCAAAATAATGGACAAGAATAGAAATAAAAAAGAAATAAAAAAAGATTGATCCCAGCTAGATGATAGACAAAGGTATCTCTAGCAATAAAGTGATCAAGATATCAAACAGACAGGTATAAAAAACAAGTAACACATGGGGGCAAAACATATCCAGAAGAAAGGAAGAAAAAAAAAATCACAAAACAAATCAACAGTCACCCTCACCAAAAATCTCTAGGAGAGGGAACAAGAAGAACAACAGGGTCATCATCCATCACATGTCCAAAGAAAAAAGGCCAGAAATGAACCAAAAGAAAACAGTGTAGAAACAAAGGGAACCCAGAACAAGCACTAAGCAATGTACCAACACCCAATATGCATCTAAGAAAGAAAAAAGAGACTCAAAAAAGAGCAGAAGAATAACAGAGACAGAGGCACAAGTGAACACCGGTTGTGATTAATCAATATGCGTACAATGCATAGTGCATGTGTAGTTTTTTTTTTCCCTCATCAGATACGTCATTGTGATCGTCTCAACCGACGCTTCGCTCCAATCATTCTGCTACTGCTGTGAATCGTCGTTCATCATCGTAGTCTTTTTTATTTTCTTGTTTTATAAAAGAATGAGGTAGTTGCTAGGCGCGATACCCGTCTCACCATTTTCTTTACGTGCTTGCCACCACCGGCCACTGACATCACTGACCTCCAAGACTTCATGTTTGGAGAAGGAGATTTCATTAGCGTCCTCAGGGTTAGCCTCGTAGCTGTAGATTGCCTTTGCGCGATAAGGGTACTCGGTGGGAGGGACGACTTCGGTGTCAGCAATGGGGCCGCCAGTCGACTTGTTCATGGTGCTTATGGTGCCGAAGCCATTGACGCTGGCGCGGGTGCCGCCGGCAGAGAGGGCAGGATGAGGAGAAGAGGTTTCGAAGCCGTTGAGTTGGGCCGAGGTGGTGTACATTTGTGGGGGCTGGACGGAGGTGGAGGTTTCGGGACGACCGGTGTTACCGTAGGTGGCCATAGTGTTTTGGTTCGTGTTTGACTCCTTGGTGAGAGCGAACGAGTCGATGTAGGCGCGGGTAACGGCCGAGGGAGCGGAGCCAAAGTAGAAGATCCAGACAATCTGATAAGGTAACAATGTTAGAGGGCTTTGCGAGCATGGGGAGTACATAGCAAGTATTGCTACTAACCTGGACAATGCACAATAAGATAAAGCCGGCAGCAGCAGCCTGAAAGGGGCCACGGTTGGAGTAGATCAAGCTGTCAACTGAGGACGAACCCAGAATCAAACCGGCAGACAAGTAACCGACGACGGCAACATGGTAGGTCTGGATAGCATCAGAAGCGATAACGAAGAAGATACCGACAATCTCGAAACACAAGTAAACAATAGTCCACCAAGCAAATGGTGGGAAGGCACGATTAGAAGTTTGAATCTGGCCGACAATACTAGAAATGAAGCAAATGACCCAAGCAAGCTACATATTTACATGGGTTGTTAGTCTTACGGATTGCGCCATGTTTGCTGGGAGGGATACCAAATCAATAATCCAAGAAGGGAGCAAATCCTGCGGCATAACAACTTACCATAGCAATAGATAGCGTCGCCAAAGCAAAGGGATCACCGATAACGTTGCCAACACTAACGCCACCACGGCGGCCATATTGAGCCCTTGAAGCGTCCATCTTCTGCAGTGAATGCGATGACGAGTACTCTTGCATCAACCAAGACTAAGAGAACCGAGTCTCAACAGATAATTGTAACGTGCGGGATACTCGATAGAGGATGGAGAAGCGGAAGCGGAACGGATCTGGTTTTGGCGGAGATCACGACGACAGGGAAAAGAGTAAAGCGCGCAAAAGAGCTCAGAGAAAGAATGAGATGGCGAGAGACAACGTGCGTGTGTGAGGTGAAAGCTGTGCGAGGAATGGATCAAAGTCAAGGAAAAGGGAGCTTGTGTGAAAGCACTGGTGGAACTTGACAGACGTATTGTTGGACAAAAGAAGGGTGTTAAGAACAAGGTTATTTTTGGCCGTGTGGTTAGTTTGAAAGACTTGAGAAGAATTGGGGTGAATTGAAGCACTGAGAGTATCGGGTTTCGGGCTAATAAAGAGAAGAGTGGACTCTCTGTAAGAAAGCGGGCGACAGTGACGGCACGTTAGAATGAGGAAAAGCCCGTGATTCGATTGAAGAGCGGTCGATGAAGAAGAAGCGAGTGACGAACGAAGGGAAGGTGGGGAAAAAAAATGAATGATGATGATATTCGGTAAATGGATGATGATTCTGAGAAAAAGATCAAGGGCGTGGATTCGTAGTTTCTGTGCGGAAAAGAGCGAACAAAGTAAGCAATAAATGACCGAATCTATATCGTCACGGCGGCTGTTACAGAATAACAAGTGGAGAGAAAAAGAATACAAAAAGAAGAGAAAAAAGAGTGAAAGAATGACCCCGTGAGGCTTCAAAGTTGGATTGCCCGTTCGGTGATGTTGTCGAAAAAAAAGTGACAAAGATCAACGTGAGTCGAGAAAGAATCAAGAAAAGAAAGGCAATGACTAGGAAAAAAAAAAGAGGGTCAGAATAAGCGATCAAATTGATATCTTTTCTTTTTTCTTTTTCTTTCCTGCCTGGAGTTGCTAAATAATGCTTGTTCGGTTTATATATGCTGGAGTCGAATTCATGTAGCATCCAAGCAGCCTTAGATTAGAAGAGAACAAGGAAGGAGGGCAATAAACTAGGGTCGCTTGGGTACAGGCCAAACGAAAATTCCACAAATAAATTGTATATTTATGGAGTTTTTATTCTCTTTTTCTTATTCATGAAGATGGTGTATTTGTTCGTATAGTATTCGTAGATGCAGATGGGAAATGTTGATAGTTGAGAAGGATGTCGATGATAGAGAACGTTTAGAAATTAAGATTCCAAGAAATCATGCAACATAAACTGGTAAAAGTCTCATAAAAAAGGTGTCGATTTATATGATCTGCTTGACTGGTCTGACAAAAATTGAAGAATACTTCACACTTGCAAATCATACAACATAAAGACAAACAAGAAGAAAAGAAAAGGAAGCTTTGGTCAATAATCAGATATGTGCAGATGACGGTCTTCAAAAATCAGTCAGGGCTTTTCAATGCAAAAAGTATATTAATCCGCTCATTAAGCTCAATTGATCTGCCCCAGAAAAAAAAAAGAGAGGAAAAAATAACGTGCAGCCACGGCGACATGTATCGTTTAGAGTCGTGTTATAGACGGGGGCTTAGTGTGTTAAGAGTGTAGGAGATGGCGGGCACCATCCAAGCAGTGTGATAGTGCAGTGAAGGTGATTCCCGGAAAAAAGGGTTTATGCGGCCTTGTTTTGTATATTTGCGACGAACTGTTGACATACTAGGCCTCTTTATCTCTCCATCTTGACATGGCGGTGTGAGGTGTCGTGTCTTGATGGTATATGTAGATGTAATCATCGAAAATCCAAAGAACATTCCATCCATTATTAATGCCTTCCCACTTACAAATTCCCTCTTCCCAAACAGCAAGGCACAGAACATCTAAAGGACTAAAAGGAAGCTGCATACGCATACGACTGACGGCTCATGCACATGCACCCATTTTACTCCTCTTTCCATTTCCCTCTTCACACCTTTCCACACCACGAGGTTGACGTAGCTCTAGACCTTGAAGCCAAGAACAATGGACCAACCCATTAAAAAAATAAACGGTATTTATGTGAGACGGAATATGGTGAGGAGGGAAATCTTTCGATAGACACAGTAAGTGATTCACCAAAAAAAAAAAAAAAGGCATTTTAAAACGCCTTGCCGGTCGCTACCAAGATAATTCTCTCTCAAAGGTTTGACAACATATCTATTCTTTCCTGTCTTCCGGTACCAAAATACGTAACTACCATCCCATCAATATTCTTAGCGCAACCTTGCCCCAGGGCAAGCCTCTGAAACCTCTACTTTTATTCCACATTCTTGTGCATTCCTCTTCTGTCCTGTACAGGGCCTTCCCTTTTCTTCTTTTTGAGTTGTCCCACCCCTTCCTGATTTGTTTTCTGGACTCAGCAACGAATGCTTACTAGCTACCCCAGGGAGAGGCTTTGACAATACTACTCAATACAACCAGTAAGAATATAAATGGGAAAGGAACACATATATTTATTGGCATTCCTTTGTCAAGTCTACCTTTTCCGATATTGCCAAGTTTCAAAGGCCGTAAAAGGTGGGTATACTCGGTGGTTTCCCGGATGTCCCGGCATGGTAACAGTATATACATATGTCTAGGGACCGAAATATCGGATTGATTCAACTACGTTTGAAAATATCTACGAACTCTTCGACCGCCCGGATAGTTTCCATCCACTGTCTGATGTAATTTTCATGCAGTCTTCTATAGACAATATCTTTCTATAGTTATTGCTGCAACCTCTTCCCACAATTCAATGATTTCCTCACAATCACCAATACCCACCCACATAACCATGTCCCATGGGGGCCTCTTCGGGCAACACACGTACATGTACCAGGTGTTCATCCGCCGATTTTCGCATCAACCAAACGCCGGAAACCTACATATATGGGATCGCCCCACCACGCAAAAAACTCCATGTTTTCATTCGTTTACATTGAACACTGCGAATTCTAACTCGCTTCACAAAATGACAATGTTCTATATACTTTGTCTACAGCAATTCCTGAAAAAAATTTTTATTTATATATATATAAATACTTTGATTGTTGTCCGTGCCTGTGGATATGCAGGGGGGCATTGAAAAGAACCTCTTGATCGGTTTCACCAGCATGAATGGGGACGTATGTAGATGTAGACAAAACCATCCATCCTATGGATTGTGAAATGACTAGAATAGTCTGAAGAAGGCTCTTTGCCGCTGTTGTGCTAAGTGAGCAAGTGGGTGAGATCTTGAATCTTGTTCAAGTGTAAAAAAGTGTATTTGGCGAGGGGCAAATCTCGGTATTCGAGTTGGGCGGATTTTGAACGGGTGATACAATGCAGGGTTAGTGGGCGCATGGTGAATCCAGCTAGGAGTGGAGTATGGTCTCTGGGAAGATGATGTGAGTCTATCAGCCGCCGTGGCTATTGTAGCCGCCAGATAACCAACATGATGGGGAGCAGTGACGGATTTACGATATTTATTCTTGACATGATGCTGAGTAAATATGGCCCCGTCGGGCCGGGTCGCATGCCCAATTCGTCTACGTCAACATGGAAAATCAAATCTATGCATTCTACTATGCATTCTAGAGTTTGTAGGTTAATACCCTCCGTTTAAGTAACGACTGCTGCCAGCTGGCGATACGATACGATACAGTGCTTCCTAAACCCTGACCCAACCCAGCATTAACCATACCCTGCCGCCACCATTACCATAGAACAACGGCCACCACGATAACCACCACCCACCCTACCAAAAATGACCGCTGAAGCCCTCGACCAAACAGCCCTCAACTCCCTCAGCTCCTTGGAGTCCCGCCTCCTCCGCATTGAGCACCTCCTCTACGGCCCCCAAGCCAGCTTGACCCTCCCTGAGCAAGATCCCGCTTCGAAGCGGATAGAGACCTTAGAAAGACGGTTGAATGGGTTGGTTTCCCGAGTTCGTGTCTACAGTGAACTTTTGAGGATTCGTGAGTTGTCGCCTGATTGTCCATACGTTATGTGTCCAAGGCCAGTAAGCTAACACTAGGATTCAACCCCATTGATAGAAAAGAATCACCCCTCACTATTCCACGCTGCATCCCCCTCCGACCCACCAACCCAACTCTCTATTGACGAACTTACCTCCATAATTCTCGCCTCTACTTCTTCCTTCCCCGCGACTGCTTCTGCCCTCTCCGCCATCAACGACACGCCGATTCCAGATCCCGCCCTCAGTACCTCGTTAACTTCCCAGATAGACCGCATGCGCAAGATTGAAGCGGTGCAGAAGGCGCAGTTGTTGGAAATTGCGGAGTTGAGGGGTAGGAGTGAGTATGTGGTTAGGATGTGGTATGAGGAAGGAGTGGTGAAGGGGATGGCGGGGTTGGCGGAGGCGGAGAGGCGGATGGAGAGGGTTGAGGCGGGGGTTAGGAGGGGGGAGAGAGCGAAGTTGGAGGAGGAAATTTTGTGAGGAGATAGATGGATGTAAAATTGATGGAATAGCTAAGTGGTAATCTACGATAATGACTTAATGGTACTAATGGATGATTTAACATACCAAATCAAGCGATATCAACATATATTCAACTATAGATCTAATTATAGGGTTGTGATCTTACACAAACCCTATATATAAGACCCTTAATGACAAACCCGCAAGACTTGGAGAAGCTTCCCCAGATTGCGCTCCTATATTGCATTATTTAGGGTTGAAGGCATGCGATTCACATTTATCGCGAAGCACCAGCACAACTCATCCATAGGTTTACAGTTTTGCAATTGGAGAAATCATGACAATCTGCACAGACAATAGGGAAATATTACATACTATCAAGTAACCGAAGGCCCTTTCTTGTAGCGGTATATCCACCAAGTATCTAAACTGGCTTGTGTCACTTACCTACTGAAGCCTTCACTCCCTCATAATCTGAGCCACTGAAGCAATTTCCAATTTCACGGTAGTCACTCACCAACTTGAGCAAAGCACCTGTTAAATCAAGACAAGGTGAAAATTTCTTTCCACCATCTTAAAATTGCAGAGCCTTGCCGTTGTCAACGTCCACCAGCATTTTGACAATCTGTGACAGACTTCTCGGTTGATTTATGCCTGTTATTTTTCCCATTTTCACCCTTTCTGACGATCATTAATCTGGGGGCTCCTCTTTGCCCCTTCGACCCGCTGTTGGAACCAAGTTTAGACGTAGTACAATTCATTCCTGACGGGCAGCACACATAACATACTCGCACACACACGACCTACATATTTAATTGCGCTTATCCTCCATTGCACCAGGAGTCGCTTATATATTCATCCTCATCCATCCAGGCACAGGCACAGGGACAATCCATCGAAAAGCACCTGTCATTCTCTCAGTGACGAACGAACAGGGCCGCGTTTTTGGAATACTATATGCTCTATATATCAATATTCCCGCTGTCACTTCGCTACAAGAAAGAGCTGTGACGTTAGATTCAGATTGACGGGTTGAGTTTATTGTTAATTGATTTTGGCTGGTCACTGACGAGACGAAGTGCTCTTGCTTGCCTTTGGTATCGTATTGCGACGGGGTTGGATGGGGTTTGTTCCTTATCTCATTGTTATCATTGACGTCGTTTGGTAAGCGACGGCCGGGCGGTTTAGAGAGCGAATTGCAATTATACTATCTTTGCAATCTCATTTATCGCATCTATCAACACAACATCTAACGAACTCAATATCTTATTTTCTGTTGCCTACATCTTATTTGAACGCGACTACTTGCCGGAACTTCCACCTTCGTATTCGCATACGGACAGTCATATTGTACCGATACACCATCATCAGGTTCTAAATGCCTAACTATCAAACTGTTAGAAGTGCAGAGGAGGACGATATGGCGAGGTATGTTCTGACATTACTACCACCACCAAAACTCGACGCTAACTATGGGAATAGACACAAACGAAGAGGCCTCAAGGACGAAGGTAGTGGATCTGCTACTGTTACGTCTAGTATCACCAACTTGCTCAACACCATTATCGGCGCCGGCACCTTGGCTATGCCAGCCGCTATGTCCCACATGGGCATCGTGCTCGGTGTGTTTGTCATCGTCTGGTCAGCCATGTGTTCGGCTTTTGGGTTATATCTGCAGTCACGATGCGCTCGTTATGTCGAGCGCGGAACATCGTCTTTCTTCTTGCTGTCTCAACTGACCTGGCCCGGGGCTGCGATTGTATTTGACTCGGCGATTGCCATCAAATGCTTTGGTGTTGGTGTTTCCTACATTATCATCATTGGTGACCTGATGCCCGGCGTCATGCTGGGTATCAATTCATCATTTGAAAATATTGATTACCTGATGGATCGCAAATTTTGGATCACAGCCTTTATGCTCGGTATTATCCCTCTCAGTTTTCTCAAGCGACTTGACTCGCTCAAGTATACTAGTATCGTAGCGCTCTGCTCGATCGGTTATCTTATTGTGCTGGTTGTCTACCACTTTGCTGCTGATTCTCATGCACCCCCATCTGAGATCCGGGTTGTTCATTGGGAGTCTTTTCCGGAAGCTCTCAAGGCCTTACCAATTGTAGTGTTTGCTTACACTTGCCACCAGAATATGTTTTCGATCCTCAACGAGCTGGAGTGCACTTCTCCTAGCTCGGTGTTCTCGGTCATCGGTACTAGCATTGGATCAGCTGCTAGTGTCTACATTTTGGTCGCTATCACTGGCTACATTACCTTTGGTAACTCGGTTGTTGGAAACATCATTGGCATGTACGATGCCAACATCTGGTCGACCATTGGCAAACTGGCCATCGTCATCTTGGTCACCTTCTCGATCCCACTGCAGGTGCACCCTTGCCGTACTTCTTTGAACTCTGTCATCAACGCCATCCGCAATCGCCTTGACGATACCGTCTATAGAGAGCCTAGATCCACCGTCCGGATCCCTACTGGCACTCGGCCTCTTCTGAGTCCAAGCTCCAGATCCTCCTCAGATACACCTCGTGGCGACCATGCCCCAAACAACATGTCCGAGATTCGGTTTGCTTTGATCACCACCATGCTCTTGGTTATGAGTTACATCACTGCAGTCAAGGTTGATAACCTCACTAAAGTTCTCGCTTACGTTGGTGCCACAGGAAGTACTAGCATCAGCTTCATTCTCCCTGGCCTCTTTTACTGGAAAATCAGCCACCCGGATAGCATCCATCACCAACGTCTTGCTAAGGAAGATGATGATATGGATGTATTAGATGATGAAGATGAGCTAGAGGACGAGGCTATTGAGGAAGCTCAGGCGAGACGGCAGGTGCGGAAGTGGTGGAAGATCAGTTTGGACAACGTTGACAACCAGATTCTCAGGAGGATGGCACTTGGGTTGGCCATATACGGGTTCTTAGTGATGATTGTGGCTTTGTCGCTTAATATCTTTGTTGGATTGGCAGCGCATTAGACGGATAGTGGGTGAATGGACAGTCTGGAATGGTATCTATAAACAGGAGAAGTAAAGAAGAGTGGGTGGATATATAATAGTTTAGATTAACTGTATGGATATTATTTGATTTTGCCTCGACCTTTTGGAATTCGTGGTGATATTGTACATGATTGCTTGATTTCTGTGCCGTTTGCTGTCCGCTCTTGTTTCTATCCTACACCGAATAATATACAAACTCTTCCGAGTATAATCATCATCTGAATCTCCTCTCTTATCTTCTCCCTTTCACTATATCTCTCAACAGCCTATTATTGCTGTTGTTGCCATTCCACCACTACCTCCTCTTCGCCCCCTAACGGCCTCGTACTCAGCTTCGGCTTCCCCCAAATCTTCTTCGGCAATAACCCGACCATACTCAACAACCGCCAAGCCGGGTCACTCGGCTGGGCACCTACACCCAGCCAGTAGCGGGCGCGCGTCAGGTCGAGTTTGATATCTTTGTGGAGGGGGGCGTTCGGGTCGGTGGCGTAGGGGTCGCGGCGGGGGATGGGGTCGTAGGTGCCGAGGACTTCGAGGGGGCGGGAGTTGCGGGAAGTGCTGGGGAATGGTTGTTAGTGCAGAGAGATTGAAGGGGGGGGGAAGGGTGAGGATGAAGATAGATGACTTACCGGGCTTGCGCGACGACGATGTTGTAGAAGGGTTGGTTTCTCCGGCCGAACCGGGCGAGGCGGATCTTAACGACCAT
This sequence comes from Ambrosiella xylebori, assembly GCA_002778035.1. Classification (NCBI taxonomy): domain Eukaryota; kingdom Fungi; phylum Ascomycota; class Sordariomycetes; order Microascales; family Ceratocystidaceae; genus Ambrosiella; species Ambrosiella xylebori. The sequence goes on from PCDO01000002.1 coordinate 3,147,301, forward strand.
TTTTTTTGTATGTATTCGCGGTGGAACTGGTCGACCGAGCAATTTATTAGTAGCGAACGGGTGAATGGGTGGGTTGTGATGCCGACGCGATGTGGCTGCTGGCGACGTTGGTAGTGATGCGGCAGGTGGGAAAAAATCGGGAAATTGGTGGGGCAGCGTGGTGGTACAATAGGGGTAGGTATAGATGAACAAATTTAGGGTTAGGGTCGACATGAAGGTTGAGGGGAGTGGGATTGTCAGATGATAATGATTGGATATATAAGAAAAAGTAGACATTATGGCAATGTGAGATGATTGATGTGTAGAAATATAGTTAGTTAAAGTCTAAACAAGTGATAACTCAATCTGGTTCTGCTGAGATACACTGTAGTCATGTCAGATTATGTCATACCCTCGTACCTTCCGTCCTAAATCCCGTTCCCATAACTTATGAATCCCATCTCATCTCTCTCGAAGATCAAGAAGTCTTTCCTCAATCTTGCCCAAATCACAAACAAGCATCACAAAAATTATTGCCATCTCTTGAAAACCATCACCAAAAATGACTCTCAAGGTACCCAAACTCAATCATCAACGTCGATCTCCACTAACATCACAACCCCCAGACCCTAACCGCTGCCGCCGCCTCTGCCCTTGACCAAGAACTCATGGGCCCCGGCCAATTCTCCATCGACCAACTCATGGAACTCGCTGGTCTCGCCGTCTCCCAAGCCGGTATGTATTTCGCTCTCTTCTGTCTCTCCCCTATCTTCTCATTTTCTCTCGCCATGCTGACTGGCGCTGGCACCGGTATCGGACTTGGAGATGGCGGATCATTGACTTGTCGACTCCTCCGCTAACAAATCCCAGTCTACAAAACATACCCCCCAACTACCCACAGCGATATTCTCATCCTCGTCGGCCCTGGAAACAACGGTATGTCTATTTCCCCACCCATCCCTAAAAAAATTAATTTTCCTCTCTTCTCCGCTAACCTGCACACCATATCTTCAGGCGGCGATGGCCTCGTCGCCGCCCGCCACCTAGCCTTCTACGGCTACAAACCCACAATTTACTATCCCAAATGCCCCTCTAACCCCCTCTACACCCGCCTCCTCCACCAATTAACCCCTCACTCTATCCCCCTCCTCACCACTCTCCCATCATCTTCTGCTGACTCCTCCGACCCCCCCCCTTTCTCCCTCATCCTTGACGCCCTCTTCGGCTTCAGCTTCAAACCCCCCCTCCGCCCCCAATTTACCACCGTCATCCAATTCCTCGAAGCCACCAAAACACCCACAATCAGTGTCGACATCCCCTCTTCCTGGACTGTCGACGACGGCCCTGCGGCTCCTGGCGAAGTCGGCGCCTCCTTCATGCCCAGTGTCCTTGTCAGCCTGACGGCGCCAAAGCCCCTCATTAAGTATTTTACCGGGCGCCATTTTATCGGGGGGCGCTTCATGTCGGAGGAAATTGCCCAGAAATATGGTGTTTCCGTTCCGCCTTTCAAAAACATGGAACAGGTAGTTGAAGTCGACGAGAATGGCAACCGCAAAGAGTGAACTTTAAGATTGTCTATAAATGACAGTAACACGCACCGAAACAACGCACGCAATCACAAACAGCACATGAACCAAAGGCAATATACATCTCATCTATAGCATTTTGCATCATTATACAGTCTATCTACCACCAATCCGGCCCAGATCCTTTCTTTGTGATGAACATGAAGCTTTGACAACCAAACAGCCACATAACAATGTAAAAAATAAAAGCCAATGTAAAAAACAAAGAAACAAATAAAGGATAAAAAAGAAAAACGTGATATCTGATGCCATGATCCATCCCAAGTCCGGGGGTATCCGAATGTATCAACAATGAGCCAAGCGCCGCCTCACCCGATGAGCCGAATCCATACCGACCGCATCCGAATGCTTCTTCCTAAACACATATAAAGCCATACTATACAGATCATTCATACTATCATCATACTTTGTCGTTTTCTCCTCCCGCCAGACTGCTCTAAGTATTTTCTCTCATCGAATTATCCAACAATCCAGCCAAATATCGTGCCGTCTTCTGCTGCATTTTGTGTTTCAACCGCCCTTGCGTTCCGATTCATCCCTAGGCGGAGCCTCAGCATTACTGGAAACTCCGTTAGATCCATGATGCCGGTCAGCAGATGAGCCCCCCTTCTTACGGCTCTTGGGCTTTTGCCATCTGCCCGAATCCACATTGTTGTGTGAGTGGCCAGCCATCCGATTTGATAGAGACTCTCCATTCTTCTCATGAGACTGAGAAGCATGCGAGTCCCTAGACTCCGACGTATCGTTGGAACTGCCACGGCCCTTCCTGCCCGACATTTTAGCTGAGGCTTGATTCTGGCTGTTGCCGTTGTTGCCATTCTGCTTGTTGTTGCCACTGCCATTACCATGACTACGACCACCAGACTTGTGATCAGAGTTCAAGCCAGTGCCGTTCCCGCTTTTCTTTGTCGTCAACTCATTATTCTTGACCGGTGCCGCATTATCAGCATTCCTCAACGACGCGGCAACGACTTCAGCCGCAGATGGACCTGCCGGATTCTCGGGTCTCTTGGAAGCAGTACCTGACGACGCAGCTTTGGCCAGCATAACAGTTACATTAGAAGCCAAGTCTGACACGGGAAGCTTGTCCTCATAGACCGGGGATAGAGCTTGGGAAGCTGCTTGAGACTGAGTAGTAGAAGCAGTAGCCGTAGCAATGCCGACTTGAGACGCTGTCGTTGGCACAGTGGAATCTTGTTGAGGTTGAGAGGTACTGGAAGCACGTCCGGAATGAGCGGTCATCGGAGCCGAAGTCGGTGGCTGCATCTGATGCTGCTGCTGCTGATGTTGCTGGAGCTGATGTTGCTGTTGAACATGTTGAACATAAGCAGCATAAGAAATTTCTGCTGAAACCAAAGAAGAATGAGCGTAAAAGGGATGCGCGTATTCGAAGCCAGGCATAAGAGGGTAGTACTGAGCCCGGAACTGGTTCATTGCTGCAGCTTCTTGTTCCGCCAACATGAGGTGGCGCGGCCGTTGGGAGGTGCCATTAACGACCAAAGGAGGAGCCGAAGAGGGAGTTTGGGCAGGAGATCCAGCCATGGGTGGCGTGTAAACCTCGACAGGAGTGGACGCGACACTGCCGGCCGAGTCGTGGTTGCTACCATGGTTTCTTATGCCAAGGCCCATAGGAGTCGGGATCGGATCAGGATCTTCAGGATGACCAGCTGCCGACATAGAAGTGGGCGTTTGTATCGGAGGTTCCTGAGAAACCGAAGTGCTAGTCTTGAGACCAGAGCCCGCTCCACTGACAACAGTAGCCGGGCGTTGCAACCGGGGATACTGCTGCATGCTGCTAATCACCGGAGGCGAAGAGGACATGCTAGAATTGCCAGACAGCGTCCGGTGGTGGATACCCAGAGGCGAAGGAGACCGAGAAGGCTCAGGGCGCATACGACGCTCAGCCGCGCTAAGCACTTCAGCAGAGCGGCGGGTCGGAGCGGGGTGTTGCATCGTGGCCGGAGGAGCCATAGTCTCTCCCTCAGTAACCATAGGCACCATAGCACCGTGGGCCATGACAGAATGTCCAGTATCATCCATGTATAGTTCACCAGCACTGTGATTACTAATCTCCCCATGTCGACTGTTGGCAGGGCCCCCCATCGGCGTTTGAGAAGTGGCCGTCCGAGACGCCGGTTGACTATGCGACCTCTCTTGGTTATGGCCACGGTGAGGGCCACGGCGAAGAGGCTCCATAGCAGCAGCACCCATGGGGTTCGATGTGATAGATTGGGTGGTAGAAATGTACTGCTGACCGTAGATGTAGGGATAGGCCTGGCCCAGATGAATGTTAGGGATCGGAATCATTGGCGAAGCATCAACCAAGTTGGTTTTGGAGCGATCACCAGATATAACGGCAGCCGCAGTCTGGAGGCGATGGTGTGGTTGTTGCGATGGTTGAATCGGTTGCCCTGGCTGCAACTGTCCAGCTGCTACCGGTGGCTGCGTCGACACTTGAGACTGCTGACCCTGAGATGCAGTCTGTGGTTGACCAGCCACTTGGCCCAGACCCACTGAAGGTTGTATAAGCCAGTACATTGGATATAAGATCCCATTTGTTTGACAGTCTAGAGCCTGTTCCGGCGATACTACTATGTTCTGATACTGCGCTGGCATTTGCGGCTGCTGTTGCATGTACTGTTGTGGCTGGTCGTACGTAGCATTTGACGACCTTCGGTTTGAGTTTCCATTCCGTATACCACCATGTCGCCCACGGCCGTTATGGCCACCACGACCTCTGCCACTGTGATTTTGACTCGACATACGGAGGATAGCCGGACGAGGCGCAGGTCTAGTAAATGTGGGCCGGTCTTCCTCCTTGGGAAATTCGAATTGCTCGCAACACTCATCAAACTTGCCCTCAGAGATGAGATCGAATGCTCTGCGAAGCTCTTCATGCAGACCACAGAAAGAATACTCATCAGCAGTGTTGCCAAGGTTTCGATCCGTGTTGAAAGGCTCTTCAACACAAAGACTGTTGTTAATGCTATGATGCCAACCTTTTGACTTTTTGATTAATGTCAGAGAGCCCTGTCTGACTGAGATTACATTCTTAGAGTAGTCAAACTCATGACCGTAGAAGCGAAAGAATTGAAACAATAGCGAGCCAACTGATGACTTGTTGTTCTTGCCAAAGCCTCGCATCTTGGCAACGTCATCAGCAAAGGGACTCTCCGGTTGACCAGCCTTGCGTGGTAACCGAGGGTACTTCTTCTGGTGTAATACCGGGACAACTGGAGGATCACGAAGCTGGAGGAATCCAATGATGAGACAGATCCAGGTGTAGGAACTGAGGGTACCGCCAAGAGCTGTGTGGACACGAGATGTCAGTTGCTATTCTTACTCATTGTTTTTGTTTGGCTTTCTCGTCACAAATAGGCGCCATATTGGTCTGATCATGACTAAACCCATAAGGGTGGCATTGTTATTGTACTTACCAGCATCATTGATAACCCGCCTTCTCGTCCAATGCTTGATGGCCATAGCTAGGGGTCGCATTCTCTCATCAAGCTCGACATATGTGCGCACCATGCGCGTGTTGTCCAAAGCTAGAGTATTGTTGACATTCATGTCACAAGCGAGACTGAGCTCTGGGTCCCATATCTTGACAATGGGCACTTTTGCTGCTGAGATACAGACGACCTTTTCCATACCACCTGTATAACAACAAGAATGTTAGTTAGAGAGAAGTTGGATACGTGACAACTGAGACTAGACGTAAACTTACGCTTGGCTAGGAGATCAGCGATTTTGCAGACATCCTCCATTTCTTTCCATGGGGTCGTGATGCAGATATCGACTATAAAAGAAAGCTTTGTTTTAGCATACCATCCATATATGCATGGCGCCAAGTCATGTAACCAGAGATAGATCTGTCCACATACCATCGGAATTATCTGAGCATAACATGTTGCCTGACGACCCAAAGAGATGAACCTTGATGTCATGACCTGGCCACTCCTCGTTGAATAAGCGTTCCAACTTGGCCACAAGCTTCGTCCGTCGCACCTCGTTTTCAGGTTTTGGTAAGAGTTCGGCATAAAGTTTGTGTATAGCCTCAGTCAAATGCTTGTCTTCCTCAGGTGTCAGCTCGCTCTTGACCTTGTCGAGGTCAATCTTCTCGAGAGGGTCGGACCCTCTGCTATAAGGAATGCGTCGCCGGAAATGAAATTTTGAAGTTTCATACGGGCATGTGTTGGTTGCCGGCGGTAGTGGTCGGAGCGAGGGCAGCGAGGGATTTGTTTCTGAATATGAGGAACGGGGTGAGTGGCCTCCCGTAGCATTGGGAGACGGGTCTCGTGATTCAAACGAAAAGTTGCGGCCATGTTGATGAGGGGTTGATGGCACCGAATTAGAGTGCGTGTTGCTTTGATTCTGCAGATGACTTGGTCGTGTTGACAAGGTAGTAGTCTTTGGCGGTGCAAGCTCGTGGTGGTTGTTAGTGTTGGAAGATTTTTCATGACTTGGGGTTTGGCGGCCTCCACCCGTCGTTTTTGCCGCGGTTTCTGATGAAGCAGCATTCTGAGAAGTGCTGGTTTTTGAATCGACTTGGGCCCTTGATACCGACGATGTTGTTATTGCTGTTACTGTTGTTGATGACGAGGCTGCGGACGAAGCAGCATTGTTTAATGACTGGCCCTTAGACGGCATCTTGGCCAACGCGGCTGTCGGTTTCGCCTCCTTGGGGACGACGGCGTTGTGCGTCACCGGGATCGAAGAGTCAGAGGCGACTTTCTTGTTGTGACTGTCAGTCTCGGTAAAGATAGTGCTGGTAGGAGCAGCAGCGGTTTTGTTGCGTGACCGGTCGACAAGCTTGGTATCACGAGAAGCACTACTTGATTGAAGCTGAGAAATGTTCCGACCTGTCGGCAAGATAGTAGCAAGCAGGGTCGATGAAGTAATTGTCGAAGTCGAAATTCCAGTGGACCCTTTATTTACATGGCCACTGGGCCCTTTATTCCCTTTGAGAGCAACAGCAATGTTCTCCTTTTGCAACGAGCCAACAGACAAACCAGATAGACTAGTCTCGGATGACGCTGAAGAATCCACAAGGGTAACAGCAGTGCTAATGGTGGTGCTGGCTTTGGAATTTGATCTTGATCTAGAAGTCGTAGTCTTAGACAGCACAGTAGTTGATGATGAGGGTGATGGAGACAAAGAAGTCGGGCTTGTCACTGATGATGTCACTGAAGACTGTTGTGACGGCGGCTGTTGTTTGTTGCTCACGACTTGAGACGACACAGACAACGACGGGTTGGAACGAAGCTGAGCCTGGCCCGGGGCCACAGATTGTGTTTGTTGAACGGCTGAAGAGGCCGTCTGGTGGGACTGCGGCGACTGCTGGTGTGGGTGCTGATGTTGGTACTGATGTTGGTGCTGATGTTGGTGCTGATGTTGGTGCTGATGTTGGTGAGACGTGATACCACCACCGCGGCCGGGAGCAACCAAACTGTTGTAGTGCTGAAGAGCGTCACGATAGGGATTGAAGATACCCAGACTCTGTTGTTGGGCCAGGAATACGGCTTGTTCGTGATTCAACGGCAACGAAGCAGCCGGATAGTAGTACTGAGCTACGATGGGAATCTGGGTGGTGTATGAAGACGCGGGCCAAGGAGATGCGGGATATGATGTTGTGTCTGCTGCTGCAGTTGACCGACTGTCCATTTACCGGATGTTCGGGCTCTACTGCCAGCAAATCGGCAGGTAGAGCGTATCAAGTCAAAAAGTTTGGAGGGGCCACCTGGGTAGAGAGTGAGTGACGGAGCGAATTAAAAATTGGCTGGCTGATATTTGGGAACCAGTTATGACGCTATTGCTGCGAGCGTTCAATGAGTAGAGTATAGACTCTATCTTTTTTTGTATGGACAACCACAAATAAGTACACAAGCAACCAATGCACAGAGACTGCCAAATAGTTCACTGCCAAATACTTTGGATAGGAAGCCTTGTTGTATGGGCGGATGTGTGTTTATACAACAACACTTGGGTTGATCGGTCGTAGCAGACCAGGACCTGGATGGAGAGGGAGGGGGTTTCTCTGGTCTGTACGTGGGGCGGGATGGTAATTGTCAAACAATTAGCACGGTCGACGTCGGTATGGTACGGGTATGATGTCGAGACGAAATCCGCTGTTGGTTGCTGTATGTAAATTTGGTAGGTTGGTGGATGCGTCGTGAGAAGCGGCCAATAAGGAATGGCGGGTCTGGCTTGTTTTCGAGAGTGGATGCGGATTGTGGTGCTGTTATAAAAGGAAAACGACAGCAAGTCAACACTGGCAAAAAAAGCACAGCAACGCTAAGGTCTGCAGTAGACGGGCAGATAGACTAAGCTATGATGTGTTTACCGAGAAGGAGTGTTTAATGAGGGAGTGATGTGTCGCTAGCAAGAAGGGGGAAAAAAGAGACGGGAGAACTTCGATGTTCAACGGACTGGTTTCTGTAGACTGAGGAGGGGAAACAATCAATCAGCACAGATGAAGAGCTAAACAGTTGAGATTTAGAGGTTAGTCACAATTTCCTGTTGGATGCCACAGCACTGAGCACCAACTATCATTTACGACGCATCAACACAACAACGCACCAACGCAGAGGAGAGCAGAGCCAGAAGTCGGTGAGACAGGGACGTTGCGTCTGTTCAACAGCAAGGATAGCCGACTGGACCAAGCGCGCCATCTACAAAGACAACACAAAAGCTACTGACGATACTTGATGAAGCTTGCTTTGGAAAATTCGGCATTACAAACCAACAGGTATAAAGGGCATGCTAATACTTTCGAGAAATATTGCTAGTTTTTGGGGTCGAACAAACCCTTTGTTGTCAGGGAACATCACTGTTGTTTACCTGCAAAAGATCCTATATACTGTACAGGGGAGCTAGGCTTTTGTAAACAGCTGCTCTAGGGCTAATGGAGACTCGTATTGGCCACTAAAAACCACATGAGACCCAGTATAAAAGCAGCACAACGTTAGCACAGGACCCTAACTGAATTGTCTGGATTGTCTGCCAATTTAACGGGCTTTTAGATGCATCCGGTCGTCTGTAGGCGCCCTGAACCAAGTAACGCTTCTGGTATGGCTCAAAAATACGGCATAATTATGGGGCCCTTCATCATTAAGGCCCTCATCACTGGTCGACCTGCCACCCCAGCACCTTACTGGTTATCAACGTCTCAAGTTCACATGATGATGGGCCCGGCAGGTCCCCATCTTTGACTACATCCACTTGGTACACACAAAAAGAGAAAAAAAGAAAAAAAAAAGCCACGCTTGTGACAGGTTGTAAATGACCCAAAATTGGATAAAGAGAGGTTATTCTGGGGCAGCAATCAACGACAGGGACTCATCTTCTATCCATAATTAATATGTAGCTCTGCCCCAGCTCCACCACACACACATCCTCTCAACTGCAACCCTCCCCCGGTTGGAAGGTAAATAGAGCAATAATCAAGAGCGTTTCTCGAAGGGGTCAAGGAAATGAGCATAGCTCATCCGTCCGGTCCGCCGCATGATAGCATCACACACTACCGGCCAGGTGGTGGCCCTAATATGCTTGCTTGCTTGCTGAAACCTACCAGCACGACACATGCACACTTAAAGTCGAGGAAACTCTAAATCTCAATATCTCTTCCCTTCCCAAGACACACACACAGGTTAAAATAATTATGCGGCGTCTCTCAAGCCCGAATAATCGTCGAAACTCCGGAACCTCAGGCCTGGGAATAGACGTGCAGGAACACTTTGGCGAGGATCCACAATACAACCACGCAGAGTGGAGACTCCGTCGTTTTCGATAATGGGTGGATTCTGTGGGATTTGTCGTGCTGTCGACAGGAAAAGAGACGGAGAGTCTGTCGAAGTTACCGTATAATATAGGAGCGGACCAATTTATACTAAACAGCTCGAATGCTAATTTTGATATGTTGCAGTGTACTTCGTGGTACATATAAACCAAAATATCTGTCTATCCAAGGCCATGAAATTGCTGGTATCGGCTGTACTTGATATGATGAATGATATGGTCGTGAGTGTCGTGACAAGCTAGCAGTGCTCAATGCTTTGAGGCTGAGAGTTTAAGGCGACGGTCTACTTTTTTCTCCTATAAAACAAATGCTGTTGTAAGAAGGCTTGTATGTCCTAAGCCCTGTGATCAGGAGAAGTCGACGGGCAATATCAAATAAAGGGCCAGTGGACAAAGTGGGGTGTCTGGCTTCAGCTGACTTTGCTGGGCGTGCAAAGTTGCGTTCTTGTGATCTGAGTTGAGTTCAAGGTGGTGGCGTCAAGCAAGGGCTTCTATAGAACTAAACTGAAAATGTCTTGAATGATATGAAGCCCATGGTGAGTCGCAAAATAGATATCAGTGTTTTGGCCTGAGTTGTCTTTAGTTAAGAGGAAACCGAACAATATTAAGTAATGTAAGTCTCTTTGATTATAGTACAGGCACGGCGGGCACAACCAAAGATTGTATATGGTGAAACGGGATATCAAAGAGAACTCGAAACAAAGAATTCGTTCAATGCTTGTTATGAATAGCCCACCCAACTGTGCCAGTGAATCACAGAGCTACCTATGATCTCATAGACTAGATCACATTCGTTTTTCCCATAACACTCACTGATGTTTTCTACATCCGACCTAGCTAGTCTTCTGGAATCCCGCGTAAATATGGCACTGACCACTAAGTGAAAGGGGCTGTGATATCCGACGATTGGATAGGTATCGCACTCACCACAATGGAAGCTCAAGTCCAAAGAGCTGAAACCAGAAACGCTGCAAGTGTGAAAACTCCCTTACACCATAGCCCAACGTAGTTAGTTGGTCGGACGTGAAGGTCGGATTTCGTCCTCCAGTTCCCTGCGTGTATAAGTTTCAGGCGTACAGCTCAGAAACAGCAAAATCACCTGCAATTTGAGAGTCCGAAGAATTAGCCAAAGGCAAAGGGCGAACAAAAAAATACCACACGGCCGAGATTAAGTGGCACAATTACAGAAGATTACTAGACTCACAGAATATCATCCAGCGCAGTGGAACACTTGAGAACCTTCAGACTGAAAGGGGTAGTTGATTTGTCTAATGGTCCGCAGCCAATTGTATTCATTTGTCAATCATGTGCTTGAACTTCAATTTCGGATGTTGACATATGGATATAACAACCGAGTCCGTCTTGAGAATTCACCATATAGCGCCCACGCCCCTCCCTTAAGACAGAACCAGGTCACAGGCGGCCTTGAGCTGCATGCAGAGTCACAGCAAATGCAATAATTGAGCCAATATGATGGCACTTGCCATCAGGGACCCGCCGTAAATAGCGGACTCGGGGGTGTATGTCATGATATGTCATGATCCGTTCGCATGGACATTCAGTGTCAAGGCAGGAGGGATGTCTTCTTACCAGATGGTAATAGTTCACTCTCGAGAATTGGTGAATTCGGGAGGTTGTATGAGGTTTGGATCTGGGGTATGAGTTCCAGGCGATTGATTATCTGCAGGACAAGATGCAACTAAGTGTATTAGTTGGTTATCTCGAGATGTTGTGTCTCTACAATACAAAAAGGATTAATGATATCATACCAGATCTAAAAATAAGCGGAAATACGCACATACACTCGCAAATCACAAAGACAAGTATTGAATAAACAATTAACAAAAAGTAAAAAAGAACAAAGTTGAAGATGTTTAGAATACAGATTTAAGGTCAAGGCAATCAAAGAGATTATCGAACAAAGTCAGAACTCAGCGAACAAGGCCGTGAAAACAACGGACATGAAAGAAAAAAAAATCAAAGACCCAATAGTTCAAGGACCGGTGACGATGGAGTGGAGCGGAGTCCGTGGATGTGCATGCGGAGGAATAGACAAAAAGAGCAAGTGAGATAGAGGAGGGAAGCAAAGACAACGATGGCAGAGGTCGACGATTTTACAGCAAAAAGGAAAAAGTGAAAAAAAAAATCGCACAAATTGGATGGCATATGGCAATATTCACGCAGCCTTGCGTATTTGTACGAAACAAAAAGGTATATATTCTTAAATGACAGTCTAAAGATGGTTACGGAAGGAGGCATCGGGATATCTACGGATAGTTAAAAAAAAATGGGGCATAGAGCTGAATAGAGGGGCATATGTGATGGTGGATCATGGGAAGAGGAAGTGACTGAATCCCGGATGTGTTTGGGGTTCATGATGATGTGGTGGGAAACAAGAAGACGATTGGTGGGATATAAGAAGATTAGTATTGAGGTCTCGGCTGACTGGCGATGGGTAAGTGCATCTCAGGACTACGGAATTATGAGCAGCATCGAACGCCACATGGAACAAACACTATGCAGTAAGAGAGTCATGACATGCAGTCGACTAAGGGCATTGACAAGCCCCATGTGCGACGCACGATAATCCAATCAGAACATCGACATCTTCTTCAATTTGGCAGCGCGTATCAGACTATCCATCTTGTAGGCTTTCTACCCGCCATATACATATTATAAACTAAAACCAACACAAACTATCATCAACCCAGATCCATGAGGGTCGCACAATCACCGCCGACAAGTCCACGTCTTCCCTGATTAGCCCCCGCTGATTAGCCATCAACACCCGAACTTTTAAACCTGTCAGCCTCACCTCATCCCATCAACCCTTCTCAGCATCAATTCACCACATATATCATTATATATCAGCATTACAACATCAGTAATCCCCCCGCTGAACCTCAACCTCACATCTGTGATGACCTTCCAAACACGAATGCCCTCTTATTACTGTTCCCCCACTCTCACCCCTTCATCTTGTCTTCCCACCATAGAATATTCCATATCCAGCTTCCACTAGTCCCCCACTATCAATTTTCACCTCTCATTTCACTCTTGCACCAAGATATTACACATCCATATAACAGAATCCCCTCGCCCGGTCCCCGCTTAGTCATCACATTCCCTAAATTACCCGTTACCCACACGGTAATTCACACCGGCTTCCCAAAGCACCTCCTCCCCACTCTCTTTCTCGTATTTACACTCATGCATGTATTAACAAACGACCTGCAAGTTCAAATTAGCCTTACCCATAACCACCACCACCATCCATCCCCTATGCACAATTCCCCGTCCCTTCCAACTGTAACTCTCCTGCAGCCCTGCATCCCCCTCTAACCCTATCTTTCCCCGATACTCTTCTCTTTTTTTTTTCTTCTTTTTTTCTTTTTTTGTTGTGGCCTTGCCCCCCTTGAGATGGTACTACATACTTCCCCGACTCTCGCATGACGAGTCTGCCTTTTCTCTTGGTGAGATTTTACGGGTGAACAAGCGGGTATGCATCGCTGAGCAAGAGCCAGGTTCGTGTCACCAACCCACTCATCGGCCACTTTGCTAAGATAACCCTAGATGTTGTAAACCCTACCATCAACGTTCCACATTGAGATGTAGGAGGTGAATTATTGAGTAAATAATATTATGACTTGCTATTATGATAATGATGTTTATATCAGTTGTATAAACACATGATCATTAATGAATTGAGAATGGGACACCCGTTTCTATAAAGAACTTTACCCCTTCTAACATGGCAACTGACGAGATATCTCAAAGAACACACATTCTCCCCTTCCACCGTTTCAGCCCCCCTCCCCAATCCCCTCACGTTTCGCTACCTAGTAAGCGTCTGATCTCAAGCAAGACCCCCAAGTTACCCCCAAGACGCCCAAGCTCCTGTCCCAGCCCAAGAAGCTCCGGAGCAAGCCCTTGTGATATGTATATCCGCGACGCGTCCATCTACAGCTACTCATTGCCATCAATCGTAGATCTCCCGTAGAACCTCACCCAGTATCATAACCTTCCGCACATTGACAACAAATCTTATAGCATAACCTAATCTTCCCCATTTGCACCTCCACCAATTATTACCTTAAATGCCCCCCTTCTAAGTCACCTCCCCACACAATGTTCTCCTCCCTCGCCACAAAACTCGCCCTTAAAAAAGCCGGCCTCCTCACTTCTGTCCCCACCCTCGACATCTCTCCTGCCCCCCCGCAAAAATCCTCCACCTTCCCCCTCTCTAAGAAACCCCCGCCCTCCGAAAGCGCCTGGTCCACCTGGCTCACCCCGAAATCCCTCCCCTTCTCCGTCCAACCCTGGCTGACTCCGCCGGCCCCTTCCGTCCCTGTCGGGACCCCGCCAGCCCCCGGCGATGAGGCCCCGGTAGACCCTGAAGGTCGGTTAATCGTCGGCAACAGGCAAATCATCATGGTTGTATTCCTCCGCTGCGTCGGTTGTGCCTGTAAGTTTTTCCCTTTCTGGCCCTTTCGTTATCTCAATATCCCATCCCCTCAAACTAACCTCTCCTCCCCAGTCGCCACGCAAACCTTCAAGCACCTCCGCGACATCGCCACCCGCGCTCCCACTCTAACTTGCATCGCCGTTTCCCAAGGTACCCCCCTTGCCACCACCAAATGGCTCTCCCTCCTCGGCGGCCCTGGCTCCGTCCACATCCTCTACGATCCTACCCGTACCCTCTATGCCACTTGGGGCCTCGGTATCGCCACCTATTGGCACATGTTTAACCCTTCCACCACCGCCACCACCTTCCGCACCACCGGCTGGCTCGGCGACAAAGTAGCCACTACCATCACCCGCCCGGGCCTCGGCGGCAAGGGGAAGTCGCTTGTTGAGAAAGAACAAGAGGACATAGCACGGGAAAAGGAACGAGAGCGAAGAGAGAGGGCCCGTGAGGCCTTGCGGGCGGAACGAGAGGCGAACAGGGGTCAGGGGATCCGGACTTTTGGCCGGAAGACGAGCGGGCAGATTGCAATGGAGGAGGAAGAGGCACAAGAGGCAGAGATGGGCGTAAGCAATGCAATGGGGAACAAGTGGCAGATTGCAGGAGCGTGGGCGGTTAATGGGCAAGGGATTGTGATTTGGGGAGGGCCGGCAAAGTCGGCAGATGACCTGATGAGTTTGTATGACGGATGCACGGCGTTGGGATTGTAGTCATTGGGCCAGATGTGAAAGGAAGGTGCTGACTAACACACAGGTTAGATAGAGAAGATACTAATAATATATAAATAAGATACAAGAAGTGTATATAGAGAACATAGATATCGTAATGTATTTACACTTGACTCACAATATAAAGACAGCATTGAGCAATGAACCAGACCCTGAATGGAGATGACAAGAGTGATTGTATAGACAAAAACTATGTACATCTTCAAAAAAAAGAGCGACCCCAAAAGCATTCATAATTACATCCAGCAACACCACAATCCAAACAAGTGAACCCAAACAACTAACCAGCATCAAAACCAACCCAAATGTAACACAAGGAAACCCAAAACCGCCCCCATAGAGAACAATATCAACCCGAACGAACAATCAAATATCCAAAACAACCCAAATGAACAAAACAAAAGCAGATATCCAATCAAAAAACAAGTGCCACAAAATTCGAAACACCACCCTTCTCCGAAGTCAGCCCAAACATAGTGAACCCATTCATCCAAGAAAAACAACCTCTCTTCAGGTTCAAACACAGTCATACCGAAGCAAAAGAAGCAAGGACTCCGGATCCCAATTCCAACCTAAAGAAAAGAAAACCCAAGAACCCATAATGATTGCCAAACTCCAAGTTGTCTCGGCTCCTCCAGGGATCAAGTTCCGAAGACCTGAAAGGACATTACCCGGACCGAAAGACCGAAACTAATAGACAAAGACAAGCGCCTAGCCCATCCACCTAAACACCACCATAATCAGATAGCCAAGAGAAAAAAAAGAAAACAAGGTAATCCCTCCGATCCAGTCTCCAATCCTAAATGCCAAGTTCGTAATCACATAAGACCATTTTACTATCCCAAAAGGGTCACATTCCCCTTTAACCCCAGACACTAGCCTGGGTACCCAATCCCGAAGTTTGCCCCCACACCGAACCATTTCTGCCCCAGCTACCAGGTGATGCCATCGGTGTTTGGGCTCTCACATTGCTGGTGGTACTGACTGGAGTTCCGGAAGGCCGAGTCCCAATAGGGGCAACAGAGGCACCCGCAATCGATGACTTGAGCCCTGAGCCATCACGCGCGGGAGAGCCCCCAACCGGCGACGACGCACTGCTAGTGCGAGGACCCGTAGAAGTAGAGCTATCGAAGACGCTCTTGCCAATGCTGGCAAGCGGGCTGGCATTGGAGACGGCTGGCTCGGAGGAAGTCGGAGTGACAACAGAATGAATGGCGTCAGGACCGGTAGGTTTGGCGATGGAGATGGGGTCAATAGGAGCGGCGGTGGCGGCGGCAGTAGAAGTGGAAATGGGGAGGTTACGGTGGTCGAAAGAGGTCATGGGAGAGGCACCACGGAGACCGGAGGTAGCGGTAAGGACAGGAATAGGAGCACCAGTGCGAACAGCGCCGAGTTCATCGACGTAGCTGGATTTTTCGGCAAAGGCACCCTCTCCATAAAGGGCGGAGCGCTGGCGGGCAATGAGTTCGCGGGCTTCTTCCTCAGTACGAGGTTTAGTTCCGAAAGGAGGTTCGGCAGCAGTGGCCAAAGTGTCTGTGAAAGGGAAGCAAAGTTAGTACAGTGTTGATGACAGATGGAGTTTCACAGGTAGCAATTCAGGACAAGAGTTCCACGGATAGAAGGTAGAAGGACATACTGCGTTGGAATTGTTGTTCAGTGTGCATGTTTCTCAGTTGACGCTCCCGCTGAGCAGCCAACCGCCGGCTTGCCTGATCCGCCTCCGACGCCACCCGAGTAGACGAGTGTCTTTGAGGGAAGAAACCAGGCGCAGAACCAACAGCCGGGGAGGTAGTGTTCCCAAACTCACTAATGGAGAGCGGGCGGGCGGCGGGCATCGCCGGGATGGGCCCAATTCCTACCAGGATAAGATTATGTCAGCAAGGTCTGAGAAAGACAGAGTACAGTTGAGACGGGGCATCTAATCGGGCTCACGCTATCATCGGACAATCGGGATCGGATGCTGAAGATAGCAAGAGACAGAGAGGACACGACTCGGTTTGGACGGGGAAGGCATTACCTACCAGGACGGGCTCTGAGGTTTCCAGGACCAAATCCAGCATTCGGGTTCATAGCGGGGTAATCACGACGAGGTCCCATGGCGAACATCTTGCCGCTCTTAGCCAAGTTCTCGTGGGCTCGATCAACCTCTACAACAGCAAACAAGACAACATATTAGCAATACAGTTACAATGTCTTGAACCTCGATGCAAAATACATCATGATCCTCCCCCCCTGACATTACATTACATAACATTGCACACACAGCTAACCATTACATACCGTCAAACTGATAGGAAAAGGCAAACTCATCGGCAGCTGTCGGGCCGTTAGCACCGGCAGGCTTGCCAAGGGTCAAATCAGCGGCCTGGGAATCGGCAGGCTTCCATCTGTTGCTGTTGGCGCGGACCTGCGAGGTCTGGTGATCCCAGTTGTTGGCGGGCGCAGGGTTTGCAGGACCGGGGGTGGGACCCGGAGGGCCCTGAGAAGCCGACGGGGCATTCCATTGGGCAGCGCCCGGATTGTCGTAGTAGGACATAGTAATATTAATGTGGCTATTTTGGTCGGTCGGTGATGGGATGAAGTCTCGACAATGATAGTTTGGAGCAGGGGTGAATGGTGGGATTATGGAGGTTACTTAATTCCTGGTAGACGAGGGAGTTTAATGTTAGCGTATCATGTGATTTGTGAGTAGAATTCGTAGGCCTAATAGGATAGGAGAGGCAGAATTGATCGAGGGTTAGATTTAAAAGGGTCGAATGGATGGGCTGAGCTTTTTTTTGTCGCAAAGAGACTAGAGCATTCGATATAGACACTAAAAAAAATCAGGAAAAAGAAAGCAGTGCGTCATCATGGCCAAGGGCTGCCAGGGTCCGTCGATCACGAATTGGCTTTGGACATTGAGAGAAACTCCGGCATTTCGAATGTGAGGGCTGAGGTAATGACGATATGAGAGCTCAGCCTAACTAGACCAGACGATTTGACTTGTGGATGATGATGATGATTATGATGAGGCCACTCTAGTTCCGGGATGAAGAATTGTGATGACTGCGTCGTTTGTACTAGTCATGCCTAGTTTCTTTTGTTTGCAGCATAGAAAAAAAAGACCAACTTACAATATGTAAACCACCAAAATCGTCAAATCGTAAAGTACAGTCGTTAAACCCGTTCCGTAAGCTGGATTTTTTGATAATTCACAACCAGCCAAACCCAAGAATGAAGATAGGTTGAAACGACACAGAACCCTTCAAAGAGAAAAAAAAATAGCAATAAAAAACCGGATTAATCTCCCTCTGATTCAAAAAAAAATTGACGTCAATCCAATCAATCTCAAGTCACTATTGTCATCAAACTCCTGAAAAACAAATACAAGTCAAGAAACACGAATTAATTCTCCCAACTCACTTCTCTCCTCTCCATGGCCTTTCCCTTTACAGCAGCAGAAGCCCAACAGAAACCCCCAGGCCCCCATTTAGTGCACCCATTAGAAGCCCCTCAGTTCAATTCGGTGACCTCAGTGGCCAGTACCGCTGTAGCCAGCAGCCACTCAGGGGCTCTGTTTGCCAGTTCTACAAGTTATGGTCATGGCGGGGATTTCCGTGGGTTACTGATCGAGTCGACCTTGGCTCTTTGTGGATCGCTGGCCTGGGTTCAAAAGAAAAGATGAGAGAAGGGTTATGTAAGTCACGGGATCGGTGGACAGAGATGACGATCGATGCGATGTGGGGGAGACCAAAGAAGAGGTTATAGGAGAGCCCTTGTGTTAAAAGTGGTTTTGGATTTTTTGGAGACTATAGAAAGAACAAAGAAAAATATGAAAGGTTATGATGGAATACTTTTTTAATAGAGAACCCGATTATTCTCTATTGTGACTTGAAATTTTCTGCATTTCGGACGTACTATTAAAACAATTTATAAGATATTATACCACAGGGTACGGCAACAAGCCATGAGCAGTGGTTGACCATTGTCGTACTCACCATGGTGTAGCTGGTTATCACGTTCGACTGTAATTGTAAGATTGACATCGAAAGGTCACCGATTCGACTTCGGTTGGTGAGATCTTTTTTTCTTTCACAGATCTACAGTGGGACTTTTACAGTAGAGACACTCTGCATTGATCAAATCTAAATGGTTATTTTTTCTTCAATTACATCGTACATTACTTCTCCGAATTGACTAATTAAAATCTCCTTCACGTACTTCATTTTTGATATATCGTAGTCTCAGCCTCAAGCTTAAACCGACCCATCGGCGGCTCTCCCCATCACCCTCTCCTCCCCTTCAACCGTCCACTTCTTAGCCTCATTAAGAGCCTTGAGCTTCGCCGTCCCCCACCCAGAAACACCTTCCTCCTGATTATCTCCCAACCACGGCTTCTTACTATCACCCAAGATACTCCCCGACAAAAAGTAAACGACCAGCCCGATAATAATGCAGACAAAGGCAATGGGGTACATGAAGTGGATTGAGTAGTGGAAGACCTTGATGCCAACAATGACGCCCCAAAAGTTGGCTGTCAGCAGGGAAATGTCGAAAAAGGCACTCGATCCCATCCGTAATATGAAGGGTGCCAGCGTGTAGAAGATGACCATAGCCGCCGTGAACCCGGCGATATACCCGTAAACCTGCGACCCCCACTCGGCACTCTGGATCGACCCTCTGTCAAATATCGCAGCTTGCACGCCGATAATGATGAGGCCAAAGGACCCGAGGAAACTCAGAACTTCGTACATCGGCCGCTTGCTGACGAGCCATTCTTCAAAGACGTTCGAGGTACCATAGAGCGTGGCACCGAGGAGGCCGAAAAGGTCACCCTTGAGCATGTTGACACCGGAGCCTCCGTTGGACCCGGTGATGTGGTCGGAGGCCAGGAGGATCCCCATGCCGCCGCAGGCAATCAGGATGCCGATGATTTGCGGAATCTTGTACCGGACGTGCAGGAGGATGAAAGAAATCAACACAACGCAAACAATGCTCCAGAAGTTAAGGAGTTGTGCTGAGAGAAGGTTGGTATACCGGTAGGCCAGGACGGTAAAGTAGTTTCCCTGTACGTCAAGAAAAGCCATAATGAAGTACCGCCAGCCGCTCCTGATCAGAATGCGGAACCAGGCGCGCCAGCCTTTGTTGTAGAAGAAGACCCCCGTGTATATAACAGACAACACTGCATATACAAAGATACTTTGCAAACTCGGTACACTCGTATTATGCTCTGAGAGGAAAGAGGAAAACGTATTAGTCGCCGTGATGCATAGTGACAACACCTGTCCCAGGACGATGACGAACCAAAAGTCAGGAGTCGTGAGGTAGGAGTACCAGGCGACTTCCTTGGCTTGGATTGCGTCAAAGCCTTTGGAAAGGAGGGCGGGGTTGAAGGTGTCGTTATCGGGGGTGGCGGCACAAGGGGCAGCAGCGGTGGATGGAGTGGTGGAGAGCGGGGTGGCGGCGGCGATGGCCGGGTCAGATTTGAGATCGGACATTTTGGGGAGAAATGAGGTTGATTCCGTAGATATTAGTGTAGATGTTTATGATTTAGACGGAGATGATAACGATAATGATAATGATTGTCGTTGACCGGTGGTAATATACTATATGATTATTCTGCAGCAAATCTTGTTAGTGAACAGCCACATATAGCCACTCGATAACGGCAAAACTTACCAGGTGGTTATCAGATGGTCTTTATGATAGTCAACAAGCGCAAAGACTCAAGTCGCTTGTTCGATTTCAGACAGCCAATCAGCACATGTGCCCCCTCTTAGAACGCAGTACCGTCTTCTCAAAAGTATTCTTCGTGACGATACTAGACATTAGCTTGACGGACAGCTAGCTCAAGACGTATAGAGCAATGCAATCTTGATATCAAGTATATCTATAGAATCGTATATAACAGCCGTCGTTGCAAAAGTAATAAGAAAAAAACTGCAGATCATCAATCAATCAATCAAGAATCAACCTCGTCGCATCCATCCTTTATACTTTTACATCTCTCCAATCCTTATCGCACTTTTTTTCTCTAGAATTATCCCCCCACTTTCCCACTTTCCACGCTAGTCCCAAAACCATGTGTCGCTCCTTCCTTCCACCCAGTCTTAGCCTCTGTCACCCCTCCTTCTCCATCAACATGCACACAGAACACGCCGCGGACCTGATTTGCCGGCGGGACGGCACATAGATTTAGGTCACCGGCAGAGTCCGGGCTGTTCTTTGTTGAATATGTTCTTGATAATTTCAAAGTGATTGAAGACAGTGGGATAAATCACGACAGAAAAAAGCAATTATGAATGAAAATGTTTGATTTTGATGCAATGATATCTACAATTCCAGCGCCAACAAAAGAAACCGGGGGAATCACACAAACACAGGCTAAACAAACTAAACTTAAAAAAAAACAAGAACCTCTTCTCCCCACCGCAAAACAAGAAAACAAAGAAAAGTAAACAAAAGAAAATAAAATGCAAATACCACAAAACAAATCTACAATATTTCTATCCTTCTTCCCTTCCCTGATTAATTTCTTTCCTTTGCACTCCCTCTCTTCATCTACACCATTGCCCCTCCAATTCATAACAAAGTCATCAATCCCATACTTCACACAAACCCTCCCGGAATCTTCCTTCCTTGACTCCGACTTCGACTCCTCTCCCTTTCCACACTCTGCTCCCTTACCTCCAAATTCCTCACTCTGTCCCGAACACTCCCCGGAACCCCTTTCCTCTCACCAACCACTACCGGAGCCATTGGTTTGGCCTTTGGCGACCCTGGTGACGAGGAACTACTAAGAGGCCACGTAACTTCTACCGTTTGCACAACTGCACTTTGAGGCTCAGGGATATCGTTATTCTCAACAACTGTGCCCGTCGACTGCCAAGTGGCCGACCGCCCAATGGTCCCCAGACCGGCAAGGCGACCAGGATGTCTGGCCGGGGGCACAGGAGGTTCGTCATTAAAGATGGTAGCAGGACCAAGGCCTTGAACGTCCAAAGTGAGAGCGGGTGTCTCTTGCCAGATGGGTGAGTTCATGGTACCCATGGAGTCGACGCTCGCTGGACTAGCCATGGTTTCGTTTCCCTCAGGACTCGACGGTCCCACAGGGCTAGCCATTGCCGGTGTGGCAATCGGTGCGCTATTGTCGCTATCAAATCTGGGCGTCGGCATGCCAAAGGTTGGTGACCGCATCGCAATGTTCAAAAGAGGACTCTGGCTACGGGCGATATCGTAGGCGCTGATCAGCCCCCTTTTTGGCGTCATGGCTTGGGCAGTCTGGAGTGTCGCCGATTGCGGAGCAACGGAGAGGGGGCTCTTGGGCATCGAACAGACAGTGGCTGATTTCACAGTTGTAGTATTAAGGTTCAAGTTGGCGGGACGAAGGGCGGATAATCTGGTGTTCCCCATGCCCGACTGTCTGCGACCACGCCCGGAACCATCAGTGCTACAACTGCGTGTGAAACTAGGCATCAGGCCGAATGCAGAAAAGTCACTGGTTGATCCAGGTCCAGCAGAGGTCTTGGGACGTGGTGGGGAAGACGGGGCTTTTAGGGTATTGAGTGGTGGCTCATCATGGTCGCACTGAGTGTCAGAAGTGAAGGATTGATGTCTCGGAGACGACAGAGTCAATGTATCTCGCTTTGCAGTCACATCCTTAATAACAGGCGGTCCTTCCCATTGAAGAGCAAGTACCTCGTCCCCCTGAAGGACAAAATCATCTTCGGGAGTTGGTGACCGGGCACCAAAGTTACCATTAGTAACAACTGAAGACGGCGCCGCCGGCTGAGTACTCTGAATACCTAGTCCAAGACCCCCGCCAAGAGTCAACTCAAGTTCAGTGTCAGGACCAATGCTAGGAACTGCATTACGGACAACCCTAAGACCAGAAGGGGCCGCTGGCTTAGTGCTCAGGGCTCTCTCAAATGACGGGCGCTCAACGCTGCGAGCACTTCGCACAGAATGTGAAGGTGACGGGATATTCCGCCCGTTGCTCGAGTTAGAAAGAGACGGTCTAGGAGACAAGGCGCTCTCCACTATACTCGTCGCCGCCGTATTGGCAGTCAGACTGAGACTGAGACTCAGACTCGGGCTAGGACTCGCAGTCGACACCCGGCTCAACGTATCACCCCCAGTCTCTAAAGACGACAAACAACCCTGCTCGTCCATCGTTGTCGCCAGCGCTGCAACTCTTGACGGCGCCGTTGAAGCACTCGTCAACCCCGAGCTTAACCCAAAGTCAAACTCGAAGTTGAATTGACTTAATGGTGATTCCGGTAGCATTGGCGAAGTGGACGCACTGACTGATCCAGCAGTGGTGGACGGGGCCCCACCACTCGGTTCCAAAGCTGCCAGATTCGACGCTGAGAAAGAAGTGTTGATAGCCGGCGGTGACCTAGGCGTCACTGCTTGGTTGTTCAAAGTACTCGCGCTAGGCGAGCGCGGCCGGGCTGCCGCCGCGTTCTGTGCAGCCAGGGCTACAGCCGGAGAATAAGGCTTGAATTGTGAATTAGAAGGCATTTTGGGTCGAACAGTAGTAGTCGACGCGCTGCCGCTTGGAGAATAGGGAGATCCTGGGCCTTTTGGTGAGTAAGAGTAGGTACGTGGACTGTTACCGGAAGCATAGCTACGAGCGGGACTGGCCGTCAGGGTGAGAGGGGAGTGTGTGAGTGGAGTGTGCGGGGATTCGGCCGAGAGAGCGGCCTCGAGACTGGCAGGAGGTACTATTGGTGATAGACGAGGCAGCTGTTCCTTTTGAGGGGGTAAAAGTTCATGCTCTTTCTCATCGTCATCGTCATTGTCGGCACCGCTAAACAGAGAATCCAACGCATTGGAACGAAGGACTGACGCAGGCAAAGAATCTTTCCGTCGGGGATCAATGGGGAGAGACTCTTGGCGTCTCGGTTCAATGGGGGTCCATGGCTTGTTGCTAGCGCCAGTGGCCGGTCTTTCTGATTGTGCCTTCGAACTAGCACGAGATCTAGGCGACCCATGCAAGACGCCCCCAACTGCAGCCGGCGGCTTGATCGAAAAGCGCTCCCCTGGTTTCCCCAGGGATAAAGAACCACGGATATCCGCATCCGGCGCATTCTGCCGCAGACTGTCACGGTACGGGCGGGGAATCTGATCGAAACTTTGCAGATCGACAAGTGATGCCGTGGCGGTGCCATTCATGAACATTGGGCGCGGGGCGGAGACGGAGCGGAAGGAATGTGAGGTGCCGGGGCGAGCGGCGCTGCCAGAACGCGCGCGTGGTGATTTAGTCCATGACCGGGATCTTCGAGGGTTTTCGAGTTCGGAGATCAGAGGTGGTTCATCAAGGTCGAGACGACGAGTTTTGCCGTCTGAGATTTCGGCGGCAGGAATAACAGTCAGCTTTCTGTAAATGATGAAGTGGATGTGTTAATGACATAGCATGAAAATGTAATTTTTATATGCCAGGTATAAACTTACTTCTTTTTGTCCCCACCAAGTTTCAGTCCAAAGAACGACACCATCTTTATTCAAATGAGCTCTTGTGAACTAAGTCAAACAAACGTCTTTATCTTGTAAGTCCGTGTTTAGGGCTGTGTCTTTCCCAGACTGGTTAGAATGCTGAGAATATGACGTAAATTATCGGGCTTCTTAAAATGCGTCACAGGCCCTCTATCAAACTGTCAAAACTTAAGCCAAGCTTCGTCTTTTTCTGGGCTATCCTAAAACAAAACCTCCAAGTGAGTAGTTGGTGTTTCTTGTTCAGGATGCCATCAATACGGCGAATACAGACGAGTCCAGGATTCAAAGTAAAGCACTGCTAAGCAATCGTGATTTTAGAAAACAAACAGACAACAGAGATAATAAAGGAGCGACGTTGTTGCTGTAAGTAAAGCCCGTAGAAGCTGCAAAAAGAATGACTAGAGTTAGACAAAAACAACTAAGAATAAAAAGGCAAAAAGAAAGAAAAGAGTTTTTCTTCTTTTTTTTTTTTCAGAAGCTCACGAGAGAAAAAGTCATGCCGTTGCCCTTTTGATGTAAATCAGTGGATACGGCGGCCCTGTTGTCTCTACTGTCTGTATGTGTGCTCAAGCTCAAAGCCCAAACCACTACGGAAATCAAAGCAATGCACGGCAAATCAATCCTTTCAAAGGGTCAAGTGTCAACAGCAAAGAGAAATAAAATAGGGAAATAAAAAGAATATTTAAAATTTTTGTTCAAGCCCAAGCACCCATCAATCTCTCAACCAACTAACCGTGCAACCACACAATCCGTTCAGGCAAGCAAAACCCACGTAAAGGAAGACTAATCCTCCCCCTCTCTGAACCTTCGGTACGGAACAGGAGACAGGAGCCGGGACACACAGACCCGACAAGTGGTGAACACGGACCAGTGAGGAGTAAGAAAATGCGCTATTGTCGTTGCGAGGAGGTATATAACTATATACACCACCAACACACATATAACCTTATATGCTTGACTTGATGAACAAGCAATTCACCCGCTGCAGCGCTAGGGATCTGAGAACTTGATACTCATAGGACTAAAGGTCACCAACTTGTATGTGGTTTTCATGCAAGTTCTACGCATTCGTAAGGCACGTAGGCAATGATGAGCTGGGCTTTCGTTCTTGGTGATTTTTGCTTCTTTCTTTCTTCTCTTCCTGTTCTGTTCCAAGGACCCCGCAAACGAGTAGACGATGAGTTGATGATGGGCTAAACGTGGTAACGGGATATTTGCAATTGGGAGGGCCATGGATAGACGGAAATAGGTGATGATCGATGGGAAGAGCCAAATTTCTATAGAAAGAGAAAAGTCAAGAAAGGGGAAAACAAGATCATGGATCATGACGGAGGGAAGGCATCGAGCGTGAAGATCTTGCCTTTCTTTAACGCACAAAACAAACAAGCTTCAAAACCATATACGGTAATCAACATGATATCCATTGAGTTCACCATGCTCTAAAACATCAGAGAATCCAATCCGTCAAATCAATATGACATGGAGACCTCTACTCAATCTCACTTCCACTCGCCAAAAACAAAACCATCCCTTCATCTTGCTATTCTCTGCCTCTCTCTCCACCCTTCAATTGACATACCAAGACATGGGCCCCTTCCACTAGAAGCCCGCGGGAACTCTTCTGCAAATAGGAAATGATCTGCCCCTGAGCAACTCTGTCCAAGAGCTCACTAATACAACCCTGGCAAGCATGAAGGTACCCCAGAAGGGGAAAGATGATCAGTGTGTATGCAGATGGGGATATCGTCATTTGGAGACGGGGGGGGGGGGGGTGGCAAGGTCATTATTGTATGTTGTAGTTGCGGGATGGAGGAAGGAGGAAGACAGACATGCGAACTAGCGGAATGGGAGAGAGAGGAAATTGATGACTGGGTTGGACAACGTGCAGATGATAACTGGCAGTCAAGTTTTACAGTTAAATAATAAACATCTAGAGATCTATCAAGTTTTTAGTGAGACAGGTTTTCAGACAAGTAAGTCAATCAAAATCGATCAAAGTCAAAGTGATAACGTCCAGTCAGTCAGTCACTAATCACTTTCATCCCTTCAGTCCCTTACTAGGTTCGATCCCCTTCAAGGTGTCAGTTCTCACTCATCGAGAGAGTTGAGTGGCCAGGA
Source organism: Ambrosiella xylebori (assembly GCA_002778035.1). NCBI lineage: Eukaryota > Fungi > Ascomycota > Sordariomycetes > Microascales > Ceratocystidaceae > Ambrosiella > Ambrosiella xylebori. The sequence continues at coordinate 3,173,451 of PCDO01000002.1, forward strand.
CACCGACATCCGGGTCGCATCCATCTAACCCAAAAATAACAATAAATTAGATTTGGATTTTCCAACTTCGCTTCGCCCAGCAAGATAGGGAGAGAAAAACAAAAAAGGGATCCTACATTGGGAAACGTGATGAAGTGAGTATTTTTGTTTTTTTTTTTTTTTGGACGCAGGTGAATATGTACGTTAAACCCAAACGTGAATAAACTTTTTTTTCTTTAAAAAAAATTTGTGGCCTTGATTGCGTGAGATTCTGCAGAAAGAAAGAAAGAAGCTTTTTTTAAAAAAAAAAAGCGTGCGTCTTTTTCGTTTCTTTTTGGAAAGAGCCATTTGAAGAAAGAGAAGAAAATTCTTCCATAATACCTCGTGTTCACTGATATCTTGCAGGAACCAATACGACATCATGTCTGCACATAACATTCAGGGGTTCCCCAAATACCATGTTACTCCCATCTCAACTCAAAAGTATCTACAACAAATATATACAATATACAACAAAGAATCCAAGTAGAAATTTCTAAACCTCACCTCATTATATCACAATCTCACTCACTCACAACCCACTAGCCTCTTCCCAGTCCCCTTTGCTTTGTCCCACCCACCCAATTCCCAGTTCATATCGCAGAGATGAGATGAAATGATCTCATACCCTCGCCTGACAGCCCGCAACCATTGCCACCGTGCCCTTTTCTCTATTTTTTTTGCTCTTTCCTCCGTAAATTAATTTATTATGCCATCGACCAATAGGCAAAGGCGCCCTCTCCGTAGCACAAACAGATACGAGCCACACTACGCCAACCAGCGCCGACTTAGGCCATTTTGTGCCATGACCATCGGCATGCAAATTGTTCTAGAAGTCAAGAAATCAAAGTAAATATTTCACCGGCTGCTTCTATCGATATGGAATTTCGTCCCTGTCGATCCAACTTCATAGTAGTTTATTCGTAGATTCATGCCGTCATCCAACCCTTAAAAATCTCGATTTTTGCCTTTTGATTTGCCCCTCGTCCCATAGGATGTTCCTGTTCCTGGAAAAGCGGGTCTATTATTACCACTACTAGTCCAACATTTCTGTTTTATTTGCACGAATCACAATTCCAACCGGGATTCACCCATCTCATGTTTATCAATATGCTTTTTTTTTTCTAGCCAACATTTCCACGCAACTATTAGTTTGATAAACAATAACTAACCATAAATGAATGTGATATATTTCATTGTACGAATCTGAACTGCACTTTAACAATGCCCTAATGTCCAATTAATGTAGGTCGATATTGACTCGTGATTTACTGCATGCGCTTTGAAGATGTGCCTCGCCTGAAACGGGATAAACATGCAGTGGGACTGCATCTATAGAGACAAGTTATTTTTCTTAGTTGATGCCAACAAGGGTTTATCAATTAGTTACATATCAAACTTCATTTCTAGAAGAACGCATAAATAGGGGTTTTACTGACACGAGGGTTACAAATGGAGATGACTTATCAATAATACTATACATCAGGGAACCAACTAATACAACTTATGAAGCCAAAGCAACAAACTCAGGATAGTATTCAAAAAAGCAAAATCACAAACGCCATATATCCCAATGTAGACAAGACGAAAAAAAATTCCAACAAACCCTGACCGGAACTCTCCCCAAAAGAAACCCTTTATACCATCCCCACCATGCCCTTTCTATCCCCGCCCAATCTGCTCCAACAACCTCTCTTTCCTCCTCTCCATCAAAACCTGCTGCACCTCCTCCAATGTCGGCAACACCCACCCCTTCCCATCACCTGAATCCCCCGGTAACCCCTCCCACCCCTCCGGGACCTCGCTGCTCCCCTCCGCCGCCATCTTCTCCGCCGCCGCCTCCTCCCTCTCCTTCTCAAACGCCAGCAACTCTTCATCTTCCTCATTAGCTGAATACCCATAGTATGCCGCATCGACGGCCCTCCTTAGCTCAGCGGCATGTTTCTTAGCGGGTGCCTCCGGTTTCTTACTTGCTGCTTCGAACAATTCTTTGACCCCGGGAAGTTCCCGCGCCCTCCCGAAATACCGATAGCCCTTGCCGCCCCCGGGGATCTCCCGTCCTTCCTCATCGTAAATCTTGGCACCTCCCCTCATATAATTTGGCCCTCCTAAATTCCGTATTTGCACCTCCCACATATGCTTCTCCCTCATCAATTTATTAATCTCATCGTTCAAATCCCGAATCTGAAAATCTGATAACGACGCCTCCTGGATCCTCGACACCTTGCGCGAAATCTCCTTCAAGACCTGCCCTCGCCACTTTTCGCACGATGGGATGCTGTCGATTTCAGTAATGACCTTGGGACGACGGGTGCGACCGGCGTCAATAATGCCCATTTCGGCGGCTTGCGCTTCACGAAAACGGAAGAGCATAGATTGGGCTTTTTCCGAGTTGCGGGCCTGATGAGAGTGGTTAGCGGGTGGTGTTGGAGGGCGGAGAGGCCACTGATTAGTGGTGGACGTACCATTGTGACGGATTTGCTAGGTCAATGTAGGGGGTGATTGTCAAAAGAACTCTTTGTTGAGACTTTAGAACTCAAAAAGCCACTACTTGGTCGGTCGAAAAGGTGCCAAAGACTAGAGAACGGGCGAGACGAATTGGCTGCGATGAGATGTCGTTAATGGCGGGAGGTCTTGATGGTGCGCCAAGTTTTGTCCAGGCTGTCAGCCTTGTTGGTTTATGAGAAATCAAGCCAATCAGAGGGGCGAATGGTCAGAGCTCCCAGAAGGCTACAATGGGTGGTGACAGGTGGCAGACAGGGACAGCGCGTGGTATATAAAGACGCGAAGTTCAACGACATGTGAAGGTTGGTTGGGATGAGATTATGATGAATTGATAGGAATTCATGGATTTTTAATGATTTGGTTTCAATTTTGATGATCATGATACTTAGTATTATGGAGTAAATTATGCAAGTGCATCTACGTCAAATCCTCCACTAGAGTGCTCCAACCTGAGCTCAAATTTCTTCTTCAGTTACTTACACCCTAATCCACATTCATCTACATCTCACCTTCGCTACAATGACGAAAGCCCCCACTCTCCGAGGCGGTTCCCCTGGAACTCCCATGATCCGAAGAACAGCTATCTGAGCAGCTCACCACCTCCCTTCCCCGTTCGACAATGTCTCACTTTCCCCAACCTTCACTATCACTCCATTCAGACCGCCATGACGAACAAACCCATAGCGAGCCTATTTTCCCTACTCCATATTATTCTCCGGATCACCCTCCGTCTTTTGTCTCTGTTATCCCGTGTGCATGCTGGTGTCTTGGCAACCGGAAGCCGCGGGGTACTGAGATGGTGGGGTGGTGCTGGGGTAGGGCGGCAATGGTGCGAAAATGTATAGTTTTCAATCTGAGCGATGTGTAAGTTGGTTATCTTGGCTTTCATTGGTTGTTTCTGTTGCTAACATGTTGATAGAGAGAATGTGATAGTGATGGTAGGAAAGCCGAGGGGGTGGATGGGGAGGAGGTGGATTTAAACGATACACTATAAATTGTGCCCGGTGATGATTTAAAATAAGGTCAAAAAGCCAAATTTGTAGGCGGTCGTTTGCACGGAGAGTTGGCGTCGCTGGTCTCGTGAGAGACCTTCGAATAACTCTCGGAGACTTCCGTCATTGAGAACATAAGAGAGCTAATCTGAGGGCCATAAAAGAACAATAAAAATAGCTAGATCTGTATATACGAAAGAATCTGAAATCTGTATTGTACACTAACTATGAAACGGACTACACACTCAAGCAGTCATCTACATATCGAGTGAGTCCCGGGTAACTTTGAATCTATATCAACAACACCATTTCTATCTCTTCAAAATTCTCAAACCAATGCCCCTCCAATTTACTGCTTCTTCTTGGTCTCACCCAGATCGATCGGCCTGCTGAACATCCAAACAACACTGAACACAACAAAGCCAACAATGGTAGCACCAATACCAGACATCCAGGGCCAGGCACCGGTAATCTCAAAAGATCTTGGCCACTCATCGTGGGCCATATGTCTGACGGAAACAGTGCGCTTCTCCTCAATGTTGTTGACAAAGGGACGCTTGTAATCGAGCATGAAGTTGAAGATGCCGTGCTGATCAGGGATAGTGAAATTGACGCCGTAGGTGGTGGAGGACTCAGTTGAAGCGATGGAAGATAGAGCAAGACGATGGAAAGGAGAAAGCATAGAGAATTCGAGCTGAAGAGCATCGCCCTCAGGAACAGAGTAAGGAACCCAAGAGTCCCACTTCCACTCAGAGAGATCGACACTGTAAGAAACGTCATTCTTAACACGGTAGATACCGGGGTTAGACTCAATAGCGCCGCCTTCGTTCAAATGGTGTTCAATCTCATTAACCCGGACCACACCAAACTCCTTGAAGGTCCATCCGGCAATCCGCTTAGCAAATTCTCTGTTCCAAACCTTCTTTCCATTGGCCTCAGCTTCAATCCATTTGTCACTCAGCATCTCGCCAGAACCAACAACAGTCACTCTGGCCGAGTTGCGAGCTTGCAAAGAAGAAATGAGACCCAACTGCGAGCCAGTCGCAAAGATTTCCTCGGGCGCAATACCTTCCTTCTGAGACTTAGGTGAATAAGAGTAGGCAGTCTCCGGCGCTCTCAAAATCGGCGCCAACAGAGGACTCTGGCCCAGAATATGACCGGTGCCATGGGGGAATACAATGACCTCATCATTCTCTGGAGTAAAATAAGATTGTTGGCCCTTCTTCAAGGGTTTCGGCGCAGGTAGAACCAAGACATCATGTGTCTCGGGGGCAGCTCCCTTGTCGTAGGTGAAGTGATCGACAACATTGGTCAAACGCTCATCAGGGAGCGTGATGTCGAGTTCAGAAAGCAGCTGAGAAACACTAGAGGATGTGGGGTTTTGAGAGGATAGGGCAATAAGGATGTTACCGTCAGCGTTAATGAAGTTGACGAGGGTAGCGGGGGTAAGGGCGGAGCCGAGATCTGGAGTTGTCAGTCAGGGGTTACAAAACAAGTTATGTGGATCGGATCGGATCGGATCGGGACATACTCTTAAGTTGCGACGGCAAAAGAACAATGTGGTCAAATGTGCGCTCACCGAGCTCGAAAAGCTTGAGCCTATCCGACTTGGCGGTCGAGTAAGTCAAGTCGAAACCTCTACCTAACCGCCCACCACGTTAATTTATGAACATTAATCTGCAGGGTAATCCGGACCCCGCCTGTTGGTATATTAGTTAAGCTCTCCGCGAGCTCGGTTCCACATACTCTTGAGATCGCCCAGGAAAGTAGAGTACTCCGATTTCTGCAGACCTCCCTCATCAACGAGGACCAAAGTGCGGGGGGCGAATGAACTCGCGGCATTGGCAATTGAAGCAAGCGCTAACGCGGTGGAAGTGAAGCTGAACTTCATGGTGTGTTGAGTTGGTCGTCAGCGGTTCTCTCGATGGAATTGTCGTGTGTAGAATGTCTTTTTTCCGAAAGCCTAAATCACAATTGGATCTCTTTTTTTATGAGACAACCAAGTAGTTCTCAAGTGTCAAACTCAAGAAACACAGCCTAAGGTATCAAATATGCCAAATAAGTAAAAACCAACCCAATGTACAATTATTAAAAAAGAATCACCAAAGTATTCACCATTATACAATAATTTCAGAACTCGTCGCCAAAACCGACGACGTAAGCACTTTCGCAAACCACATACACATCTTCCTTTCCTTCTAATTGAACAACTAATCCACAACCCCCCCTGTTACCCATCTGCGCCCACCAATTCGCCGTCAAAGCTCTCCGGGCTCAGGCACTTGCATCGTTTCAGAATCAGTGAAAATACCCGGTATTTACCCGATGGCAATAGGCCAAGGTCAAAAAGAGAGAATCGATCATATTTACCAAGTGTGGGGAGAAATGTGGGGAGGTGAAGACATGGATGGGAATTGGGAATTTGATAATAGATGAAGCTATACAGAGAGCTTGATCCTCATTCTCCATCAAATATCAACAAAAAGAAGAATCACCGGCGATATCCCAGTTTTCAAAACTTCACGTAAGCGATCCCGATGCCTCAGTCATGACACACGCATTTATATAAATACAATGTTTGTCAACCGGCGCTAACCACCTGCCAGAATGTCCACTTCATCTCCACGCTTCTGGGCAGCGCCCCTCACCTACCTCCGCTGGTCTATGAGAGAGCGCCCCGCCTACTTCTGGTCCGTCGTCATCGGGGCAGCGGGGCCCGTCTTCATCTTTGGCGCTCCACCGCTCCGCCATGCCCTGGGTGACCCAGATGCACCGAGAGTTCCGAATGTGTATCCTAGTAAGCTTTTTAGTCTACTTTCTTTCATCTTTATTTTTCTTAGATGAGACTAGTCGTTACTGACAGAGGCTACAAATTATAGTTCCCAAAGGCCCGAGGAAGCAGTTGAAGGGGTATGATGATGAGTGAAGAGGCTGAATACAGAACACCTTTGTGATGATACAGGCAATACAGTCAATCACTGGTACAGATGGAGAATCCAGGTCTCCCATATGGATACAGACATTTTACCCAGTAATTTAATCAAATGATGAGCAATTTGTAACCGTATCAGAATATACTACCTCAAAGCTGATCATGCCATGTTTTAATTGTTCTTCATTAGGGTTTATCCAACTGCCACCATCATAAACCCTATCCAACCTTCCTTACCTAAACAATCCCCTAATCCTAATTCCTACCTCACCAACCTCCTGCTCCCTAAATCCCCACCCAAATTCTGCCAATCCCCTTTTCACCGCCCCCAAGATAGCCCTATAAATATTCCCTTCCCCTCCCCTCTTTTGAATTGTAATTTTTTCTTCTTTTCTTCTTCATACTTACCTTATTCCGGTGTCTGGGGATCAAGAAGCCCGGATACCCGATCGGGTGGCCTGCATTGCACAACGCGGAGTTGCCCGGTTGCGATTGTCCTTCGGGGCCATCGGGGGTGTAATTTTTGATATTTTTTAGTGCTCACTTGCATGAGTGGTGCCGTTTTTTTTTTTTTTTCGTTATTCCAGGAATTGATATCCTGGGATGAGGAAGAAGATTGGCGTTGGTAGGTGTCACGAGGCTGAGGGTTTGTAAATGTTGGGGGAACTGATGCAAGGGTGTTTATCCGTGCATGTTGGTAATACTAAAATTAGTATCATTATATGCTTCAAACCATGCCATTTTTAATGAACTTATAATCAGGACAGTAAACGTGTTTAACCTTCATTCATAACTTGTAAATTAGACCAATGTCTTAATTTCATCTCACTGTCCACTCCCAGACCTTCCCATCATCATCACCAACCCAAACCGTCCCCTTTCTTCCCATCGTCAAACAACAGACGTCGCCCCCTCCACAATCAAGACCTCTTACCCTATCCAACATCCACTTCCCCTTCTTCGCCGTCCGTCTCCAAACATTCACTCTTCCGCTTGCTTCCCCCACAAACACAACCATCTCGCCCCCTTCCTCTGTAACCGCCAGTGCCGTCACCTCCTCAGCGACTCTCTGCTCCACGTAGACCTCTCCATTGATCGAATAAATAACCACCGACCCACCAACAGCCACGACAATCTCACCCTTATCCTCCGAAACCACAACAGCCTCAACCTTTCGGCTGGCAAGACCTGTGAGTCTGCGGACCATCTCGAGCCTATTCATATCCCAAACAAGAACTTGGCCCTCGGAAACACTAACCAGGACTCCCCACGCTCGACTCCCTGCCAACTTCTCAACCCGCCGACGATGACCAAACAATGCCTTGCGCAATTGAACCTCAACATTCTTTCCCGGCCCCGTCAGCAAATCATGAACGGCAACGACACAGTCTTCACCCGCCGTCACAAGAGTCTTGGAATCAGGGACAAGCACTGCGGTGATGGCGCCGGCATGTAAGTTTTCGCAAAGACCGGCCGGTTTATGAGATTCGGCATGGAAGAATCGAAGCGAGGCATCGGCATACGAGATGGCCAGATACTTATCAAATGGCGGGATAGGGTGATGGAATGGCGCTGACGGGATCGGCCGATCGGCACGAGGAGGACGCAGTAACGAAGAAACACGATCAGGAATTTCTATATATAATCCCATGTGTTAGCAGTGAATGATTCGTAGATATATATCTGTAGAACATCACTTAGTTCCTAGTTGACTTACCAATAATCGGAGAGCTCCCTTTCACCAATCTCTCCACACCCCATCTTCCCTTTCTGCTAGTGCCAGCATCCCTCTGTGGATGACCCCTCCCCCAAATCATCTTCGGCGTCTGCCCAAAGTTATGAATGACACCAGCGGCAACTCTCTTCTCCCGCTCGTCACTGATATCATCCAAATTGCTGGCACCTTCATAACTCATCCAATGGAACACATTCGCCGCCTCAACAGCCTGGACACCTTGCTGCCTGTATCCGAAGATGAGATCAATCCAAAGATGTAGTCTCTGACTGATGTATTCGCTTTCGAGAGCCTCGCGATTCTTAGCAATAAAGATGCGGGGGTCCCCGTGGGCCCACGGAGGCAACTCGACATCATCAACGACAACCCCGTTACTTTCACGAGTACCGAAGGCATACCCGTTGATATTAGTCAGAAACTCAGGAAGACAGAAGAACTCCGGAGTCAACTCTCTCACATCCGTCTTATGCTCTGCCGCCGCTGACCGCCAAGCAGCTGGGATCGAATGGAACAGTCTATCGGCATGGTCAAACTGACCGCCCTGCAACAAAATAAAGGCATGGACGAAAGGAGGAAGACGAATCAGATAGCTGGCAACAATCATGGCTGTACTGTAATGAGTGCCATAGTGGAAAGGCGTCTCGCCAATCTCAGCCAACGCCTCATAGTTCTCCCGATATGTCGTCAGACGTGCCGGAGTCTGCGCACCCATCGGCTTACTTAGATCACGGAACGATCTCGGATCCGTTAAATCAAGTTCCTCCGAAGTATAGTCAGCCAGCACCCAAGGGAAGACAGGATATTGCGTTAAATCGTTAAACGACCTACCAGCCATCGTATTAACCATCATGAGATAACTAAAGTTGGAAATCTCACCCTTTTGCCAACGACGAGTGACGGCAGCCAATGGAGGCTGAGCAAAAAGACCGCCGATACGAGACGACAAAGCAAAGCCCTGCGGCGCATCATCAACGACTCGGACAGCTTCTAATCTCCAGGCATCATCCGCAGCAGCCTCGTGGGCATTTTCCGCAGAAGCACTGCCAGTCGAGTGAGGCGCCTTCCGAGCTAATTGCCCATAGAGATCATCTCTGCGTGCTGTGCTCTTGGTAGTCATCAGGTAGCTCCGCCCATCAGTGAAGAACACTTCAACAGCGACATCACGGAACAAGAAACGACGTTTGCTAATGCTGAGGACATCGGCCCACCGCCAGTGGCGACTCTCCTGATCCATATCGCTGCTCCGTTGAGCCACCGGCATCGGCCCGGAGCCACCAGCCTTGGGATCCATGATGATTTGACTGTACTCATCACGTTCCTCAGCCGGAGCTTGCCAAGCATTAACAATTTCGCCCGAAGAACAATGGAAAACACCATCCATGATATACAGCGCATCTTTTCCTACAATCAAGATGCCCTCGACTGCCTCAAGACCAATAATACGAGAAACGTTGAACACCGATTGGACCGAGTCATCGGGTTGAAGACGCCGCATAACCTTGCGGTTTTTGTCTTCAAACGTCGAGTCATCATCGGCTTGATCATGCGGATCGTCAATCAACTCAAAGTCATCATCTTCCGGTGCTAATTGCTCACATTCCGGAGTTGCCCCATCTTGTGGATCACTCGGCGTCGTGACAATCGAAATACTCTCAATCGACTTTGATGACCGTGCATCCGAGTGCGCTCTTGCTCTCGTCCGCCCAACCGACACTGCCGCTGTGTTGCTGCTGACCTTCAATGATGGTGTCGCCGAGCCAGAACCAGAGCCAGAGCCAGTGCCTGAAATTGCCTGAGAGGCATCTGTATGGCGACGTTTCGGTTGGTACTCGGCAGCCTTCTTAGCACTGTAATCTGGCACCAACCGCAACCGCATACGCATACGCCCCTCTGTGCGATCCAACATCCACTTCCCGGATGCCTCCTCATCGCCACCCCACAATCCACCGGGACGAGTCAGCTCTCTTTCCATCTTGTCATACTTAGCTCCAAGAAAGACAGTGTCGTCTGCACGATCCTGAGCAAGACGCATGTGCTTGGTGTGCTCAGTATGATAGATACTCTTCATCCAAGCTCGGTTCGATGCGGTGTGACGGGTCATAATCCGATCACGGGCATCGTTCTCAGCCTGCCAAGCACGAAGCGTGTCTCTACGTCTCGCCAGTCTGTTGCGAGCAGATTCGGCCGTCCGGCCATTCTCAACACTGACAAAAGCTTCCCAAGCCCGGGCCAAGCGACTCTGAGAGCCAAAGAACAGGATGTCGAGCTGCTCTCTGTTCTGATCAACCCAGGCTAAGAAAGCATCATTGTCCATCTCAGTCAGCAATTCAAGATCCGCAAGAACCTGAGTCGTTTTAGCCATGGCAGCGGCAGCAGCAGGCGAGGAGATGGAACTACCAGTGTAACCCCGATCCTGCCTCATGAATGCCGTAGCATCACCAGGCTTCTGAACCATCAAGATACGCATCATTGTAGCGGCCGCTAATCGAATTTCCCGACGATCATCCACAAGCTTGACATAGAGTTGGTACCACAGTAACCGCATGTAGTCGTCATCCCCAGTATTACTCATAAGGATAGCCGCTTGCCAGTACATGACCCGCTCCATCGTCTTAAGCGCGGTAGCTTCTGCCTCCGCTTCTGCCCTCTCACCGGCATCGGCGTTGGCTTCCCGGTCATCGTCCATCTCAGACAACTGCAGCAGAAGCATCTTCAGGAAAGTGCTCCGCATGGTGGCCACAGCTTGTGAGCAGAGACGGACACTCTTGAGAGAAGCAACGTTAGGCTGCTGGAGATACTCCAGACAGGTACCAGTAAACTCCAACATTGCATCAGCACCACCAATGAACCATCCAGCAAAGATAGAATCAGTGACAATATGAACATTGAAGCGAGCCAGATTCATGAGAATACGAGGCTCCGTCATAACTGCAAGATTCAACTGCATCTCAGTCCGCAGATGCTGCACAGTATGCTGCAAAATATATGATTCAAAGTACGCTTGGTGCTCCTGGAAGCCAGCCGGCATTTTGGCTGACAAGTTAAACCCAGGAAACTCCTTGCGCCCTAGAATCTGATCCGCAAACACTGCAATAACCAACTCCAGCAGTCCTTGCAGAATAACACCACTCGTCTGCTGACTTTCTGAAGGGCGAGGTGCCAGGACAGGCGCTGGTGGCGGAGCAGCGGGTGTCAACCGAGCCGTACTAGGCTTACCAGGGACTTGGTGATCACTCGAAGTCCGACGGAATCTTGGGGTTTCTTGTGTAGTCTCAGTGTTCAAGAGTACAAATGAAGAAGCCTTCCGCAATCTCGGTCCTTGACTACCTCCAGAAGAAGAGTAATACGTGCTCGAGGGAACCATTTCAGAGCGTTCGCGATGGGGACTAGCTCTGCGGACGACGGGAGAACTAGAGGAGCCTGCCATTGGACGGATGATGACATCACCACCTTCAAAGGTCAAGGCCGAATCAGCGGAGTTCAGTTCGACTTCAGGTGCGACGGCATCGGTGGAGACGACGACAGGATACAGAGCGGCAAGTAGGTAGCGGCAATAATCAGAAGCCAAGGCAAAGTCACGAAATTCCTGGGAAGTAGAATGTAGATCGGCAAGGAAACGAGTAATTGTTTGGAGGACAACCACTCGCATAGCGATCTTGTCGACATCTTCTAGAATATATGAAAGAGATAATGTCAGTGATTGCAATGCGAGAGTCATTGGCTTGCACCATAACTTACTGCGAACACCTAAGGCTTGAGATAGCTCCATAGACCGTGCTCTCGGCCGTCTCCCAACTGGAGCACTCTCCTTGACTACGCCCTCTTTGATCGGACTATCCGGATGCTCCTGTACACTGACCACCTGCTTTACACCCTGCTGCAGCATAGCCATAATCACAGGCAAAACTTCTGGACAAGCAATTTTTGGCTTCTGGAACATGTCCATCAAACTAAAGAAATCAAATGTCCTCTCAAAGTCAATATTGGCAACATCAAAACCAAACAAGATACTGAAACAGATGGGCCACAGCGTGGGAATATCCCACCACCGACGAAGCCGGCTAGCCATGATGACAAACCCTCCCGTTTTGCTGGCAAATTTAGAAGTATACGAAGCGCCGTGCGTAACCAAAACCCTCGCTAGAATTTTGGCTCCATACACAACAATCTCCGGGTCATCTTCAGTCAGCAGGTACAGCAACCACTTATTCGTTACCGTCCTAGCAAACTTGTGAATCGGCGCCGTGCTTGTCTTTTCACACAGTAAGTTAGAAAACCATCCAAGGACATGCGCGCCAATCTGCCTTCTAGGCAATAACTGCGCAGATTGCTGTTGGGAAACAGAAACACCAGCAGGGGAAGACACCTCAATAGTGGGTCTCCGGCTACTGATGGAGCCAGATGAAAGTCCGGATATTGAGCGTCCCGATATAGAGCGGGAGCAGTGGCCGCGGACGTTGGCATTGGTACGGAACATGTAGGTAATGAATAACGCCAGGGCACGTTGAATCTCGCTGCTGAAGTTGGACTTCACCAGAGCCTGGAAGGCCTCACGGAATGCGGGGACGACGTCCTCTAGAAGGCTTTCACTCTTGAGAGCTTCTAACAGTCGTTTGACGATGCCTAGGATAGAACAGAGTTAGTAACTGAATATTGTTAGATTCATCTTGTCATCAATAACAAAGACTTACGCATACGAACAAGTCTCCGGCTGTTAAACTCGTGATACTTGCTCTGTACTGCAAAAGTAACGAATTGCCTATAGTACAGCTCTTGTGTCTCCACTGAACTCCGTCTCCACGTATCAATATCAATCAACAAGATGCGATACGCTAGTGGATTAATGATGAAAGACTCGATAGGCTGTCCATGGTTATACCCAACAAACTGCAACACCAACTTCAAAAGCCTCAAAGTGACCTGGTCCCGTTCGTCACGGGTCATGGCCACCCTGACAGCCGGCGCCTGATCTCCGTTTCCGGGGCTCGGAGTACCAAAACCTAGCTTTGCTCGGACAAGCTGACCCATGATGGCGTATCCGTTGTCTCTCTCCATGGCATCTGAGTTCCTCCAGCTGTGACGCACGCAAGTGAATATCATCTCCACTACTCTCAACATGGCATCTGCCGTCGGCGTGCCATGCAAAAGCTTCAAAGCCAACGGAGTAAACCCAGCCAACCTCCACATATTATCATCCAGATACGACGGAGCGGCAACCACAGGGTTCCCCGACAATATGGCAACCCCATGCGGCCTCACAAAAGCATCCGGCAAAAAAGGCACCGCTGCATTTACAGCCACAGCCGATACCCCGGATCGCCGAAAGGTGTTAGCAATGGAGATGGCAGCATGTCTGGGCAGCGCATTGAACAACGGGCTTTCTCTAAACGCAATATCATCCTTGAAAACTGCCGCCGGCAGGAAACTCAACAGCGTCTTGTTTTCCGGAAGGAGTGCAGCGGCCTTGCCTCGAATGGCGCGAAGGATATCTGAGTTCTCGTCCTTACCGGGGTGCAGCATTTCGTTCCGGAGGCCCAGGGTGGCGCTGGCTTCGTAGGTTTGGAAGCCTCCTAGACTGTCTTGAAAGTTCCCTTGGTATCGAGCGCCTAGGCCGTAGTGAACAGCAAGAAAGTCATCACTGAGGACATCATCAAGAAGATGCGCCGAAGCCAACGACCATTTTGAGAACGTTAGCCCTGGGCCATTCTTGGAGCTCAGGTTCCGAGGAGTACCCAAGAAAGCCTTGACCTGTATAGGAGTAACCTTCGGTATAGGCTTTCCACTTAACGTCGATACACCTAAAGAAGAGAAGCTATCACTCGGACCAGGTGCTGGCGGTGGGGACTGAGGATAACCGCATTTTACTTGTTCCACAAACTCTCCATTGATATACAACGAGGCCTTTGACCCCAGTGACATCATGCGAGGTCGACGATGTACAAGCGCAATATGATACCACGTCTTTTCCTCAAAGGCGACCATCTTGAACCGTACACTCGGCCTTGATGACGTCACACTTGTTTGGAGAATAAGGTTGCGGGTATCCTTCTCAAGATATAACATGAGGAAGCATGTTTGTGATGGATCAAACACGCCAAAGATGGTAGTGTGAGTGTTTGGATCAAACCTATCGATGCGCATCCAGGCCGTGAATGTATATCCTGGACCATTCATGGGAGGGAACGGCCGGCCTAGTGCTGGTAGTTCCACAGCACTGTACCCATTCAATCCTAGATCAAACTGAAAGAAGGCTGGTCCAACGTATTGGAACGCCATCTCCAAACAGAAAGCTAGTGCATCTGGGGCATCTGAAGTGAGAAGAAGCTGCGTATCTGCGGGCGAGGGGATTCCAAGATACATTAGCATCTTACAGAGATTCATCAACATGTGTCGTTCAAGTGTGGACAACCGAGAGCCAGCAGGATTGAAGCAGGTAATGAGGAAATCAGACAAAGCGTGTGTACTATGTAGGGCAGAGAGATTGTACATGGAAACCGAAACGGCACTTGTAAGGATGCGCAGGACGAGCCACGAACATAGATTGACGGGCAATTGTAGGTTTGTTTGTGATGATGATGTTGATGATATAGAAGATGACAATGGTCTGACTTTTGCAGTTGGTGATGGGATGAGCTTCCAGAAATCTACCACTATTCTCAAGATCTCTGTATTGACAAACTGTGATGTTGGCGTGATGATCTTTCGTACCTCAGCCGTCAATCCTTCGATATCGAAATCATCCTCTTTCTTGATAAAGACACCGCCATCTTCATCAAGATCATCTCGTTCTACGGTTTCAGCTTCGGGTTCAGACTTTGCTGTAAATTCGTCTTCTACCGGAGCTTCCGGTTCCGATTTTATAATTTGCTCCGGTGAGATACCACCCAATCCCCGCAAGAACAAGGCATCAAATTCTGTATCGTTGAATGCAAAGCTGAACAGCTTCCCAAACAATCTGTATCGTGACCTCAAGTCACGTTCCCTAATAAGAACCGTACTCTCTTTTGTTGATGGTCCATTTTGAGTCTCGGCATCTGAGATTGAACTGTCATATCGTCCACCAAGGCCCAAGCCGCCTAAGCTCTGTTCCAAGACTTCCCATCCGCCGCCTTCGACCTTTCGCTTAAAGTATCGCCGATTGCCGATGTGGTCTTGCATAGTCAGGCTCAAGACCTTGAACCACTCACCCAGGATGTTAAACAAAGACACAATATCTTCGTCTGTTCGTACCCTGGGATCATAGAATCCACCTAAACGCTTCAACACTGTCAACAAAGCATGAAACCCATGTTGATGCCTAAAGTCATCTTGGAACTTATTGGGTGTCTTTTCCGACCCGAGATATTCTGAAAGTTTCCTCAAAGTCGCACACAACGGAGCCAATAGGGAATAAGTGTCTGGCGGGGTTAGCGTCGATGAGGTCTCAAGGGCACTGAGTAAATCGCCAAGGATATCATTAGTAATATCAGGAGGTATTGACGACGTCGTCACGGAGCGGTAGCGGCGGGGAGTCAGCGTAGGGAAGGGCATTTTAGCATGTGATGTTGAGTATATGTCGTAATGAGGGGCTCGAAATCGGTTTCCTGGAGGGGGGAGGGGTATCGTGGGGTGGAAGTTGCAAGGCAGGTTAAAATAAAAAAGGTGGAAATCGTGAGTCTGGAGACGTCAGTAACCGGTAAATTGTCTATCGGTGAGTCTGTGGCATAAATCAAATCTATCCCGTTCTTATTTTTGGGTCTTATCGGCTCGTTAGGTATGGCAGGTATGGTCGAGTAAGCAAAACAAAAAATAAAAGTAAGCTCCAAAGCTATATCACAAGCTCTAAGCTCTAAGCCTCATCTCAACTTTTTTTTTCCTGCAAAAATAGATAGATGGTCAATGTGGTGCGCTGTACATATATACAGGTCAAGCCTAAAGCATCCCGACAAACCTTTTCAGAACAGCCAGAGTAACGACATAAACTCAGCAAGCCAACCCGCCAAACAGAAAAGTGCTACCAGTCAGCCAAGTCTAACAGCTGCAGTAATGCGGAGATTTCACCTTCACACTACGTCTCGTAGTGTGGTCGTCGTGGGTTGTTGCCGCCCTAAGGATGAGTCCTATTTATATCCGGGTTCCCAGTGGGTTTTTGAAATATAGCCCCACTTTGGGTTGAGTTCACGATCAAGCAACCTGAAGCGATAGACGTCTCTATGTCTCCGACAATGGCTCGAAGAGGAATCAGGAAAACAATGGAGCCGTCGAGTATATTGTGCCCCGGAGCTTCGGGTGAACTTACTGATAGTGGCGGACACCTGTCTATTGAGCCTGGGCTAGAGATACCTTAAGCATCGATGAACCATCCGTTGTTCAGGAATAACTACAGGCGGAATTTAGGAAGTTGAAGGATCGATTTCGTGGGTTTGATTGATGGAGACCTGGATTACTGAATCGGTCGACAAGAGATTGATAACGACGAATCGTTCAAAAAGTCTACTGAAGATCAAGATCGACATAAAAGTCTTTTTTTCTCATGAAAGCTTCACCGACTGAAAAGTTTTCTTTTTTCCAGCAAAAAAGCCCCTTCGGTACCAATTTGGCAACAAGCTCCCGCATTTATGCGTCATGATCCAAGGAGGCACGAGCAGTTACCAGATACAGCCCCAAGTACATGACTTCACCCCGCAGTTTGCTAGCGATTATCACAGAATAAGGGTCAACAATGTAGATACACTAGTATTATTACATAGAAACGACAAATTCTGTTATTGACAGGTCCACTCTTAGTACATGTGTCTGCGACAACAAACTGGAATGCCAAATACTGCATACAACCCGGATAAACAAGGCCTTTATTCTTCGCTACAAGGCATCATGATACATCATTAACCTCACATCAACTCCTTAAGCACGCGCCTTTCAGTCGCTAAGTTTGAACCAAGCCATATCCAGTTGTCATACAATATTCAAGCTTCAAAAATTACATTAATCACGGTTTGGCAAAAATGAATTTGTTAATAATACTCCGCTAGGAAAATCTTCAATTACCTCCAAGTGGTACAAACAAAACAGGAACTAAATACGGCCTGGATCCAACCATGTGTAGAGAAAAGCAGCCAATAAGCAATGAATAGAAATCAAAAGTGCAACCATAACCAGTAATCCAGCAAAAACCAAACCGAAAACCTCAAATATCCAAGATCACCAAACCACAGTAGATTGTAAAAATTACAAAGACTCGACGAACTCCTTGATCTCCTCATCGACAATCTCATGAATTCTATCAGAGAACTTCTGGGCCTTGGTAGCAACGCTCTCGGCACCCTTGATGATCTTGCCAGAAAGGACGTCAAGGTCAGCCTCAATGGCCTTCTCAAGCTCCTTAATATCAATGGGGGCCTTGGAAGCAGCTTTCTCATTCTTGACCTTGTAAGAACCAGCATCGACAATGGCAGAGTAGTTGTTGCAGCCACCACCGTTCCAGGCGAGGACGTTGGGAGTGTCTTTGGGCAGGTCTGACAGAGCACCCTCTGTGGCAATGCCGATGATGGTCTTCTTCAGCTCAGCTGGGGTGATGGCAGCGACAGAGTACTCCGAGTCAGCAGCAGGCTGCAGCGATAGGTAGTAGGCCAGAAGACCAGCAATGTGAGGAGAGGCCATCGAGGTACCAGAGATGGTGTTGACGGCATGCTTGGAGCCAATCCAGGTGGACTGGATGCTCAGACCGGGAGCAAAGATGTCAGTACACTTACCCCAGTTGGAGAAGTAAGCACGGCTGTCATCAAGAGCAGAGGCACCGACGGTGACAGCATTCTGAGCCGCAGCAGGCGAGTAGTTGCAGGCATCGGCGTTGTCATTACCGGCGGCCACAGCAAAGTGGACGCCAGCGTCAACAGCAGCGTTGACAACCTGGTCAAGGGCAACAGTCTTGCCACCACCCAGGGACATGTTGGCAGCAGAACCCTTAAAGCCTTTGCGTTTACCAGCCTTGGCCTCCTTCAGGGCCTTCAAGTGAGAGTTGGCAGCCCACTCGACACCCTTGACGACATCCGACATAGTACCAGAGCCGTTAGAGCGGAGGACCTTGACGGCGTAGACGTTAGCCTTCTTGGCGACACCGTACTTCTTACCAGCGACAGTACCGGAGCAGTGGGTGCCGTGACCGTTGCCATCAACGTCGTCATCGCCATCGGGGATGGTCTTGCCCCAGTGGGCGCGGCCCTCGAAGTCGACGTGCTCAACGTTGGTACCAGTGTCAATAACGTAGACATCAACGCCCTCACCACCCTCGTTGGCGTACAGGTATTTGTTGAAGGTACCAAAAGACAGAGCATCACGGTGGGAGATACGAGCTAGACCCCAAGGGGCATTCTTCTCAGTGTCACCGGAGCAGGTGTCTTCGGTGACGATAGGGGTGGGGTTCAGAGTGTGGACAATAGTATCCTTCTCAATGTACTCGACCTATTGTTACAGCATAGATGATTAGCGATGTTTTAAGACATGTCGGATTGCGATACCGCCGGTAAGACTTGCAGCAAGTCTTACACGGACCCTGCGCAAATAGTTTATCTCGGTGATATTCGCAATCACATTCTTCGTCGATAAGCAGAGTTCAATATACTTACATCAGGGTGTCTGCGGAGCTGCTCAATCAGCTCATCATCAAACTGACCGGCGTAACCCTTGAAGCCATCGCCAATCTTGAAGGTGTGCTTCAGGCCAGACAGGACGCCAAAGTCCATACCACGACGGCGGAGCTCAAGGCGCCTCTCCTCACCGGCATCATGAAGAGACTGGATCCAGCCGTGGTGGGTAGAGGCGGCCTTCTCGTCAACGTGATCCTTGAACTTGATGATGTACGAGTTGGGGATGGTCTCGGCGTGAACCGAGGAGAGAACAGGAGCGGCCTCACCGTGGACGGTGCCGATGGAGAAGGAAGAGGGAGCGGCTGAGGTGGCAGCAGCCAGGGAAAGGAGGACAGAGACAGAGGTAGTCTTCATTATGGGCTATAAATGAATGGTGTGGTTATAGCAGATGGATAGATAGATGACGCGATGCTGTCTTCCAGAGACAATGTACACTCCAATCTAGACTGAGCTAGAAACTATTGGTGTGTGGAAATCAATGCTTGGCCGGGCAAACACGTAGGGAGAAAAACAAGAAACGCAATGGAATCGAGTACAAGATTGTAGTTGGTGATGGGGTGATTGATTGAGGCTAAGGCTAGAAAAGTCTGGATAAAAAGGAAGAAGAAGGAGAAGGAGAAAAATAGGGAATGACTACCAAGATGCTCTTTAAGAAGGCGACCAACTCTATAAAGGGAAGGAACCAACAATGACGGTTGACTAATTACGTATAACATCTGCTGCTTTCCCCCGACACGAATAGCAACGGCACCTGAGACTTGGTTCAACTGCGGCATCCATGTTTCTGGGCGGGTAGGAACACGCCCAAAAGGGCCAAAGTGAATGGGTCCTTTGGGTAATTGCCTTGTGCTAGTTTCCAGTGATGTTGCATCATAGCCATGCATGATTGCCAATTGCTAGTGTTTCTTGATTAATATTGCTCTTGGTTGCTTACAGGCATATTGGCCGCTAAAAGGGTGCACTGTAGCAGCTTTATCCGAACATGGGAGGAGGGAGGAGAAGGCTGCAGCCCACGGACAGCGACGGCGATAAGCACAACATATACTAGATGATTGAATGTGATTTCTAGACAAGACTAGGATCAACAGCCGAGCGACCTCAAGGCAATACCCAATACGGCCGCCTATAACTATGGTTGAGGTCGCATAATTAAATAATCAATAACTTCTTTTTATTAACCCAAAAATGGCAATTCACGTGGTGCCAATATGTTCTAGTGGCTATGCTCTGTAAGTCAGTTGACTACCTCCCCTGTAATAGATGGCTACAGTGAGAGGAGCAACTCCTTTCCTATCTCACACAGATATCAAGATCACGGGAAGGAGGCAACTTCATACGGCACGAGGTCCATATGTTGCAGGTACAATGAACCGTGACCAAAAAGCGGAGAAGCGGAGACAATGAAGGTCAAGCACATGAAGATTAATAACAACTATACGTCTAGATAACAAGACCTGAGAATTTAGGTTGTACATGGCATTATCAAAGTTGAGGTTTATCTCAAATAACAATTTGTGATCTCAACTGAACAGTCTACGAAATGACGACACTGGTAAACAAACCCCAAGTACAATAATCAGAAAAACAAAAGCACGTCCCCAGGACTCCCAACTAATCAATATCCAGAGAGCTGTTGAGATCAACCAGGGTGAGAAGTGTACCAGGTACCAGCACATCAATGCGGGGACATGCCAATAAGCATGTCTCTGTGACTCTATCCGCCGCCCTAGGCCGGTAGTCTGTAGTCAGAGCATGATCTTCCATGAAACATGCGCACAGCAAAAACTTAGCGATATCATCTAACGTCTGTTGTATTACGAGTCTCCTGTGTAGATATTTAGTCACAAATCCGGATTTGTTGAGAGACTGAAGGATGTATCAAGGTTGATAGGCAGTGCTATGAGATCCATAAGAAACCAAGGAAGAGGTAACTCTATTGGACATCCATTAGTTCTTGTGGTTGTGAATGCAGGCTTAGGAGATACGACAGGGGATATTAAGTGTCACAACACCACAACGTCACCACCTAGCAGTGTATCATCCAGCCTCGACGTCGCCATAAACAATTAGTACGTGACAACCTTTTCCCTCTAACAATCAACAAAAGATGTATCAGAATGTCACTACAGCCTCACCCATCAAGTATATACCCATGATCACACTCTAGATAATCATAACCATCTCCATTTTTCATAGCTCCCGTTTATTCCCTAGCTTCAGAACCTCTCTTCCGCTTTTCTGCTCTTATCACCCATTATTACGCGCCCCAGGAGTTGAATGAGCAAGATACTGATAACGACAGTAGTGACACACCAACTTTCAGGCCAATCAGGTGAGTAATCAACAACAAACTAGGGAAGGAATCTCAACTGAAGAATGCGCACCTGGCCTTGCCTTAATCGGCACCGCCTTGACATTTAGTACACACACTGTACTCATGCAAGGCTGCTGTCGTGATTGCGATAGATGGCGCAAGATATCAAGATGAGGAGAGGGCCAGCCCGAGTATGATGCGAAATTTTTTTCCAGTTGAAAAGTTGAAAAAGTCGGTCGCGTAATTGCATTTAATCATCGTATCCAATTTAATCTAGTCTAGTAGCATTACTGGAGCACTAGAATGAGCCTATCTCATCTTGATTAGACAGCCTCTTGCGTCATATGCCCAGGCACCTCCGCAAAAATGTACAGTCAGTGTAGCACTGTGTATCATACCTGTTTGGGTCATTGTTCATGTGCCCTCTCCACCTTGAACCTCACATCTCTCTACCGACATGTCCGACATCCCCGTCCCCTTTCTCCGTACCTTATTGCTTGCACATACACATACACACATAACAACAAACATACACGCACTCAGGAGACCAACGATCATAGCCATTTAGATACACACTCACAATATGGCATGCCCAACAGGGTGTAAGAGTCACCGTTACTTGCCTCACTTATAGTTAGTAAAACAATATTCCGAACCAAGACATGATGACCATCCATAACCATCTCAATTTTAATGTACACCATCAGGGTTGTCATCATAAACATGCAGCTACAAAGTCCTGTCAGACACATAGCACACAAACAATGCACAAGACTAAGGCAAATAAGTAGCGTCCTTTGTAACTGAAGCCCAGTGACAAATTAGATATCCACTCCAGAACACGAACAAAGGCCATTTTCCTTTTGTACTGCTGAATTCCTAGTCATGACAATGGACAAAAAGGTACAATCGAGACAAATAATATGTGATGCGGGATGCAATGAGCCTAGTGTCGCCGTTTGCAGATAAGGCCCCTTTCTTGCTCCCTTTGATGACAGACTGATTCCCTTCGCAAGGGGCACGGAGCTGGGCGATCAGTGTGCCATAATTTCGACCGTAATGTTGATGTCCATTTTCTAGATAGCGAATCTGGGTTCAATCTTGCGTGTGTATGTGTGTATAGCAAAGGGACCTTGAGGGGCTGACTGATTTCGGATGAGGCTGGTGCGTCGTGGGTTGGGGGTTGGATTGGGGTTTATGAGAGATGAGGCTTGTCGCCGCGCGTGACTGGACTGGTGAGTGACAAAGTATAGATATACAAACTTCGATATTTGTTGGTTCTTTATTCATGGCACATGCCAGGTACACCCGTAAATCACATTCACCAACCTCATTTGTGAAATTGCCATTGTAAACTCTGACCTTTGACTGAAATGAACATCACTAAGTACTTTGCTTGTCACAAGCAATCAAGCAATAAGCTCAATGTCCACAATATGCGTGTAAATATAAATAACATCCCCCATGACATCTATCTCAACTATTACCCACAAACCCATATTCAATTGAGTCTCCATTTTTAACTCTGTTCATTACTTGCATTATATAGAACGCCGGGAACCATCGGTAGTATATACTCCTTTACTGCGATAAACATTCTATCAGTATCATGATCGTTGCTGGCGCTTGGAGACAGGGGAGGGGGGAAGAGAAGAAAGGCATTATTCCTTATCGTAGGACGTATATATTTAATCTGAAGGAGCCGATGCGATGCGCCCGGGACTCAGGTGGCCTGGTGGTCTGGGTCGTCTGAGATTGAAATTGATCATATTAAGATGATTGCCGTAGTAAGGTACTTGGAAAGCATTTGCATTCCATCGAGACTTGAGCCGCTTGTGGCTGAGTTGTTATTTGGTGCAATAACGCCAAGGTTCAAATAACAGAGAAATGCTGTGGTAACACATTTTGTTAATTAACCCTAATATAGCACATGCCCAAATCGTTCATATTTGTTTATAATGATGAACAATAGTACCAACATATTGTCAAGCGAAACTCGTTTCTATGCACAGAAACAGACAAAATAACCTTCTGGTTCATACCATATCTAGCGAGTGAAGACACCTGCATAACCACGACCGGTTCACATGCAGGGCGTACAAGTACTGCGGATCCCGCCTCCTTTGAACCATTGGTCCGGTTCCGACCGGCTGTCCGTACCTCTTCCTCCGATACAGTCGGTATACACAGCTTCGCCTATACATCTACCGGGTTATGCCCATCTCAGGACCAATATACATCTGAATCTCGTATCGACAAGACGAACGCAACATCGACTCGCATCTTTTACCGCAAAGTTGATACAGTCAAAAATAAACAAGAAAAAGAAATAGTCCACTACTGAAGAGCGGTGAGTCCAGACAGCTGCAATAAACGACTACCCTGTGACCTGCCAGTCTATATTGCCAACAAACGGCCTTACTTTTACATGCAACAAGCTTGCTGTCCATGCAGCTGTCTGCAACACTATGGGGCTTCCTCGCCAGATATTTCTGAAGAGAACCCAATACCCACTTACGATAACCACCCATTACCTTACTTTTTTTACCTTCTGAGTTGTCTCTAGCACCTGTGCTCGCCTCAGCGGCAGAAAGAAATCACGACCTCTAACGTTGCCATCGTGATCTTTCCCCACTTCGTAGCCCAACAAAGCGACCTTTGCCACAAATCATCGGCATTGATTTCCCCACATCCATAAATAATAAACATCACCAGCTATCTGTAAATGTATCAAGTTATTGGTTGACCGCCAGGTCAAAAATGAACAAACAGATAAAAAAGCCCAAGAAAATAGCGTCGCAATCTGATATGTGCTGTTACTTTGACCCGCCCCAATAATTGCCCGTGTGTTCCTGGCATCTGCAGGTTGCGCAGCGGTGGCCCCGGAAGGCCATATACACACATACGGTGCGGGTTGTGATTGGGCCTTGATTTTCACGGACGGTCAAACACACAAAATACACCAATAGTAGGCTTCCGTGGGCCATCTAGATGCAGAGACAGTCTACTTGTTTCTGCGGATTTGTTCCATTGGGCTCGGATTGGATGTGTTGGCGGGGGATCATATCATTTCGTTTTGGACTAAGAGGTGGTTGGTGTTGAAATCTACGAGTGAAGTAGCTTTGGAATTATGGAATTGTGGGGAGGATGTCTGAAAGAGAGAGATGTAAGTAGAGTAGAGTAGACGAGAGAAGTGTTAAAACTTAGACCCTTCATGTCTTTCGTTTTGGGAGTTTTGAGGCTATGGTCGTGATAATTTCTTAAAAGTCGTGGTTATCATCGATCCAAAACGCAGTTATCAACGAAATAATTGTCATAAATTATCGCGTGAACCTGAAACTTGTTACTCTTCTTTTATACTTACTCAAAATAAGTCGTCATTGAAGTTACATCAAAACTATCGCCACATCTGAATATAACCAACAAACCAACAAACGGCCGGCGCCACATTATCCCCGGCACCACCAACAGAGCCGCTCTACCAAAAACGGTAACTACTCCGAACTCATCAACTGGAGATTCCGGATTTGAGCTGCAACTGGAATCAACAATAAGAGTTAGAGAAGCAGTTGCTTGTTACAATCTATTGTTCTTTCCTTGATACGTCTTCCCACCACCTTGTTGTTGACAGCTCCCGGTAACTGCCGGATCCGCACCGTCATCATGACTTCCTCCGATAACTTGGACTTGTGCTGGTTACCAGTGCCAGAGCCTTTCCCGTTCAGAGAATCTGCGCCTCGTCGTCCTCGACTTGTCCGGAATCAAATGAATGCCCTCATTGAACAGATTTCTCTGAACGATCTATTCTTTCCACATGTTAACGATACTACTACGCCTACTACGCCTACTACTGCCACTACTGCCACTACTTCTATAAACGCCTTTAACAACAACAACAACAGCAACGTTAATCAGTTTACCTTAGCCAACGGTAACAATAACATCTCCAACCCTCTTAGTCATCTTTCATCAATCTTCCCCGCCATTGCCCAAGAGGCCCTCCCTCAGATTCCCGCTTGGCTGCCTTCGGATCTGCTCAGTGACATTGACGTCCCGATGGATCTTCCCACCCCCGGTCCCGGATCGTGGGCTACTGCCACCACCGACACCTTTTTCCACTCTATCCCTGCTACCGCCCACCCCGGTCATCACCACGGGCCTGCGCTCGGGACCATGACTCCCGGAAATACGACCGCCATGTCTAGTGGTAGTTCTCATCAGGAATCTTATTACAATGCCCAGCAACATGCTACTTATCATGCTTCTACTGCATCTTACCATGGCAACCTGTCCCATGCCGCAGCTTCATCAGGTGTCTCAAGCTACACATCGTCGTCACCGACCCGAACTTCGACATCTCGAACTTCGTCGCCGACTCGTACCGTTGCTGAGCACCGGTTCTCAATATTGAACTCAGAAACTGCTTTCCGGGATGCTGCTGCCGGAGCTGCTGCTTCCTTGCAGAAGAGCTATCTCAACCGGAGCCAGACTCAGGCTTCTCGCTCTTCGACCCGGCAACGCTCTCTGCCACCAGCCCGCTCCAGCCTGAGCGAGTATCTAAAGACGCATTCAATTAGTGAAGAGTCTCCCGAGACCGGCACACTGAGACGTGCTCAGTCCCAACGGACACCAAGCCGGACTCGTTGGTTGTCAAGTACTTTGGCGTCTTTGATCATGGACGACAATAATACTCCACTCCCAAATTATGTTGCTCGGCAAAGAAGCTCCAGTGGCATACGCCGGACTCTTCGCCATCAGGCTTCAGTGTCAGAGATTACACCGACTACCTCTTCTCCTTCGATCCTAAGAGCTTCACCATCTCTGGACACGGGCCGTTTGGTTATTAGTAACGCCCCGAGTCCGACCAGACCGCTTCGAGCCGCCAAGTCCATGTCATTCTTAGACAGGGCTCCACCTGTCATCTACCGCGGACCCGACAGAGCCTCATTTCTCCGTAGACCTTCTGGTCGTCACTATCGGTTTTCAGATGAGGATACCGTCTACGGCGACAAGAAACCATACGTCATCCGCCGGTCGATTCGGACGCCCAGCGCCAGCACGACCACTGCAGTGGACGAGGATGCTTCGGACAAGGCCTCGAAGCAGGAGGCGACGGGCAACAAGAAATCCACGGCCAAGGACAAGATCTTTGACTTTTTTAGGTTCGGAAAGAAGGCCTTGGCACCTTTGATGAAGAAGCACCAGGGCCGGTCGATCTCTAAAACGCTGCCTCCTCCTTCGGTCAAGTACAACACTGATTTGGCTCCCCCGGAGGCGGATCCTTCTGCTGCACAACGCATTGGCCATCTTGCATTGACTGGTACACCGTACTCGGACGCATCAGACGGCCGGCCGTCGACTATGGGTACCGATATGGCCGAGCTTATCCAGACTAACACGGCCTCAACATCCAACGACGAACCGCCTCACACTCCGACTGGGCAGATACGCTTCCGGCAGTATGAATTTTGTGATCGTGACAGCAACCTCTCTGCCTCAATTAGAACTGTCCGCATTGTGGACAGCCGTCCAGAGCTGCAACATCCGAGCCCCCAGAGCGGAGGGCGGAGTTCACAGAACGCCTTTTTTCGGACGAGTCCTTCGTTCCGATCCGAGGTTCGCAGATTGATGGCCGAAGAGGAGGGAAAGCTGTTGACGGAGGCTGGCTCGTGGCCCGAGGAAGTCCGGAACAGCGGGAGCACTATGATTCGGCGGTCCACTTCGGTTAATGACGATGGTTCAAGCAGCGTGTACTCACTGGGGTTTGAAGGAAAGGAGCAGGAGGGGAGAGATGCGACGGAGAGACCGGAGCAACCGTAGAGCCAGGCTCCAGTCATCACGTCGGTGTCTTCGTATTCTGTAATGCGGAATCCAGATGATGTGTTACTGCCGGCTCCGTCTTCGCATCGCGAGCCCAGCATCTGCAGCTCGGCTGACTGGAACCAGGTGCCGGACTCGATCAGATCGAAGCCGTGGGCTTGTGGTCTGAGTGATAATGGATCACAGCGACAGATTTCATCGTCGGTGACGTCGACTTCGCGGATGAAAATGGAGCCGATGCCTCAAGTTAGGATTGGCCATGTGCGGGAGGCTGCTGAGGTTGTTGATTACTCGGAAACTGATGCGATGAGTGTCAAGACGGCGGAACATGCCCCGTCAATTGTGGAATCGGTGCGGAGTGTTCTTCGGGTGGAATCCCCCGAGGCTTCAAGTCCTGTGGCAGTGTCTTCGTCTCCTTCCTCAGCAGCGATCAAGCCGTTGGGTGCTGCTTATCGTATGTCGTCACCTTTGGCATTGAACAATGCTTTCCCTCCTTTTGCTCTGGCTGCTGATACCGGGGTGCCGAAGCCGGCCCGTATCAACAATGTGGCTGCCGGCTATCTCGATAATCTTGATGTTGAGAACCGGCCCGGAGTTTTGTTGACTACACCGGATCGCAACCTGCAGGCTCGAGTAGAGCAGGAGTCTCTAGTTAGTAACAAGCTCAAGCACAGCCAGAGTT
The DNA here is from genome assembly GCA_002778035.1 of Ambrosiella xylebori. Lineage (NCBI taxonomy): Eukaryota > Fungi > Ascomycota > Sordariomycetes > Microascales > Ceratocystidaceae > Ambrosiella > Ambrosiella xylebori. Next base: position 3,201,074 of record PCDO01000002.1, read on the forward strand.
ACAGCAACTTTGGATGTGGCAGAAGCCCGAGCCCTACGCTAAGTTTGAAGACTACGATGGTGGTGACGGCGTCGGCGGAGAAGCGGATGTGGCAAAGACAACGAATGTCTCCGGGCCGGAAGATGGCGGATGCATTTTTGAAGAACCGGAGGAGAGAGCAGCAGGAGCCGCTGGGAGGGAGGCGGGACCTGTCCGCTGCCTTTGTGTGAGGGTTTTGACTTTTATGTGATTGTTATGATGACATTGTGATATGACTAGTTTTTCATGATTACGGCTTTTCCCTTGTGGTGGAATAAGTTTATAAGGTTGTTGTTGAACTTTTTCACTTCTTCCTTTTTCTTTCTGTTTATTGCTTTTAATAACAGGACGGAGATAGCAATTTTGTTAATTTGTATAGTTGTATTAATGAAATCAATGGAATGGGTATTTATAAACTGACAGCCACAAAAGTAAGATGCATGCGAACAATCGAAAGAATACAAAGAATAACAATGACGCAAAGAAAAGGCTTGTGACAAGGGCGTTGGTGGCCTTACAGTTACAATGTAAGACTGTTATAACAACATCTTCCTTGCCTCTCCCCGTGATATTACCTCAACCTCTAGTCCTTCTTATCCCCTTTCCCCTCCATAAACCACTTCATCACATTCAAAAACCTCTCCTTGCCATCCCCCTCCATAACATCACCATGACATGGCACCAAATTCTTAAATTGCCACCCCGCAATCGTCCTCATCCGCTCCGCATAGTCCGCCCGATCTTTAGCAAAGACATAATATTGCATAATCCGCGGCCATGTGAGCCCCCGCGCCTCATCCGTATGATTCAGCGCGTTAAAGATGCGCGTGAGGAGCCCCGAGTGCGCCGAGAGGGTCGTGGGGTCACGGGCAAACTGCTCAGTGGCGGGCAGGTTGAAGAGGAGGTCGGCTTCAAGGAGGGTGGCGGTAGGTTTGTGGAGGAGGACGAGCTCGCGGTTGGCGTGCGAGGGGATATAGAGGGAGGTGAAGGTGTCGGTGAAGTCGGGGGGCAACTGCGGGGTGGTTGTGGCCGTGAAGATGAAGTCGATGGGGATATCGGTGACGGACGGGCTGTTGGAGTCCTGAGGTTTCTTGGCGGTGGCGGCGCGCTTTTCCTGAAGGCCTTCGGGGGCGAGGATTTTAGCGGCGGGAAAAGCTGTTTTCCATTCGGTGAGGAAAAGGTGGTGTTCTATGTCGGGGCAGATGATGTAGGCGATGTCACCGCCGAGGTTTTGGATGGCAGTGCGGACTTCGGGAGTGAGGGCGGTGGGGGAGAAGGCGGCGAGGGTGCCCGAGGTGAGTTTGGCGAGGGTGCAGCGGCCACCAATGGGGACGCGAGAGAAGCGGAGGAAGGGAAGGGAGATGGTGGTTATGGAGGGGTTGAGGGAACGGATGGTGAGGACGGAGGAAGGTTGCAGGGGGACGAGGGAGGACATTCTGGTGGTGGTGGAGAAAAAGAGGGATTTTCTGGGAGAGAGAAGAAGAAGAGGTTGATAATTTTTCTGACGATTGATAGTGGGTCGTCTGATGATGGCGTGGGAACTGAGACGGGCAAGTGAAGTCTCGAGAGATGCTTTTGTGCGTGTAACTGGTGACCGAAACATTTCGATCGAGGACAAAAGAAAGTGGACGGTGAACTTTCCTTTATATAAATCTATGAAACTAGAAAAATTTTCATTCCTGCTTTTCTTGGCCAAATGGGAAAGTAATAAAGATGTTGCTTCCAAATAACGTTGCTGCTTTGCCATGGACGGCGTTTTTCCGGATTGGGAAGTAGACAGATGACGTTGCGGGTGGGGAGCCGAGGATATTGGTTCAAATGGTTGGTATTCCAATTACGCACATAGTTTATTGTTGGAGTTTATTGTGTATTGATTTAATGCAGTAAGCAATCAGTGGTGCCCCGAGAACTTCTTTTTGGAATTTATTATTTCTATTTGTGTTTTGATGCATGAACTGGACTAACCTTTCTTGTCTGGTTATTTGTCACCTGCGACCCAAGTCCAAGCTTCCTTCTTGGTGGCCTGTTATCAATTTTCAAGTTCAAATATGTGACGGCTCCGGGCCCAAGAATCGATAATTGCAGATTAAATATTCCTTTTTTATTGATCCCTCGGCATATTCCTGAAATTTGTCAACTATTCCTCATACATGCGAAGACGAAAAAGGGAGGGATTGTGTGTGTGTGTATTAATTTAATATCCTCGTTGTATGTATCACAGGAACCGGGTTCACAAAGCCTATCTTTTTGTCTCTTGAATTCCAGTTTCTTATTCCAAATTCACATTTCGCTAAAGATACTATCCATGACACACCATGACAATGATTTGAATTCTTCAGACAAATGGCGTTTCTCAGCTGCATACATGACCGACATCCCTTGACCTTTTTCTGTTCAAGTTCGAAACAATAATCACGCTAATCTTCCCGTGCAATCCTACTCTCGGGACCGAAGCCCTCTTTCTCGGGTGGCTCAATACAAAAATACCGACTGAATAGGCTTGATTGCTTCTCCAATGACATGGGTCGGTGTCTTGAGTAAGGCGATTATGAAAAGAATGATGGAAGACGGTTAGCAAGTGGCAGAGGGTATTTGACACGGGTGGGCCGTCCACATGTTGACAGAAGGGTAATGTAGAGGATAACGTGAACATGTGAACTACTTGGATGAATGATGTATATCTGGGACTGTTATTGACGTGTTTTGCCACAATAACAGCGTGCCTGTCAACCTTGTCCCAACCATCACTAATAAAAGGGTTTGTAAACCCTCGTGCTCGTTGCTAGGTGGACGATCCTTTGGGCTCAATGATATCAATCAGCCAAACGAATAACGACCCGACGAGACCAGAGATAGATACGTGCATGTGAAATTCCAGGATCACCATATCAAATCGTCATATCTACACTAAACCATCCATACGCACACAAGAAAGAAGCTCACGGTGATCATTATCCCTTGGTCTTGTCCCATCTTGATCCCTAATTGACCCCTAATATACATTTACACATCTCAGTAATTTATCATATATCATTATATACATTTATACAATCTCAAATTATCCTAATAATCGCCTCTTCTTGCCTCAATGTCCTTCCCCACACCGTCCTCCTCCTCCCCCTCCCCCTCCCCCTCCCGCCCCCTCTCTATTCACACCACTACCTCCACCCTCCCCCCACCCCCCATTTTCCCCTCCCCATCCTCCCTCCTCGCCCCCAGCGACCTCCAAGCCTCCCGTACTGCCTACACCACCCTCTTAACCACTGCCAAATCCTTCCGCCTCGCTCTCTCCACCCTCTCTACCGCCTCCGCCTCTTTCGGCGCCGCCCTCGAAACCTGCGCCCGCCTCAAAGAGTCCCTTACTGCCCCATCCGCCGTTCCCGCCTCCGCATCCATATTCACATCTATACCCACCTCCACTGAGCCCACCGGCGGACTCTCGAGCGCCCTCATGGCTGCCGGTGGCCTCCACCAGCTAATTGCCAACCACCACAATATCTTATCGGAAACCCTCTACCGCAACTTTGAAGTCCCCCTCCTCACCGATCTCGACAACTGGACAGCCTCTATCGAAAAAGAAGAAGCCACTTACTCCGCCTCGCTCGCCGCGAAAACCCACGCCCTCCGCAAATGCGAAAAAGAAGGTGTCACCCTCCAAAGGCAAAAGCGCCGCAACATCGCCGGGTTCCGCCGCCACCTTGTCGAGTTGGCCGGTCTTGTCGACGACCTTTCATCCGTCCACGCTTCGTACGCCGAGGCGCTGATGCGCGAGGGGCAGGCGATGGCGGGGACGATTGTCGATGCTGCTTGCAGTATTGTGCGGGCAGAGGTTGAGATTTACGAAGGGTTGGCGCGGAAAGGGTGGAGTGGCGGGGGGCTAGAGGATGTTTTGGAGCGGGGAGCCGACTTGTTTGCACCAGATGAGGAGGCATTGAGGGTGGGGATGGTGGGGGATGGGGTTGGGTCGGGGGGTGCGGAGGTGCGTGAGGGGGAGGCGAAGTTGTTTAGTATATTGGCGCCGATGGGCTTGTTGGCGGAGGAGGAGAGGGAGTTGGGATTGGGGAGGGGCGATGGTGATGGCGATGGCGATGTTGATGTGCCGAGTGGCGAGGACGATGAGGACCTGGTGATATTTGCGAGGACTGAAAGGAAAGCTGAGGAGTCGTTAACAGATATAAACACCGATGAGGATGACAAAAATGACGAAGACAAAGGGAAAGGAAAGGAAATTCATAGTCTAAGTCATCTCGAGACACCAAGGACAGATGATGAAAGGAGGGATTATCTCAAAAATGACGATGGGGTTCCCACAGACCCGGACATGTCCGGGACGGAAGAAAGTGGGGCGTCAACGCCGAGGATGCACGAGGTTACGAGAGGAGTAAGGAATACCGAGTTGTTAGTGGACGAGCATCATGCTATTTGGGCACGAGACGACGAGGCGTGATTTTGTAAAATCTACATTAACTATGTTGTTATAGTTAGCATTTTTTGTTTTCTTTTTCTTTTTCTTTGAATTCATATATCTGCATTCATATATACTCATCACTAGAATCCAAGCATCAACTGATAAACGAAAATGATATAATAATAATGACCAAAACCTACAAATATCTCTAACCAAGCAATCAAATCAATACAAAAAAGACAAACCAATGCAATCCCTAAAACGCCCCCAACCAAGACCCTCACTATTTACTACTCATCCTTCACACTCCCTGCAATATCCCCCCCAAACAACCACAACCATAAATCCAACAAGAAAACAACTTTCCAATACAAACTCGCCCGCCCCCAATCAAACTCCCCCGTCTCCCCCCTCGGCACCGCACTTCCCACAATGCTCCCCGAAAACCAACTCACAAACGGAATCGCTCCCACTACCCGCTGCGCCACACTCTGCTGGGGCAGCAACGCCTGCTCCGCTGGCAGAATCGTCACCTTCTTCGCCGTCGGGATTTTCCGGCAGAACCTACTGCCGCTCCCTTTCTCGCCCGAGGCGTCCTCGGCGTCGTGCATCGTTGTGTCATGAAGGTCGCCGGAGGCCGGGAAGCCACGGCGCCTGTTAAGATACACTGAGGATCCCGTCGGGACCGTCTCTTGGTCGAACGAGGCTGTCGTCGACGATGTGGTAAAAGAGTCACGGGGTTCCTGGTCGAAAAGAGAGCTCGTCATCGTGCTTCGAGACATACCCAAACCACCATTACTCCCAGTCCTCTTCAAGAACGGATTAGCCCCCGTTCCCATTCCGGCACCAATACCACCACTCGCTTGCCCTTCTGCCGCTAACCCCGAAACACTCTTACTCCGCCCCAAGCCCCCTCCAAACAACCCACTCAAATCTTGCACCGCCTCATCCTTCCCTGGCGGAACCCCCCTCCACACCTCTGCATACACCAGATACCCATTGATAATCTGCGGGCTCGCCGACCTCGCCGCTTCCGCCGCCTCCACACTCTCAAACGTCACCTTGACCCAATGTTCCCCCCCCGCCGCCATCGCTACCTTTGCCCTCTCCGTCGGCGTCATCGGCTTCCGCTGCGTAAAAGCAGGATCCGTCAACTCCGACCGATACCTCCTCTGCTCTCGCGGCGGCGCCCTCGGGTAATCCTCGCAAATCCGCCCCGCCAATGCCTCATAATGCGCAATCGCCGCATACTGCGCCGTCGAATTCCGGTACCCTCTCAAAATCATCTCCGTCGGCACCATGCCCCCATTTCTCTCCTTGGTCGCTGATGTATCCTCTGACGCATCAATCAGCGGCTGGGACACAGACTTTGACAGTGAGGACCGCCGTCTGGGGGCCGTCGCAGCCTGCGCGGATACCCAGTCGCCAAAGATCTTGTCAGCCGCCGCTGACGTGGGATTGTCGCGTTCGGAGCGGCGGGGAGTGCCTGTGCGGGAGCGAGAGCGTCTGTTCGATTTTCCAAAGGAGCCGGTTTCAGGGACAGCACGGCGATTACGAGATGGAGGAAGACCTCCTTCTTGTCTGGAGAGGAAAGAAAAGGTTAGCGGGGTGTTGGATACAGGTGCTGGGATGGGACATGGGATGGGATGGGAAGGGGATAATGGACAGGACGTACTGGGAGAAGACCATAGCATAGGGGCGCTGAATGCCATCGGAGCCAACGTAGAGTTCGTCCTCAGGGACATTATGAAGAATAAGAGGCGCCATTTTGGTTATATATTCGTATGCTTTTGTTGCTTGATTGTGCTGTGAATCTTGATAGCTCCTCTCGACAAGTTTCGTCAATCCCACGCGTTCTCTATTAAATCAACGCCTCTTTTTGTTCCGTGAGAAGCCTGACCAGACCAAAGTTCCGTACCGTCGCTCAGTCAAAATATTAAATAATAAAACGAAAAAAAATCACAAGGGAAAAATCGCGATGCAAAAGAACAAAAAAGCTTCCCCGTGCTGTAGTCGCAAAAATGACAACGCTAATTAACCCAGCAACCAACAAAAAGCTAACAAAAAGCTTCAATTTACTTTTTGCTAAATTTGTGCCAGGGATAAGCAGCGGCGCGCCATGCACGTGCCAAAATGTCATGTGAAACCAGTTGTTAGGGTTTGTAAATGTGGGTTACAGCCAACGACATAACATCTGATGAAAAGACAGTCACATATTTATTGAATGTAGAAAAGGATGGAGAGACGTGTGATCCATAAAGAACAATGCTCACTTAAATTGTTGGTCGTAGCCACAGCCAAAGAAACCATAACGAAAAGGTATAAGTCACGCCCAGAAAAACTCGCAAATAACCATCTAGCAAACACCGATACTCACCTAGATATATACGCCCTCACTTCTATCACACCCACACCATTCATAACTACTACCGGTCATCCCCTTTACGTTGCTGTTTATTCTGCTGCTGGTGTTCTGCCCTCAACACCGATGGCCCCTGGAATCCCGCTGTCGTACTCTGCACCACAGTGCCCACCGGCCGCACATTCTGCAACTCAACACTATCCCTCTTTCTTAACTCCCGCTTCACGGCTCCCAACCGCTGGTCACCAGGCTGGTATGACTTTTTAAACTGATACAGAGTCGGTGGACGTGGACGACAAAGAACAACCATCCAGTTGCGCCAGGCCGGACCTTGGTTGAAGGCGCGGTAACGTTCGTTCTTGGGGAATTTGTGAGAGTTAATGTATTCGCGGGTTGTCTCGCCGCGGGACATGAGGAAGACGTGGTAGCCCATGAGAGCGGTCGGGTACAATCCGGCAATAAAGCCGTAGATGATCAAGGCAAAGGAGATAGGATGGTCTCTAATCGATGCACTAAAAGAAATACCTTCCCGGTTCATGTGTGTCACCAACTGCGCAATACAGACACCCACCATGTAAACCGACAAGATGGCCGCTGACGAAACAAAGGTGAAGAAGAACCGATAGTTCCTCCGGCCGACACAGTTGTTAAGCCAGACACAGTGATGATCATGCCCCTCAATGCAGTTGTCACAGAGACGGCAGTGGTGGGCGCGTGGCGGGCGCCAGATGTTGCAGGTACGGCAGTGTTTGACAGGCACTTCCATAGCGGCTGTAGAAACATCCGCCGATTTCATTAGGACCCATTCGTTGGTAGCGTGCTGTGGGGCCAGGCTGCTAGGGTCGGCCTCCGGAAACGGGTGAAGGTTTCGGGGCAGAATCTAGGACATGAACAATTAGTAAATGTATTAAATTCCTGCTATGATACTTGACAATACTTACACCAGGATCCGAAGTTGACGCCCTCAAGAACGAAGACATACAAAGATAGGCAATATAGGCAAAAATAACCGGGACAGCGGGGCTCATGTGGTCCCAAAACCAAGAAGCCGGGAACACCAGAAACAACACCATTGGTATCGCTGCCAAAACACCCGTCGCAATATTTATGGGCTTGGCATGTGTATTTTGCAACCGGCCACTCAGACAGAAAACAGTGTTTCCGTCAAAATATTCGTACACCTTACCGCTCGACTCCTCTCCGTCTTTGCCCTTCTTCCCCTTACTCCCCTTGTTCCCACCGCTCCCTGGAGAATGTGGCAACCGCTTAATGTCATCCTCATCTTCCTCACCATGGCTCTCTGAAGGCGCTGCTGACGAAAGCTTCTCCGCACCGGTCGTATCCCAGTTCTGTCCATTGCGGATGAACAGACTCGATCGGAAGGACCGCGGCGTCTTCTGAGGTGAGCGCATCTGTGCCCGGAATTCCTGCGCATTCTTAGAAGCATATGGCCGCGATGTATCCACTACAAATTCACCATCTCGATCCCTCCGTTTATGTAACGGATGTCGGCTCTCCGAGACACTCTCTTGCGCCAGGTGCCCTGTCGGGCTAGTTGCCGTTAACCTTTCTAACGTTTCCTGCTCTGTCCATTCCGTACCGCGCGACGGAGGTGCTCTTCCTTCTTCACCTTCTTCGCCCAACAGCGGCGCACCCATACGCGCCAAACTAGCCGAGAAGTTGGCGGCCGCCGTCGCTGTTGATATAGAGGCTGCCGCGGACAAGGCGCTATGGGTACTTAGAGTTTCGCTTGTCCGACGACCAGTCACACCGGCACGTTGCGCCTGTAGTTTTTGTGAACTCATGGGATGGAAAAAGGCCTGGTTAGCAACCGAAGGAACATGGCTGCGCGAGTTGTGTCCCTTACTACCCGATCTACTCAAAAGCGTTGTCGTGGTTTTGGTGCTGTTGCCACTGATACTTCCACGATGTGGTAGACTGCCACTAGCTTGAGCGGCATGTTGGAGGTGGGTTTTTCGGAGCGGTTGGCTGGTTGACCAGGCGCGGGTTGATGTTCCGGTACGGGCAGTTTCGGGGCGGTGAGTGCCGGCTTCTGAGGTAATGACACTACGCCTCTTGTTGGTGGGTGTTCCAGCAGCACTGCGCAATTGACTGGCGGGACGAGAGTGAGTTGGAGAGCCTATTTCGCGGTCATGGTCGCCATCTTCGGAAGTAATGTCGGTCATGCGGGAAGATATGACACTGGGAGGGCCGGCAGATATTTGAGGGGGGATGTGAATGTGGGTGTCATGGTTGGAGTCAGATCCAGTCGGCTCCGAGGCCGACTTGTTGGAGGCCATTGTCAGATTCAAGTATTAAATTGAGGGGCGCTAATCTATAGCAGTTATATATTGGTCCCAAACAATAAGAAAATAGTCTAACGGCTATAAGTGTCCGATGGTTCCAGACTCGGACCAGTGGACTCGGGGGTGTGGGTCTGTTTAGAACAGGTCCGTGATTTCGAAGATGTGGTTCGAGATATATTGAGTAGCGTGGATTTATTGAAGTATACGGAGTACGTCGGGTATATTAAAAGGGATAGTAAGTCATAGTTTTCAGGTATCAGTCGGGTACTCAAAAACGAAAATATAGATTCAAATAACTCATCTTCAGGGGCACGATGGTATGTAATGAAAAATAGGAAAAGTGGGTAGCTTCACTCCGAAAATAACAAAATAAGAAAACAAGACGACCTCCAACAAAAACGGCCGATCAACGAATTCAAACAAATTCAAACAGGAGACAAGACGCCGGTTCATGCAAGGAACGGCCTGGCTCTCCTGCAAAAATCGTGCCTTCTAATGCTTGCTTTCTAAGCTTGCTCTTGCGTCCCTCTTCTCGAAGTAACGCGATAAGCCCAAAGAAATCACAAGACACCGGCTGTTAATAGATGAAGGGAAAGACGAGATTGAAAAGAAGAGTTTTCTCTCAATTATCATGAATCTACAAGGCTGCCTTCTTCTTCTTGTCGTCATGTCGTTGCTCATGCTCATTGCTCGTTCTCGTTGCTCGAAGAAAAGAAAATGGCAGGCGCGATATCTTGGTGGTCCTGCCGTTCGCTAATGGCCACTGTAATAAGAAGGAACACACGTCCTCTAGCGCACTTACTTATAGAACGCGAGGTGCTGGGGATCGGGAGGGAAGGAACTGTAGGAAGGGGTGAGATATTGAATATCTATCTTATATATAATGTAAACTATAAAGTTAAGGAGACCTGCCAGCACGATAATTTTATATCTGAAAATGTTCATATTGACATCTATGTAGGTCTCTTTTTCTGGACACAGACTTGAGCCTTTGCACCACGTTGTAAATATGGGACGATTGGAGGTACAATCTTGGTTACAAAGGTTTCATCCAACTTCGGGTCTGCATCTCATTCGCTTGCTTAGCCACTGATATCATCCAGGCCTTGTGGCTATCGGCAAACAACCAACAAATTTGACAATTCATTTAGTCTAGATACACAAACACTCAGGACTATATAATTGCAATCGCCAAGTCAGGAACTAACATCTGCATCTAATTAAAAAGCACATTGCTGCACGATCCTAGCTCCCCCCTCATCAAACCATCATCTGCACTTTATCAATCCTGATATCAGATGTCATTTTGTAACCCCCACCACATAACCCTACCAATCAAGCCACAATCTTGCTGCTTGTTGATCTTAGTGCCCAGCATCTAAGGCTACAATGATACTAGAGTTATATGTTTGCCTTTTGACCTTAGTCAAGCTTTCAACCCTGCCAGAATAACCCCAGTAATGTCATTGACCAATCAAATCTCTCCTAGACCGATTTTTGCGGCAAACCTCCCGCATTTGTTCCCATCAGCCACTTTACCGTCCGCTGTCGCCGTCTACCCGCCCACAACTTGCTTCGCAAATCTCGATTGCTTAGAACTAGCTTTTTTTTGGATCTCTTTTTTGCCAGTCTTATATAGTCGATTTATACGTAAAGTAAAAATGTCATTCGCTGCTCGCCGTCTTTTCTCTACTTCGGTCCGCCGGATGACCGATCCCAGCAAGACTGCCAGCAAGGCCGAGCTGAAGAAGGACTCTAAGAGAAACCCCGAAGTCTTGGTATGTTTATTGTCGTGTTGCGGGTTGAAGGGAACTATCTAGTTTTTCGGGGACTGTCCGGGAGCGCCGGTGGCCAGTACAAAGTGTCCGACTGCATATGGTGTGGTGCTGGAGGACTTTGTGTTACCTAGACTGTCTCAAGACAATTGGGGTTATGATGACTATTGACTTAAGAATGATAATGTACTAACATGTTTGCGACAGATCCTGGGTGCAGTTATCACTGCTACTCTTGGTGGTGCTGGTTACTACTTTGGTATATAGCCCCAATTCTACACGATATCCCTCCATAGGCCATATGAACCATCACAACACGCTTTGCAATGACGAAAATAACGACAACAAGCATGCTACGATATGAGCTATCCAAAATATGAACTCTGCTGTCTCTACTCATCATCTCATACAACTCTTCACCCTCCGTCTCGAATTGTCACCGACCATTCCGAATCTCTCCTAACATGACCCGTATATTGTAAACGATTCGACTCTAACCTATACCCTAGGTGCCAACCCCACCAAGTCCACTTCTGAGACCTCTGTTGCTATTGCCTCCTCGGCTTGGGAGAACAGTGGTACCGGCAAGTACCAGTACTATCCCGGTGGCGATGCTTCTCAGCCCCCCAAGGATGCTCCCAGCGCCCTGAACGTCGTCGTTGTCCCCAAAATGAAACTGCCTGCTGTAAGTGACTGCGAGGTCCATGATTAATATTCCGAGAGCAAGATAACTGAAAAACATTGTAGGAAGTTCACGAGCGCTACAACAAGTGGGGCAAGGAGGGTTATCCTTAAACGGTCTTTCCCACATTTAAAGGTGTCCAGAAAGTAGTTTCATGATTCAATATTAACCAGTTTTGCCAATTATTGGAGCATATATCACGAATAGATAACTAGTGACAATGATTGGAGGACCTACGTACAGAATTCGATTTCTTTCGTGATGGAGAATACTATGTGCTATGATATCTTGCCTTTTTTTTACATCCAACATCAAATCAGCTCACAAATGAACACCACCGACAAGAACCCTGGTAACACCATCTCAAGCAGTCAACTGAGCAATCTCTTCCGATGTAAAGCCAAATAGATACAACATGTCCAACATAGTTTCACTGTTCAACCGGGCATCCGCCGCCATCTGCACCTTGGGCTTCGCATTCCACGCCACCCCCAGCAATCCCGCCTTCTCCAACATTAACAAATCATTCGCACCATCACCACAAGCGACAACCTGCCCTAAGTCAATCTTCTCCTTTTCCGCAATCTCAATTAGCAGCTCCCTCTTGCGCTCCGACCCCACAATCTTACCTAGGACCTCCCCCGTTAACTTGTTGGTCACGGGGTTAATGACAACCTCGTTCGCATGCGCATAGTTGATGCCCAACTCCCCCGCCAGCCATCCCGTCAACGGCAGGAACCCTCCCGACAACACCGCTGTCTTAACACCCAATCTCCGCAGCGCCTTCAGCAGCTGCGGGACCCCCGTGGTCACGTTGATAATTGGCCGCAACGTGACAAAGATGTCCGCCGACAGCCCCGTTAGCAACTTGACGCGCTCACGAAACGCAGAGTCAAACTGGAGTTCCCCGCACATCGCCCGCTTGGTAATCTCGGCGACGCGCTCGGCGATGTCAGCGGGCTCGGTCAGGGTGGCGGCGAGAAGGTCGATGACTTCTTGCGTAATCAGCGTGGCATCCATGTCGAAGACGACCAACCGCGGATGCCGGCGCCACAATGTATCCTCCTGCAAAATAACCTCGACGTTCCATTCACGTTCAAAGGCGTAGATGGCCTCGTGCTTGCGGAGATCCCCGAGGCTCAAAAGGCTGGCAGCCGGCGCGGGAGACAACGTGAGCTCGACGACCTTGGGGCGCTCCTTAGTGTCAAGGCAGCGGTGGGAACTGGAGAGCTCGGGGGACCCGGGGGGTCTTGGGAACGAGGACATCATAGATAGGAAAGCAGCGATGCACAGGGGGCTAACGTAGGAACCGTAGAGGGCGTCAAGTTTCTCGGAGGCTTCGTCAGCGGGAGGTTCGAGGGGGAAGGCAGCGAAGGTGGAGGCGGGGGCTTCGGGGGTTTGGTAGGAGGCGCCACGGTAAAAGAGGGTGGCGATCGTCTTGGCGGAGGGGCTGCCGGCGCAATTTTCGTGGGAGAGGCTGTGCTCGATGCCGGAGGGGATAACGGTCTTGTCAGCGGAGGGAATGCCGGGGAAGGCATACTTTTTGAAGGCAGGGGTAGCGGCGGCGGCGGCGGGCTTGGTGGCGGAGGGAGTGGAGGCTGTGATTATGGTGGGGTTGATGGTGGGAGTGGTGGTGGCCGAGGGGGGTTCAAGAATGGTGTCGATACCGGGGTGGGACAGAGTGGCGGTGGTGGTGGTAGTGGAGGGGACCGGGGCGCGGTATTGTTGGTGGTCGGTGAGGAAAGAGTTGCTGCGGCCGAAGTTCTTGAGGGTTGGCCGGGGTGGCTTAGGGTGAGGGTTGGTCATTTTGACGATATTTTTTTCCCGATTTCCGGTTGTCGGTAACTGGAAGACGAGTAAGGAAGACTGGGGGAGACGGAGGCCCGAAGTGATGGGGGGTAGAAGAGGTGAAGAGTAGGGTTTCCTGGGGCTGCAGCCTGAAAGGTTAGCGAGGGCAATCAGTTTTAGGCTCGTTTAATCAGTGCTGATGAGATATTTGAGAGGGTTTCGGAGGAGGAAAACAAATGTTACTGGGGTTCAAGTAGGATGAGTTGTAGGATGAAGCTGGGAGTAAAAAGTATGATGAAAGAAAGTGGAGTGGGAGGGATCAATTCCGAGATAAGGGTTAGAACTCATAATCTTCTAACCCTAGTAAGGATTTTGTTCATTGATGGATCCGGAGCCTGTGTGCTGGTTAGCTTTCCGTGAATAGTACTGGTTCTTAACTAGTTGATGGAGACTAGAAGGCGGAAAGGTTTCAGCTTTGCTTCGGTACATTTAGATTGATCCCGATTGACCGGGTCCGAATTTTCGGTCGGGCAATGTCAATGCTTTTGGCGGGGCTAGATGGGGTTAGACTGTCCCCCTAGTCAGGAACCAATAGGATAAGTCAGCATTGGTACTACGTCAACTTAGTCCTGAATCATGGCAATGGAAAAGACTATGCAGGTTAAGTCGGGTCTGGCCAAGGTACGCATTTCAAAGATGCCGAACTTGACTGTCATTGTGCGCTTGATAACGTCATGGACAACCCCGCGATTAGCCGGTTCTGGCATCCAGCTTTATGGAGGATTGATGTCATCCAAATTAGGTTTAAGCACAGAAATGCAATATCGGCATCATGATTCAGAACCCTAGACGTCAAACAAGCTACAGGACAACCGGCAAACATGCTAACAATCCCTCGTTAAGATCTTCCGCTGATGTCGCCATAGCCCACGCGAGCACACAATTATTCAGTTGAGCTTCTTACTGTAAACTAAGCAAGAGCTCTTCATTCTTTCTTACAAGAGATCCACTTTCCGGATTATCCAATCAAAATGATCGCCTGACCTCTTCGCGAAAGTTTTAGCGTCGATGTCGTGATTCTAATTTTCTCCATCCTTCTGCCTTCTTTTTTGTGTCTCTTTTTCATTATTTAATCCTAATCAAGTAATGATTGCATTATATCTGGTCCTTTCTGTACCACAAAGAAGTTAGAAAGACAGAAAAGGCAGGGATAAAATACGGTTTATTTTTTAGGTGATGGAAGGTGCAAAACTGTCATGGGCGATGGCGCAATGGGAAGGGATCCATTTATTATTTTGCGATTTCTAACGTTGGGTAGGCCCAAACGGGAACAAAACCACAGATAGGAGGCAATGTTGGCAGAATTACAGAGATTTAGAGAGAAAGAATGTAAGGAAACATCAAAGACGAAGGAATTTGTAATGGAGATTATTGACAATGTCATGATGATGATCTACTGGCAGAATTAAAGATGCAATTGGGAATGCTGTGTGCATGTGTGGCAACGGAAGGTGGTTAGTCAGCAAGGGTTATATGGCGAGGGTGACGGGTGTAAGTGCGAGAGATGATATCAGATGTCGGAATTCGAGGGGCTAAAGATATGTGGAAAGTTAAGAGCCGAGTAGCTTATTGGATTATTGATTAGGTTATTGCGTCATGAATTCTTCAGGTTAAGATGAGTCGTGATCCGAAAGTATTGTGCCAGTTTACTGATATGACGTCTACCAATCAACCAACTGAGATCAAGTTGACTCGCATCAATATTAATCTATGTATTAGTCAGCTCGGCCCACACGGCGTTATTGACTAGTATCACGAAACAACAAAACTAAAACCCCCTTTAAAATCCGACGGAAAACCCAAAACACCTACAACCTCCTCAGCATAGAAGAACCGGGGCCACCCTGCTCCCTCATCTTTTCCACCACTAACAACCCTCTCCACCAACCGGCACGCCCCCTTGACTTTCTGATTTCCTGTTGTGGACTTGGGCTGATTGCGTGATTGATTCAAAAAAAGAAAAATCATTGGCAGCTCTTCACCCCCCTCCTCGGCTCGGGGGGCGTATACAACACTAACACCGCTTTTGCTTTGTAAAAGTCGCTTAAGCTTGTGAGCTTTGATCTTATTCTGTGGTTGCTATATCTTGTTCCGAAACATAAAGTTGATTTCTTTCTTCTTTTTATTCTGCCCCGCTCATACACACATTATACTTTGGCTCTGATATATACAATATCATACTAGAACACATCATCTTCTTGTCTACTTGATTCTTAGCAATCCATTAGTTCCCATTTGTCTTAAGTACGGTCCGAGTTCGTTGCTCTCATATATACTTCCCCATTGCTTCTTTGGGCACATCAACCGTCCCTGTTTTTTTCGTGCTTTGTTCCTTGTATAACGTCATAGTCGAGCCCCTCATCTCTCTTTTGTTGATGTCAATCTATTTACCTTCTTCCTCTTCTCAAACAACCTAACAAACACCACTCCACACACACACACACACACAATGTCTAGCTCTCCTGTCCCCAGCGTCTCTGACGACGCTGCCCATGTCTTCATGTCCATGTCCACTCTTTCCCTCGCCTCCACAGCCATCGGCATCGACCAATCCCTCGACGACAAGTCCAACAACCTCTCCGGGCGCTCCACCCCATCCTCCTCCGCCTCTTCCTCCGGCCCCGTCAAGGCTCCCAAACTCCACCTGACCAAGGACCACCTCACCCACCTCAACGCCCAGTTCGAAAACATGGACGCCATGGATGTCCTCCGCTTTGCCCTCGTTTTCTTCCCCGGCCTTTACCAGTCTACCGCCTTCGGCCTCACCGGCCTCGTCACCATGGACATGCTCTCCAAGATCCAACAAAGCAACCCGTCCCTCCCCCGCACCGAAGTCTTCTTCCTCGACACCCTCTACCACTTCAAGGAGACCTACAATCTCATTGATGCTGTCAAGGCTAAGTATCCTAGCGTCAAGCTACATATCTTCAAGCCTAACGGCGCCGATACCGTCGAGGAGTTCGAGGCCACCTATGGCAAGGAACTCTACAACACCGTCCCCGACCTGTACGACTGGTACGCCAAGGTCGAGCCTCTGGACCGAGCCTACACCAACCTCGGCGTTTCCGCCGTCCTGACAGGCCGCCGTCGCTCTCAGGGCGGTGCCCGCGGCTCCATCCCTGTCATCGAATTTGACGAGGAGCGCGGCATCGTCAAGATCAACCCTCTGGCCAGCTGGGACTTCAAGCGAGTGCAGAGCTACATCAAGGAGAACGATGTTCCCTACAATGCTCTGCTAGACCGTGGGTACAAGAGTATCGGTGACTGGCACTCGACTTCCCCTGTTGGCGAGGGTGAGGATGAGCGAGCTGGCCGGTGGAAGGGCCAAGCTAAGACCGAGTGTGGTATCCACAACCGTAAGTCCAAGTATGCTAAGTTGGTGGCGCCTGCCGGTGCTACTCCCACGGCGGCTGTTAGTGGCATCACTGCTTAAAGGCTTTCTTGCTTTTCTTTCTTTGAATAATAATTGGCGTTGTCTTTTATTTGTTTGCAGTGCCCTAGTGGCCGCTTGATGAGTTGATGATTTCAATCTCAGTTTCTTGTTTCCTGTTTGGGTTCGGTTCCTCAAAAGGACTTTGGGCGTTTCGGTTGCTTTGATATCTCCATACCACCATCGTACGAGATTGGTGTCGTCTTATTTCTTTATAATGTTTTGTCGGCGTTTGAGTTGTGCTCAGCGACGGAGTACATCTAAAATGAACCCTAGCTATGGGTAGAGAGTCAGTGTATCTAGCCATTCATCACATGAGGAAAAAAACAATAGAAAACATTAAAAATATTTTCTTGCCCCATACTTAACCGTGAATGTTGTTACTTCGATGGTCTCAACCGACTAATGAATACCTCCGACCCCAACTGCTTCAGAACTCGAACATCATGTAGGATGTCTTTATCTACACTGTCCCATCATCATACTCTCACAATCATCTTATCAGATAACCGCCTACCACGTCACATGGAATAATCATATAGGGTTGCCTTGAGGTTCATCCGATCACGACCTTCCCGATTCAAAATCTA
Organism: Ambrosiella xylebori; assembly: GCA_002778035.1. Taxonomy (NCBI): domain Eukaryota; kingdom Fungi; phylum Ascomycota; class Sordariomycetes; order Microascales; family Ceratocystidaceae; genus Ambrosiella; species Ambrosiella xylebori. Next base: position 3,218,493 of record PCDO01000002.1, read on the forward strand.
CCATACAGAAAATGGAGCCACCGGGGCCGCCCAAAGGAGATGAGGTTAAGTTGGCATGGTTACACGTGGGACCTGGAAGACAGGCGCGGGAAGGGTGCATGAAGAGTATATGTGAAAGGGATGGGAGATTGTTTGAAGATTTGAGGGCCTTGTAGACGGATTAGATGGTGTAAGTGTGGGGTGAGAAGTGTGCGCATGAGGGTCACGGGGAGTGTAAAGATTAGACGAGGGACGATGAGCCCATTGGCAGTGAGAATGAGGCCATTGTAATCTGGATAAACTTACCTCGAAGCCCAGTGGTCATTGCAATTGCAACGGCGTGGGAAATAATTATTTCGAAACCTCATCAATCCCTCAGTCTATCATCAACATATACTCAGATCATAGCTCCGTGGACAAATCACACATGCTCCATCGATCGTAGTTGATCGAAACATTATCGTCAGATAGATTCACCGACATCTGAACATACAAACAAGCACTAGTGCTTCCCGATAAACAAGTTCTTACTCGTAAAGTAAACCCTAATTTCATTACCACCCGCCAATCACAAAAAGTGGGCCCGGAAATTCCCTCTTCCGACTTCATGACCGAACTTAGCCAGCAACGCATAACTAAAATCACAATGTCACAAGATACTCACTGAACAACAACATTACACAAAAAGATAAAACATGGCCGTTTCGTTACCAAAGCCACCGGCTTCATTTGTGGCGAGAAGGGACAAGATTTTGGAAGGGTTGGCAGTACCGGACGAGGAATATATGGATCTATCACCCAAGGGGTCAGTAGATGTGGGGATCCGTGAGTTACTCAGAGAGATCAACCGTCGGGAAGGCTTGGTAACGATGAGCAGTTGTGCAGGCAGAGTCAGCGTCTTTGTCGAAGGGAAGAAAAAGCAGAACCAAGGGACAATCGCAGGAAGGAGAAGGACAAGTGAAGAGGAAGAGGAAGGGTCTGATGATGATAGGGAGGAAACTGGGGACTTTGAAAGGCGGAAGACGTTGGCGGCGGTGGGGGGAAAGGGAGGTGGGGGGACTTGGTTGTTTGTATCGCATGATCCAGTGGAAAAAGAAAGAGACAAGAGTTGGAGGGAGGTGTTGGGTGTCCAAGGGAAGGAGGCCGGGATTTGTGTGCTAGCAACGGGTGACGAGCGGCTGATCCACTTCAAGTTTGAACCTATGGTAGGTTATGGTAACTATTTTCCAATCATTTTTGATTGATACACATCGGCTTCCGTATACTGATTCTCTGCGTAGATCCTGCATATCCTCACGGCATCCCCCGCTCACGCCCAACTCATCCTCCGCGCCGCCATCCAAGCCGGCTTCCGCGAATCTGGCTCCCTCAACATAACCCCCATCAACACCATCATGCCCGCCACGCCCATCGTCGCTGTCCGCTCTATGGGTCTTAGTTTTGAATCCCTCCTCGGCCACCAGGACCCCACCGGCAACACCACCCTATATGTCTCCGAGAGCTACCTTGACATTGTGATGAAATTGGCGAATGAACGATTTGTGGAGAATACGCGGAGGATTGAGAGGTTTAAGGAGGAAATGGACAAGGCTTTTAGGATGGAGGTTAAGATGGGGGATTCGGGGGTTTGGGAAGATAAGGAGGTGAGGAGGGTGAGGAAGAGGGAGGAAGGGTTGCGGAGAAGTAAGGAGAAGGAGGAGGCTGCTGCGGCTGCGAAAGCACAAGAGGTTGAGATACTAGACTTCAATCAACTCTAACGTTATCATGACCCAATCAAAATTGTTTGCTATCCAGATTCCATGATTGAAATAGAATCTTTGAAACTTCGCCTTTTGATGTATTCTTACACTATATCACCCACACTCCCCAACAAATGATATACAAGTCACCCCCTTCATCGTTCCCTCTTCTAAATCACTAAACCCCCCTCAAGCAGACTCTCAAGCTGTAACCTTATCAACCCAACTCTTCTCCAACGCCTTCACACCATCCTTAAAAGCCTGGACCTCCTTCCAGCAATCCAACGGCCGCCTATCATTTTCCCTCAAGCATCTCACCACCTCCCCCCTCGCCTCCTCAACCTCTTTGGGTAACTCCCGCAGCTCCCTTCTCGCCGCCAGCTTCTCGCGCAGCGCGACAATCTCCTTGGAGACTGTATGTGAGGAGAGCGATTCATCGGGGATATCAGTGCCGGGGGCCGACAGTTTCTCGCGGGCGGCAGTAAGGCGGGCGGATTCGTTGGCGGAGAAGGCGGAGAGGACGGCGGCGACGCGGGAGGCGATGTGGGCTTCGAGGAGGGCGGCGCGGGATTGGTCGGTCTGGTTGGGGATAGTGAAGTGTTAGTGTCTGGGTTTTGGGGGAGGATGGGTCCTTGGGCGCGGGGAGTGGCTTACCTCCTTGGAGTTCTGGAAGGACTCGATCAGGTCGTTAGAGATACCGGTAGGGCCGGGGCTAGAGGGTGTCAGTACCGAATTCTTCCCATTGGGCCAGATCACATGGCATATCGCATATCATCGCATATAAATATACTGTATCGCATCGTAGCATGTGATATCTGACAACATCCAGCAATTCAATAACAGAAAAAAAGAAAAACATACGCCTTCCACTCCTGGGCAGTCTTGGACGAGCTGGCACCCATTGTTTACTGGTGTATTTTTTTCAATCGGGAATTGTTGGGGTAGATTGCGAGGACCGGACAGTTCCAGGTATTGCAATTGGTGGGATTCCCGGAGCAATGACGGGATTTAATTCACTCACTGGGCGCAATGGGACGGAGTCGGTTGGCGGGCCGGTGGGGGAGTTGAGGCGTTTGCCAGCAAGGTTTGGTGGACAAAGTGCGGGTGATTATTGGGTAAATTATGTTCACAACCCTAATTACGATCTAAGGGTTTTGGAATTCATTTGTTCGTAAATGATAGCATTATACTATTTATGAAAGCAATCTGCCAGTGAACTCACATGCATAAACTTTATTGCTTTCCAGCTGAACAAAAACAGTCATCGCTATAAATTACATGAACCCCAGGGAAATTTATCGAAAACCTAAATTAGGTGGCACTACATCATAAAATCCCTTTCCAAATATCACTATTACATTCATGATTTCGAGAAAATTCTTGTGAATACTGTATCATATGCTTGGGACACTTGCTCCAAAGTAATTGTTAGATAGTCCCAACTGTCATTCAGATGTGATGACTGGTGGATGAATAGTCTTTTTGCCAAGTAAAGAACAAAGAGAAACTTGACATGGTAGAGGTTCCCGAGGGGTTAATGAGACAAATAGGATCGACGAGATGCGATGAAAACGAGGTCACTTTGATTTCTATTTAACAACTGGGAATCCTTCGTTAACTGAATGGTATATGATTGCTAAATAATGGAGTCAGATGTGCGTACTTTATTCACGAATGGAAAAAGTACCCTACAGATCTAGAATCGTTGCCCCAAGATAATAGTGGTCTCGCCCGTCAGCTCACTTGACTCAGGAGTCCTCAATCATGACTGCCCATTGGCAGATCCGAGACCTTACACCACACCATGATATTGCCAATCTTTGAGAGGTTGGATAAATCCCAAATAGCAAATGGGACTTTGGAATCATCCCGAAACTCAGATCATATATTTTATGCAAGCTATATTGTTCGGTCATTATTGGCAAAGAATAGGGGGAATGCCAGACATGGCGAAGAGAATGTGAAAAGGTTTGTCGGTGTTCCATGTTATGTATCCCTAGACACAATATGGCATGATGTATAGGTAGTAAGATAGGATAGCTATGTGAAAGATGTCAAGGGTTAGGGTTACGTATTACAAGTAAGCTCTGAAGAGAGTTAAAGAATTCTAGGCTTTGTAAATGGTCCTAATGGAAATGGTGTGGCAAAAGGGGATTGTGTCCATTTTAAAGACCCCCTTAGCGCACATTTGTGTCCGACTGGCTGACAACATGTCAACGACAGGCTTGTGGCTAGAGACTCATTCCAGGCCAATTCTAGACCATAGCATGATATGCCACATACGAATCCATTCCAGATCTTGCACCATTAACCAACCTACAATCTTGCTCACCTCTTAACCAATTATTCAAAAACCCACTAGTAGATATGTACCATCATGATCATCCAACCAGTAGCCTCCGCCACTATATATACATATGCATGTATTCAGATATCAATGATATATATCAACAACCTTAATCAGCCTGTCAGCCCACGTTCTTTCCCTTCTGCATTCGATTGCGTCCCTGCAGGAGGTTCTCAACCATGAACCTGGGGGAGAGAAAACTACGAGCCAATCAAGATGGGTCCGGCGCTCGTTGCGGCTACTGGGCGTGTTTCAGATGGAGAGGGAGAACTTAGTGGGTGGACTAATACGATGTTGGAGGGCAGCCTTTTTTTTTTTACGATATAAATACGAATCGGGTCAACAATGTAGATCGACAGGCATGTATATACGCATGAAGATGAATCGTTGGACTCAGGACTAGAGTGGCGAATAAATAAAGGTAAGAATTATTATCTTGATACAAAGGTACTTAATCGAGGGAAATACAATACAGACATTAGATAATGAAGGGGAGAAACCAAGGTTTAGATGACCGGCAATCCACACCTGATGATGCCACTATCATGCGTTTCGGCGATCTGGCCGATCCGTACAAACGTAGAAACGCCTTTTGCATTCTCGAGAAAAAGAAAAAGAAAAGGGAAAAGAAAAGTCTAGCGATGAGATAGACCTCATTCAATATTGTCAGGTGTGGTGACGGCAAAATTTTCTCCGGGTGTGGCTGATGAGTTGTGAGGCCTATGCGAGGTGCAGATTTAGTGAATGTAGGTAAACATAAGAATATTCCGTGACATCGTCGACTAGAAACTAATGGAATTCTTCCAAAGCTAAACCTCAACATTGGGCTACAGTGTGTATTGGTATGACAATCTTACAATGAATTCTCTCATGATGTGAATATGGAATGATGATAACATGATCGTATACACAACCGTTTAACGGCCATATACCGATATCTAAATATTTACCGCAGACTGACCTCGATATCACCGAATTTACAAAGATTCAATCCAACCCCTCATTGCATCAACAAACATCCCTGTGCTGCTCACTCGTAAGCCAGTCATCCAAGTCCTCCAGAGGCCTTCCCCTCCGTAGCATCCAGTCCGTGTCCTCCAAAGCTTTCCGCTAATAAGTCCGTGACACCCAAGAGCCCATCAAATTGCCTCTTAACGTTAAGTCACTGAGAAGGAAAATCGCCACGTTAACTTAGAGTCGTGTTAATAGATGGTGCCCTTAGCCCAGGTCGAAACTGAAGATTTTTCTCTTTTTTCTTCTCCCTCTTTTCTCTATGTATTACATACTTGTTGGAGGTGGAGTTGGGTTTTTGAAAATTGAATCTGCTTACTCTCCTATACTTTACGTAGAACATGAAGTTTTCCTTAAAAATACTCATTCAGACTAACACTGAAATCAATTTGTTTAATCTGTAACGAATAGAAAGAATATAACCATAATACACACTAAATTAAATAGAAATTCTTAACTATATCATCTATACCGCCGGGGAAACCCACCGGCCTATATATCGCTCTCCGCATTTCCTCGTCAGATCCATTGGTGCAAGAGACACACCCCGGTCCTCTTAGTCCCAAAATCGAACAAGAGAAAAAAGCCTCCAATTGTTCGTCTGTCTGCAAGTTGGATTCATCCAAATCCAGTATCTCTCTCCACACTGTGACTGATCACAAGAATATCGATAACTGAGAGCCACTCAAATATCACCGACTGCCCTGATTCCCGACACCACCAAATTGCTATCTATTTGCCTCCTTGTCTTTCTCTCGTTCTTGACTTGTTAAGAAATATTTGTCTTATCTAACTTTGACATCTTCTAAATTTCTTAGTTATTTCCTTCGTTTTTACTTCATTTTCTTCTTTTTGCAATATTCTGTTTCACAGGACCAACCACGATATTTCAATCCTTGCTTCATTGATATTTCGTCCCTCACATTACTTTCTACCGTTATCCACCGGTGTCTTACACCGTCACCAGCCATCTAACCTCTATACACATTCATTACTCAACACTAGATACATTTACTCAGCCAGACTTTTACTGTTACTGTGGTCTTGGTTCATCCGTCGTATTTCCTTGCCGCCGCCCGCGACTCTATCATCATCCATTGGCATTTATTTCTCAAAAACTTCACTTCCTAGCTATATATACAGCCCACATCATCCTCCCTGACCCGCTATTATCAGCCTTTTGGTTCTTAGTCAATTCTGTCATTATCATCGACTAGCGACCATTTGTCTCCCTCATCTCGGAGTGAGATATCGTTATATTAAACTTCTACCAACCAATATTTGATCAAACCCTTAAATCAACATCCGTTTGCCAAATCTTTTTTTCTTTACTCCTTGTGCTTTTTTGGACTGGCTCCTTCCTATTCGAGCAACTACACCTGCTATTGTGCCAATCACAATCCACGAAATTCAACACCACAATTTTGCAGCAATTGTCTGTTATCAACATAAACTGAAGCAGTATTGGAAGTTGCTTTATATCCTGCCGTAGCCTTGTAACTCAAATGGTATTTTAACCTTGATATCATACCATTGAGTCCATGAGATACTTTATCCACTGTAGGTCAATCTTTCTTTCAACTTGCATATCATGCACTGTCGATCGTCAACATCATTTCGTTTGCACATCTATTGCGCAAATTGATATTCCTTTGCCATACAACCAAAGAACATACCCCAAAATTATTCGATTTATATAGTCGCTGCATTTTCAAGCCTTGCCACCACAATCTTCTAAAGTAACTCCAGCCGGAAACTTGAGTTGAAATCATCTGTTATCACAGGCATTCTGGCAAGGCTCCGCTATCCCTTGAACCATTTTGCTCCCTGATCCTGAGCCTAAACACTCTCGTTCACTCATGATGTCTGTCGCGATCTTTGATTTTCATGACCCGTTCGCTGCCTCCCTATGCCCTCCTGTTTCTCCCTCCTATGCTGTAAAAGTCGTACAGTATAGCATTGAGACGACCAACCATTTCTGCTATTTTAGGCTTTTATCAACCAGCATAGAGCACTTCTGCACTCGTCCACCCAATACGAACAAAGTTTCGTTTTGTTTTCTTGAACGATGGGCTCGGGCATCTCTTCTATATAGATCAAGATATCGCTCAAGTCCGTCAAGGCTTTGGCCTTCTTATATACACTATCGGCATTCCACTTAGACCTGCATCTGCGGATGGTTGCCTATGCATACTGCCCATGTAGCAGTTTGTTTTGATTCGATTTCTGAGTTCCTCAGTAGCACTTTACTCTCCTGATCATCCCAACCTCCACACACAGGGGTCCCTGATGTGAACCACATCAACCAGACTGATTCCTCGAATTTCCAAGAATATTGGCTCTTGGGTATTTGGCTTCCATTTGCCAACCCGGTAAACGTCGTCATAATGGGCAGAGCTGTCCGCTACTTCCGCAAAACTCTTACCATCATTCTCCTCAAGATTAGAAGTGTCTGAAAAGGATCATCAAGAGACAAAGGCTTCTTCAGTTACAGCCCCGGCCGTTACCTTGTCAAGTACCACAACTCCCTGCTATGTGATGGGGTCAACCATGATTTGGGATCGCGGATTTTAACTAGCGCCTGGTGCTTGGCTGCTCTTCATTACCCCCCTCATCATTTTTTTTTATGCTCACTTTCTGTGCCGTATTTATCGGTGTGAAGCTTTGGCCTTTTATTTTTCTCTCATTGTGGCCGGCAACCAGCTCTTGGCTGCCCCATCAGCCATCCAAAGTTGGCGTGACCCTTCTTCAACCATTCTGCTGTTCCATGCCCAACGGCATCCCTTCGCGCCCCGGCGCCCTGTTCATCTATTCCTTGTCTTGAGTGCTTTAGTGCCTCTTGTTCAAGTGGTCAAGCATCTTATATGCGACCGTTGCGCCGCTCTTTGCAGCCATGCCCTTTGAGACATTTGCTAATATTTCCACCATCTTTTGCCTTTTAGGTTAAGGGCTGTTTTCCTCTTCTTTTATCATCCTCGATTCTTAAGTCGAGTGTGCGTAGGTAGCTGTGATAGCTACTTACCTACTTGCACGTAATCAAAATTACCAGACCAGTTTCACTGGTTTTTGTCCTTCATTTTATATTGAATCTTTGGTTTTCGTCCTCGGCGCCCGCCATAGACAATATTTGGACGGATACGTTACAGTATTTTTGGTACTTCAGACAAACATCAGTCGACATTGCGACCGAGCACCCACGATCTTTTATACTCCGACGTTGATGTCATGCATAGGTAGCAATTTGCTTGCAGTTTGACGTCTTATTTTATTTTCACCCATCGTCTCAACTCCCGAGATAACCTTGATTTAACGTCCTATATTCTCTCTTTTCTCGATCTACCTTTCATTTATCACAACACACAATGTCATCACCTTCACGAGTCCAGCATATGCTGGACTCTCGAGTCGTACATGCTGCGGATGCTGAAGTTGCTACTTCTACTATTTCTCCCTATCACTCCGGTCTTGGCGGTGTTAATCAACCACTTAATCTGTTGTTTGTTGATGTTCTGTGGTGGACACTCGGAATTATGGGTTTGAGTATCCTCGCAGTCCGTATCTCTGAACTTACCTGGATGCATATTCGCCATGTCACTGCCATGAGTGCACGACCGGAACAACAAAACTACTGGAAGTTTTCTGCAGGTAGTTGGATGCCGAGCTTGAAGCAGCACCTACTTTACGCGCCTCTATGGAACAAACGCCACAACCGCGAGTTCCGTCTTTCCGCCGCTGCCAACATGGGAACACTGCCGTCTCGTTTACATTCACTATTTCTTAGTATTTACGTCTTAAGCAATGTTGCCTATATGCTTGTATTGGATTGGGGCAATGCAAACACCTTTGCTATCCACGCGGATCTTCGTGGTCGCTCCGGTACCCTTGCCATGGTCAACATGGTTCCACTCATGCTGTTGGCCACCCGTAATAACCCGCTCATCAGTATGCTGAAGATCAGCTTTGACACCTACAACTTGTTTCACCGCTGGCTGGGCCGTCTTTGCATTATTGAGATATTTATCCATACTGGTGCTTGGATGTATGTCCAGATTGCTGATGGGGGTTGGAAGTCAGTATCGCAACGGTTTAATGATGAGTTTTTTATTAGCTCTGGATTTATCGGGACATTTGCACTATTCCTTTTGCTCATTACGTCTTTCTCTCCTGTTCGCCATGCCTTTTACGAGACCTTCCTCACTTGCCATATTTTTTTCGCTGGTGTGACGTTTGCCATGACTCTGGCTCATTGCTTGACTGCTGAAATTGGCCACCTTCCTCAGACTTCATGGACTATTGGTATCATTGGCATGTGGTTCCTTGAGCGTGTTGCCCGAGTTGTCCGTCTCATCTACGCTAATGTGTCCAGTAAGGGCTACACTACTGCTCTTGTCGAGGCCATGCCCGGTGAGACCACTCGTGTTACCCTCACCCTGCCTCGCTACCTCGATGTCCGCCCCGGTACTCACGCCTATCTTCGTTTCCGTGATGTCTCTCCCTTCGAGTGCCACCCATTTAGTATCGCATGGGTTCAACATGAAGATGATACAGAGAATCTTCCTCCTGCTGAGAAGCAGACCATGGTTACTCGTGCCAACCGCTCGCGGATGAAGACTTCTCTGTCTTTCATCATTGGTGCCCAGACTGGCCTCACGCGGAAGTTGTTCAATGCTGCTGTTGCTGCTGGGACTGATCCCCTGCGGACAACAGCCGCTTTCGAAGGCCCTTATGCTGGTCATCACTCGCTTGACAGCTACGGCCATGCGTTGTTATTTGCGGGTTCGACGGGCATCACTCACCAAATCTCTTATCTCAGGCCACTCATTGAGGGCTTTAATGACGGGACCGTGGCGACTCGTCGGGTCACGCTTGTGTGGGTTGTGAGAGACTATGAGTCTTTGGAGTGGATTCGTCCCTGGATGGACACCATTCTTCGGTTACCCAACCGCAAGGATATTCTCCGCATCCAACTCTTCATCACCCGGCCAAAGAACCCCCGGGACATTGTATCTGCCAGTTCCACGGTGCAGATGTTCCCGGGTCGGCCCAAAATCCCCATGCTTGTTCGCAAAGAAGTCGAGCAACAGGTTGGGTCAATGGTCGTCACTGTTTGCGGTGCGGGTGCCTTGGCTGACGACGTGCGTATGAGCGTGCGGCAAGTACAAGATGAGGGGACGATTGTGGACTTTGTGGAAGAATCATTTACGTGGTAATGAGTTGTGCATAAAATTGCCGTGTGTTGATTTCTTGGGTTATTCATTTCATTGTATATACTTTTTTTTTTTTAGCTTGATTTGTCTTTTACTAGCGGACCATGGTTTGGGTTTGGGAATTTTTTGTTGAGTTCACTTGTCTTATATTGCATTTGCCGGGTTCACATTTAGCATGACGGGTGATATTAGCATCACGGAGGATGGCTCCGGATAGATTGAAATTCAAGGTTGTTTATCTACATGATCACTTAGTTTTATGTCATTAATGTTTGTGTTTCAATGTGATGAGTTGCAAAAAAGATGGATTGTTGCGGATGGTGTCGGTATCTTGTCAACGGGGCGGTTCCTAGCGTTGTGACTGCACCTAGAGGTGCATGCCACTTACATGACTCAAGAGGTTAAATGTAGATCCTTCGACCCTTGGTCATGATCGAGAAAGAGAGTGAGGGTTATCGGGTGGTGTCTAGGGTTATGTGAATACTGAGACCGCTGCTAGATCGGAGGTGGTATTCAAGAGGGAATGTACTATAGGGGGTGATGAGGTTATTCAAGGAATCAGAACATTGGTTATGGTAAGTAGATTCTAGCAGAGTTGTTTTTTTAACTGAAGAGATAGGTAATCGTGATTGTGAATGGCCAGTGGATGGGATATTATGCAGAAGGAAACCCTGTATTAATAGTGGCCCGGATCTCTTGGAGATGATCGTGAGTCAATTGTGGGGATTCTGACTATGGTGACTAAAACTTGGTTATTTCTGCGAATAAGGATATTGTTTTGCCCGGAGGCGACTTAGTGGAGGTCGATGTTGTACCAAGAGGATGTTTGGTGGTAAATAGTTTCGCAAGGGCTGATGGAGGGAGCTTGTATATGGGAGAAAAAAGATTTTCTTGCTGGAATGAATGAAAGTAACTGTTTTGGGACATATATGCAACGGCGACTTGTCAATGAATATAAAGAGACTTTCTCGCTACCGGGGGATAACGTTTGCGAATTTGACAATAACTCCAATAACCACAGTCGTTTTTTTCTCAAAGGGATCTCGACGACTTCGTTATCTTTATTCATCCATCCATACTTTGGTTTGCCGTGCTTGAAGAGCTTCACCATCCGCTTATTTAACATTGGATTTTTTTCCTCGTTACGTTATTACCCTAGTTTGCAGGTGCATCGAATGTCAACTAGCAACTACCTAAAAATCACTCCTGACCTCAAAAAATCTGTTACCGCTTTGATTTTTTTTTCTGGATCTGCAACGAGGCTTCAGGAAAACCTGATTGAATATTATCTTTGGTTCATTTACGCTCTCAAGAAGCGTAATTTGAGAGTGAAAAGATACGGCAACTATTATTGTGAAGTTTCGTTGTCTCTTTAAGATACCAGAGTTCTTTTCGTTTTTGTCTTAGTGTGTGCACTGCACGTAAAACCTGTACATAATGCCTATGTAAGTGCCGCTCCGATTTCGAAAGCATGGGCTGTAGAGCCGGACTCATGGTGCCGGGTCGCTTAGTTCCTTGCTCTCGAAATCCGCTCTATATCCCTTTATCTTGAATGCTGTTGGTAATACTTTTGACTTGGCTTTCATCATTGCCAACGTCGTATAATGACATCACGGAACTAACCAACATCTTTGTGTCACAGGCTCAAGGAACCCTGGAAGAAGTACAAGTCTTTTACTCCTATTAACCTTCCCGACCGTCAGTGGCCTTCTAAAGTTCTTGACAAGGCGCCTAGATGGTTGTCTACCGATTTGCGTGATGGTAATCAGTCGCTGGTTGACCCTATGGTAGGTTCACACTAACATAGTGTTGTACGGACCTTTGCGGCTGAGACCGACACCGGTTGTCGGAAGTTTGCGGCTAGATAACGATGATGACGTTTGATAGAGAAGCAGACGATATACTATGCACAACAGTCTACCTTCGTGACAAAATTCTCTATAGTTTTTAGAATGGTAGTCACTTCATGTCGTACGGCGCAAACGTGTCTCAGCCACTTTCTACGATGACACCTTCCACTTACACGTGACTGGACTCAACTAACACAAACCAGAGCCGCGATGAGAAATGGCGCTACTTCAAGATGCTCGTTGAGATGGGCTACAAGGAGATCGAGGTCTCCTTCCCTTCCGCTTCTAAGACCGACTTCGATTTCACCCGCAGCCTAATCGAGACCCCCGGTATTGTCCCCGATGACGTCTGGCTGCAAGTTCTGTCTCCTTGCCGTGAGGAGCTTATCAAGCGCACCGTTGAGGCCATGACCGGTGCCAAGAAGGCCATTATTCACATTTACCTTGCTACCTCTGAGTGCTTCCGTCGGGTAATCTTCGACTGCTCTGAGGAGGAATCCTTGGCTAAGGCCGTGGCCTGCACTAAGCTGGTCCGTAGCCTGACCAAGGATGACCCCAAGCAGTCCGGTACTGAATGGGCCTTTGAGTTCTCTCCCGAAACCTTTTCCGATACCAGCCCTGAATTCGCCATCAAGATTTGCGAGGCCGTCAAGGCCGCCTGGGAGCCCACCAAGGAGAATCCCATCATCTTCAACCTGCCCGCCACCGTCGAGATGTCTACGCCCAATGTCTACGCCGACCAGATCGAGTACTTCTGTCGCAACATCACCAACCGTGAAACCGTCTGTGTCTCTCTGCACCCCCACAACGACCGTGGCTGCGCTGTGGCTGCCGCTGAGCTCGCCCAGATGGCTGGTGCCAACAGAGTAGAGGGCTGCCTGTTTGGCAACGGTGAACGTACTGGCAATGTTGACCTGGTCACTCTCGCCTTGAACCTGTACACTCAAGGTATCAACCCCAATATCGACTTCTCTGACATGACTCGTGTTATCGACACCGTCGAGTTATGCAACAAGATCCCCGTCCACCCTAGAGCGCCGTATGGTGGTTCCCTGGTAGTATGTGCCTTCTCTGGCTCTCACCAAGATGCTATCAAGAAGGGTTTCCAGATCCGCGAGAAGGAGGGCAAAGGCCGCGAGGACCATTGGCAACTTCCCTACCTCCCTCTGGACCCCAGCGATATTGGTCGTACCTACGAGGCTATTATCCGTGTCAACTCCCAGTCTGGGAAAGGTGGTGCCGCCTGGATCATTCTCCGCAAGCTAGAGCTGGATCTCCCTCGTGGTCTCCAGGTTGCCTTTTCTTCAATCGTGCAGGCCAAGGCCGACCAGTTCGGCCGTGAGCTTTTATCTGATGAGATTGCCGAGCTCTTCGAGACTACCTACTCCCTAAACACCAAGTCTCAGCGCTTCAAGCTGATTGACTACTCGATTAGCCCTGATCGCTCTCAGAGCCCTGCTCCTCCGGAGAAGGGAAAGTCTCAGGATACCACCAACATGAAGCGTGTATTTGAGGGTGTTGTTGAGGTTGATGGAAAGGAGTACAATATCCACGGTCGTGGTAACGGTCCCATTTCCAGTTTGGCGAATGCCCTCAAAAATATCCTAGGCGTCGACCTGGATGTCCAGGATTACAAGGAGCATGCTATCGGCTCCGGTACCAACGTCAAGGCCGCTGCCTACGTTGCTTGCACCGTGTCTGGTCTGAAGGAGAAGGTGTGGGGTGTTGGTATTCACGAGGATGTGGTCCAGAGTTCGCTGATTGCGCTGCTCAGTGCCGCAAGTAACGTGAGTGGTTCCATTTCCGCTAACAGCAACGCGCGCAAGAGCAAGTTGTAGAGTGGCTTTGCTTGAGTGTTTGTGGAGACTGTTGACTGTATACCTGATAGGCCGTCTGATTGGGTGACATCTGACCAGACGGCTTTGTTTCCCTCTTGTGTTTTGGTTTCTTTGTCCCTGAATCCATCAGCAATTGATGTTTTGGTGTTGTCATTTTTGCCATTGCTGTTATTGAGTTTTCTTGTTTCAACTTGGGATGGTGGCTGGCTTTACGGTGTTACGCTTTTCACATATCTAGCATTACCATATCGCCACATCTCCCGCTGCTTGTATAAAAGTTTCTACAGATGATTCCTGACCAGATGTCATGAGTTCCATCATCTCAGCCAATGTTTCCTGACTTCCTTTTCTGAATATACCTACTGAAAGGTCACTTCCCTCTTTCCGTTTCAAATATGTTTTCCACTTATGAAGCCTATCCCCATTTTTTGATATTTGCTGATTGTTCCTGCGACTTGATTTTTTTTCTAATCAAGCTAGGTTTCTTGGTCATATCCATTAACCCTATATGAGCATACATACTAACTTTAATGATGGAATTTTAGTTCGCCTCTAGCGTCCCGAACACGCCGGCCCCGGGTAGCCCCGCCATTTCTGCCCTGGAGGATAAGAATGCTGTTGACATTGGCAACCTTGAGAAGCAAGCAGAGAAGATGTAAGATGTTAATCATCGATTTACACTTTCTTTGACTTCTGTTTGCTGTGCTATTTTGTTTTGGATATTGGATGGGGGGAGATATGAGCACATAACATTTAATTCTAGGTTTTTTGAAAATATATGCAGATTTAGTTTGGGGGTTTATGGGAATGGTAGGAGCTAGTTGGTGTTGATTGAAGGTGAGGTTCTTCATATAGTTTATGAATAAGAGTTATGACATCGACTTTACGGTCATAGTGTTAATCATGGGGATGTCCCGATGTTATAACGTACGTTGCTTGACGTTTTGTTGTGTTACACAAGGTGTTGAACTGAGATTAGATTAGATTAGATTAGATAGATGGGCATTTCTGAGTCACGTGCATAACAATCGTCACATCATCAGATACCCTAATTCTTAATTCAATTAATCTTAACCCAGTGGGCCTCAAGTTTTCAAACTTTCAGGCAAATGAATTAGCTGTTAGTCTAAATTTCGGAGTGCTCCATCAGAAAAGGTTCTAATGTTGTTTTTTTCTAGTGTTACTCAGTGCTGTTTCTGTAGGCCACTGCGCTAAACGAAGCGGGAGTTAGGGCGGATTTTTATGAGTTTAGAAGTTATTTAAAACAGAAGAATAAATGGATGATGAAAGAAGGTAACAGAAGCTAAGTCTAGTAAACATTACGCTTTGTGTTAAAGAGGGTTAGTAAATGGCAAGGTTGGATATGTTAGATGGGTTAGATGTTGTCTGGGTTGATGGTCAAGATTTCAAGGGACGAGGGAGTGATGATGTGTGAAAGAGGTTGGGGAATGGAGTAGCTATGGTTTTGAATGGGAAAGATGCATATTTTTGAGTTACGAGATTAATGGTGGTCGGCTGATTTATGCAGATGAGGATTTCATCAGCAGGCAGTTTACTGGTGGGAGATAGCGAGTCAGTGTACTATACAATCTATACCCGCCATTCCATCCAGGAGTCACACGAAATACTGACTACTTATATGCACTGTTATCCTCAGGTTGCATCAAGGATATCGGCTGAGGGTGCATATGTGCAGCGTGCATACCGTTGTTAGCTGGTCCGGTCAACGATGTGGCGGGTGATGATTGTCCCGTGGCTTGACTGCTGAATGATGGCTGAAGACAAATTTTCAAATTTCAGACCCTAAAAGAATGTATGTACCAGGGTCTTCACCGTCTGTCTGCTTATTGGCGATGAGAGGGCAGAGCGGAGAGGAGGTATGGGGAGGAAAGAGACATGGGATGGGGTGGAGGAGGATGAGAATGAGAAGGAAGGTGAGATGATGCAGGTCATAATCACATGAATGGGCAAGGCTGTGAGGGGGAGAGGGATGGGAAACCCTAATGGCAGAAGTGATATCATGAATTTTTTTTTCTTTTGGTTCTTCTATGGTTCAATAAAATGAGATGAGGGAGAAATGATGAACAGCGGAGGGAAAGGCGAGTCAGTCTGTGTTAGGTAATTCTCTGCTTTTTGCCCCTCCTTTTTTCTGGCTATTCAAGCTTTATTCTACGAAGTTGACAGAAAATTAATTTCTCGTTGCCGCGTAGAGAAGTGGAGGCACCAAACAAATGATGTTGTCAAAACAAAAGACAATATCAATATTTGGTTAGCACTTGGATGGGCACTTGAGAAAGCTTGTCAGGAGGCCGCGAGTGCTGAACCCCGCATCTAGCTTGGACTTTAATAAGTCTAGTTGCATCATGTAGGTAGTAGACAGGGAAGCAAGCGGAAGAAGTAATGCGTCTTGTCATGAAACGATGTCTATGTCTCCTGCGGCGAGGCTCCCTTCAAGGGTTGAAAAAATGAATTGGTAAATGCCCATAATACAATTCTGGGCTTACAAATTATATATAGTATCACAGCCCAGTCTTTTGCGTGGTTCTGTTGCACTGTTGGTGACTTGACCTCGATCCTGTCCGTAGCAGCCCGTTAGTCTAGAATCTAAAGTCTCTTAATCCCGACTTGGTGGTCATTGGCCTTACATATCCGAATTATATAGAAGAATTCCAACCCATTAATGAATGTATGACCGGCCTTATCATGTATTTGCAATATATTTAACCTAAGCTTGAAACTTGAAAGCCTCCAGTGCAATTATCTGCATTCTTTGCATGCGAATTTCCGCCTACGCACGCACCATAACCGCAGCTGTCCTTCCCGGATATCTGCCGTTGGTGCTTCCTTCCTTTGCCCGCTAGAAGAGCCTTATACATAATATCAGACAAGACGATACATAATAAGCCAGAGCTTGTTGTCTGCATGCAGTTTCAAGTTGAACCAAAGAATGAACAAAGAATGAGAACCCTTTCTTCTTCATGTTGCTTGTGCTGCCCTGTAGTATACCGTGTCCGACAAGGGTCTGGTTGGCTGTTTGAGTATGAATGAATGAATGAAATGGGTGAATGGCTTATAGATTTTTTGGCACAGGGCTAGACCCATACTTGTTGTCATTGTTGCTGCTTTGTACATTTACCTGAGCAACAAGCACGCAGTGCCTTCGCCTTGTTACTTGGGGAACTGTCGCTTGTTTTGTTACTTTTCCACATGCCAAATTGCTCTAAGCTAGCAGAACCGCTAACCCCACATTCGATCGATTGTTCCATTGCTGGCTGAGTCTTACTGCAATAAGGCCTAAAATCACCCGTAATTTGCTAGCTTTTACCTTCTGTAGATCGTGGTCACCAAGCATATCTTGTCTCCCTTTCTAAAACAGCACCATATTTTGAATAGGTCGTGAACTGGCAGCTACTTACTATTTACATAGCTCTCTTGCTGTCTTTTCTTCTTAGCTGCACGTCTTGCTGACAATCAGTTTTCTTCTCCTTCCTTTTCCTCTTTTAAACTTTTGCTCTTGCTTCGTTTGCTTTCTTTCTTCAAGAAACACACCCCCTCCTCTTCTCGCCAATCACACCCACTCTCTCTCACTCTTCACTTTTTTTTCTTCGTGAATTTCTTTTCAATTTTATCTCCATTCTCCAATTCTACACCAGAGCCTCTTTAATTTGCTACACCAGCGCTCTTTTAATTCCTACTAAACTAACTCTTCCTACCAAAATCACATTTTTTTTTCCTAACCCGACGGAGGAAAAAAAAAGGAACCAGGATACCATTTATCATTTGTCTCCCCTCCTGACATTGACAACAGATAATTCACCTTTCTTCATCATCTCTTCAGTCATTGGCCACGGTATCCATCTCCGCGAGATTTCCACACCGCCGATCATACTTGCAACCTGAATACCTCTCAACTCGAGATTCACGTGCCCGACTTTGCTTTTTTCTATTTCCATCCTGTCCTGCTTATCCGTCATCACCGCTGAGCTTGCATCCGTCAGTAGGTGAAGCAGTATCGAAGGATATCCGCCTCTCCGCTCCGACTCCCGTTATATCCTCTCCCTCTCTACACATCGAAAAACAGGCACACTCAAAATGTCTGAGATCAACCAGGTTCTGGCGAATTCACTATCGCCTGGTAAGTTGCTTTCTTCTGCATAATTTGTTGGTGTACGATTTTGCATGTGAACGCGGCGGGCTTTTTTTTTTACTGTCACTCCCCGTCTCTCCGCGCTGAAGAACCTCTAAAGCTTTGTAGAGCTTCTGCGAGCCGATTGTTGAATACGAAATCCGCCGCCTGCGCATTGTATCGCATCCAACCTTATTGTCTATGCCTTGTTGGTCTTTTTATTGACTTTTTTTCACCAGATGCCGCGACCAGAAATGGCGCCGAGCAGGCTCTTGCCCAGGCTGCTGAAACCAATTTCGTAAGTCTTCTGTCCCACGTTGACCCGCTCCCGCAAACATCGTGCAGTGCATCGTCGACGCGGACTGAGTAGGGAAAAAAGTCGCCACATGTGGGCTCTTTTTCGAAGGCCTTTCACAAACTTCTCTTTCACATCCAAGACAACTCTACAAGGCACTCGGCTTTATTTGCTCCAGAGTTTGTCAGCCAACTTGATTCTTATACAGCCTTGCACCCCAGTTACAAAATTTACCCCTCCACGCACCGACACTAACATCATCGTCACCATCAATATAGCCTCTCTACCTCGCTACCCTAGTACAAGAACTTGCCAACGAAGCCAACAATGGTTCCATCAGAGCCGCTGCTGGTCTTGCCCTTAAAAACGCCTTCACTGCCAGAGATGCTGTGCGTCAACCTGAGCTTCAGGCGAAGTGGTTGCAACACACCGACGATGAAACCAAGACTCGCGTCAAGGCCATGACTCTGCAGACCCTGGGCTCTTCTAACAGCCAGGCAGGTTCTGCTGCTGCCCAGGTCGTCGCTGCTATTGCCACTCTGGAAATGCCCCGCGACCAATGGGTTGACCTCATGCCAGCTCTGGTCAAGAACGTCAGCGAGGGTTCCGATAACCTGAAGCAGGCGTCCCTGACCACCATTGGTTACATCTGCGAGTCTCAGGACCCCGATCTGAGAGCATCCCTCGTGCAGCACTCTAACGCTATCCTGACTGCTGTTGTTCAGGGTGTTCGCAAGGAGGAGACTAACGACGAAGTCCGTCTCTCTGCCATCACCGCTCTGTGCGACTCTCTTGAATTTGTTGGCAACAACTTCAGACATGAGGGTGAGCGTAATTACATCATGCAAGTCGTCTGTGAGGCCACTCAAGCTACCGATGCCCGCATTCAGCAGGGTGCTTTCGGTTGCTTAAACCGCATCATGTCTCTGTACTACGAGAACATGCGTTTCTACATGGAAAAGGCTCTTTTCGGTCTGACCATTATTGGTATGCGCAGCGAGGATGAGGATGTTGCCAAGCTGGCCGTTGAATTCTGGAGCACTGTTTGTGAGGAGGAGATCAGCATTGAGGATGACAACTCGCAGGTCGAGAGCCCCGATCAGATGCGCCCCTTCTACAATTTTGCCCGCGTTGCTGCCGCCGAGGTCGTTCCGGTCCTCTTGACTCTGCTCGCCAAGCAGGATGAGGATGCCACCGATGACGAATACAATGTTGCTCGCGCTGCCTACCAATGTCTTTCGCTTTATGCCCAGGCTATTCGTTCGCCTATCCTGTCCCACGTCCTTACCTTCGTTGAGGCCAACCTCCGCAACCCTGACTGGCACCTGCGTGATGCCGCTGTCTCTGCTTTCGGTGCTGTAATGGAGGGTCCCGAGGAGAAGGTTCTTGAGCCCATTGTCCGTAATGGTCTCGCCGCTATGATTGAGACTATGGCTGATGAGAATCTCACTGTCAAGGACTCTGCAGCTTATACTCTGGGTCGCATTACTGAAGCCTGCCCTGAGGCCATTGACGCCAACACCCACCTCGAGCCTCTGCTGAACGCTCTATTCAATGGTCTGGCTTCTCACAACAGCATGGCTGCTTCTTGCTGCTGGGCTCTCATGAACCTGGCTGAGCGTTTCGCTGGTGACATCTCTGCCCAGCAAAACCCTCTCACTCCCCACTTCAACCGCTCTGTTGAGCAGCTTCTCAACATGTCAGGCCAACCCTCTTGCGAATCTGCTACTCGTACTGCTGTTTACGAGGTCATCAACACCTTTGTCCAGAACTCTGCTCTTGAGTCGCTCACCTCTGTTGCTCAACTGTCCGATGTCATTCTGAAGCGTCTGGAGGAGACAGTCCCTATGCAGGCACAGGTTGTCTCCGTTGAGGACAAGATTACCCTGTCCGATATCCAGACGTCTCTATGCGCTGTTCTCCAGGCCATCATCTTCCGCCTGGATACTGAGATCGCTCCTCAGGGGGACCGCATCATGCAAGTTCTCCTTCAGATCCTGACCTCTGTCGGTCCCAAGTCTGCTGTTCCTGAGTCTGTCTTCGCTGCTATTGGTGCTCTGTCTACTGCTGTTAGTGAGGGCTTCCTCAAGTACATGGATGCATTTAGCCCCTTCCTGTACAATGCTCTCGGCAACCAAGAGGAGCCTGCTCTATGCTCCATGGCTATTGGCTTGGTCAGTGATGTCACTCGATCTCTGGGTCCCCAGGCCCAGCCTTACTGCGATACCTTTATGAATTACCTCCTGAACAACCTTCGTAGCGAGTCGCTTGCCAACCAGTTCAAGCCTACTATTCTCCAATGCTTTGGTGATATTGCCCTTGCCATTGAGGGTTCTTTCGAAGCTTACTTGACTGTTGTTGCTCAAGTCTTGCAGCAAGCTGCTACTGTTGATGCACCTGCTGATGGTTCTTATGAGATGATTGACTATGTCATTTCTCTCCGTGAGGGTATCATGGATGCCTGGGGCGGTATCGTCCCTGCCATGAAGGCCAGCAACAAGAGTAAGTATTATTACCTAATGTTTCTTCTCAAACAGACTACTAACATTGTCACCAACAGCTGCTGCTCTCCGGCCCTATGTCGAGTCCATCTTCAGCCTACTGAACAGTATCGCCACCAACTATGTTAACCGCAGTGAACCTTTGCTCCGCTCTGCCATGGGTGTCATTGGGTAAGTCTTGGTGCTTTCTGTTGTCGTGGTTCCAATTGCCTTCTAACAACTGTCTAGTGATCTTTGCGATGCTTTCCCCAATGGTGAGCTCAAGGAGGGTCTCCGCCAAGAATGGGTTACCGCTTTCATCAAGGAGGTCAAATCCAACCGCGAGTTTGGACCTCGCACTCTGGAGACCGCTCGCTGGGCTCGTGAGCTCGTTAAGCGTCAGATTGCGTAGGTGCATTTTGTGCCTGACAGATCCACCACTCCGCCTATGTCACCGCGGATGATATACTAATGGCTTTCTTGCCATCTGGTCGGCTCCGCTCTTACCTTGGTTAATGTGAGATCTCTTCCCCCCTCTTCCCCCTTTGCATGTTTTTCCTATCTTCCCTTCCCCTGGTGTTTTTGTTCTTTTTATTTTTTCCTTTTCTACACTTTGTCGTTTCTTGCAATACCCCTTCATTCCCCATACACTTTGCACTTTTTTCATTGGCCTCGGAACGGAGTGGCCAGTCATGTCAGGTTGACTGGATCTCCATGGTCGAGGCGGGTTTTTTTTCTCGTCATTACACATCCACGTCTTGCTTTGTTTTTTTACATCACACGATTTCCTTTTTGTCATTCACGGCCCTGTCATCACCATCATTCATGTCTTGTTATCTTAACTTTTCTCTTGTCTTGTAACAACCACCTTGTGTAACTTGTGCCGAAAAATATCACGTGCCCTTTTTTCGTTCGTTATTTCCCACCACTTCACAATTGTCACTTCACTTCACTTCTTGTCTTATTCCTCCTGTCACGTCATGAAATGTATATAGACCCTTTTTGTAACGCCATATCACAAGACTTTTTCTCATTTCCCCTAATTACACCATTGTATTTTATTATAATTCTGATTTGTCATCACCGTCAATCATGTTGTAGTAGTGGAAGTTGTGAGAACAGTGTTTGATGGGATTGTTGGTGACGAATGGAGAATAGAAGTTTACCAGTCTTGATGACCTTGTAGTTCATTTAATCATCAGATAGACTGTCCTTGATGTGATTCATGT
Organism: Ambrosiella xylebori; assembly: GCA_002778035.1. Classification (NCBI taxonomy): domain Eukaryota; kingdom Fungi; phylum Ascomycota; class Sordariomycetes; order Microascales; family Ceratocystidaceae; genus Ambrosiella; species Ambrosiella xylebori. The sequence goes on from PCDO01000002.1 coordinate 3,240,594, forward strand.
TGTGTACATGGTTGTTTTTGCTGTCTGCAGTGATTTTATAGGGTCCAACATCGTGATCTAAATCGTCATAGTACAGGCTATTGTAATGTCATATTTCATGTCATATTCCGTAGTCGTATTTGTAGATATCCCAATCATTCAATCATCAAAGTCCTCCAAAACTCCAAAACTCCAAATCGATTTCTACCAGTCACAAATCGCCATTTGTCATCTCACCGTTTATGCAGCCGAAGCTTGTTTGGATTCATCTTCATCATCTACCGCAGACCGACTGTGTGCCAATGATGAATGTCTGGTAGGGTCATGCGGGGAAATGGGACTGCCGTTGGCCTCGGCGATTTGCTTCTCTATAGGAGTGGTTAGTAAATTGACTCATAGGGTCTGAATAAGGCTTGTATGGCAGAGAAACTTACCAAGTTCGCGAATCCGGTGTTTCAGCATCTGGTTTTCCCTCGTAATAATTTGCGTTTCCGCCTGGTAGTAGGCACTCTCATCCCTCGTTACTCCACCCTCGCTATCAGCGCTCATCGACGACGTCCGCATCCTAGGGCTGGCGCCAGAAACCGAGCCACGGATACCGAGGTGAGGATCAACATCCATACTGGGTGTCCGCGAGGAACGGCGGCGTTGGTTTATGTCGAAAGAAGCGCGGGGGTGAAGAGACGGGGGCAGACCATGGTTGAAGCTTGGGGGGCGCGATGTCCGGGGGACAGAAGCAGATATCGTAGGAGAGTTGCCAATAGCTGATTCATCTTCTGCGACGGCTGTACCGTTGGACTGGCGAGAGTTAAGTTCGATCTGTTGTTGTCTGATCATGTGGAGCAGACGGTTCTACGTTATCATGTCATGTTAATTTTATCCCAAGGTTTATATTGGCTTGGGTTGACGTACCACCTGAGCTTCCTGTTCAACTTCGAGCTCCTGGTGAATATCGCCCAGGCTAGGCTGTCGGTTATGCGATGGCGGGAATCCCTTCTGCACTGGTGATCCGACACCGTTTCCGGAGCCATTCCAAACTCCACCCCCGAATGACGGTCTACGTGACGTAGCCGGAGACCTTGCGACTTCGCCAGGCGCAGGCATATTGGGTTCGTAGTTTTGAACGTTTAGTAAAATTGATTTGCGCCGGCCAGAGGGAATTGTTGGGGTTGACGAAGCGGAGGAGTTGGTAGACACAGGTGCTGGAGCGCTTCTGGCGACTGCATTTGTTGGGCCAGACATCGGGGTTGGTGTTGTTGAGCGAGTACTTCCAACAGCAGGTGAGCCGAAAGTTGCGATGTGCGAGCTGTTTGATAGAGTCGATGGGGTAGGGGATGGAGGTCCTGGAAGGGTTAAGGTTAGCGGTTTTGGTGGACTTGTCAGATGCGGGATGAATTTGGCCTAGGGCAAAATGAAATGATGTAATGCTGGGGTTGGGCTGGGGGTTATCATAGTGGGGTCCAGTGTGACCCATGATAACTTGACTGCTGCACAAGGTACATGAAGGTATGAAGCGCAAATTGGCCTTGCCATAGCCATTGGATGAAGAATATTCTATACTTACTCTGTGACCCTGGTGCAGCATTTTCATTCTGCTGGTGAGCATTGACTAGTACTGAGACATGAAGCGACCGGCTTGGGAGAGTGATGGCAGCGCTTCCGCCTAGAGGGATAGATGGAAGGCCGTCAGCAATGGAATCTTTCGAGCCCAAGCTTAAGTTATTTGCAGTATCAGAGATATCAGAGACTGAAGAAGAGGGCAGGCCCTTCTTCTTGAGTTGAAGAGAATCGCTAGGCTGGGACATCGTGAGTATTGGTCGGCAGTGGTGGTATCAGCTCGACCTGAAGTTGGAGACGAACGAGGAAAGGTGGAGAAGAGGGTCAAAGATTGAAAGAGATGTATACTATGAAATCACAGGATGATCTCCTTGTGGTGAACAGTGACAACAGGTTGATAAAGCAGACAAAATTTAAAAACACAACAGACAAGAAATTATGGTTTTTTTACGGTCAATTTAGAATTCAAAGATAGCAGAAGTTGTTTGAGTTTCAAAGCTGATGCAGCTACTAGCTTGATCATGTGAATCACAACATGTTTTCCCGCGATTCAAGCAGAGGTTGTTACATTCCATACAGCTACAGTTACCGCTTTGGGACATAGTGCTAATGAGCTAAGGATCGTCTATCCAATAAAAAGCCTATATCTCACTATTCCCCTCCCTTGGTGATGACCTTTTTAACCGTCTCTCTCTGTGGGATATCGACAAGTACCCATTTAAAAAGAATCTGTTCGAATTAGCAGATGGAAACAGCTGATGTTGGTGGCAATTTTTTGAATGCCCTATGGTACCTTACTATAAGCAGATGGCTGCAGCTTATCGATAGCAACTGCATGCTGGGGCGCTGTGGGTTATGCACGAATGATGATGGTCGCCACAGATATTCACATATATTGATATTGGCGTATACAGAGAAGAAACAAGAGCGATCAAGGCGATCCACTTATGACATCATATATTGAAGCGACTATAAGCAGAAGCCCTATTGCGAATTGAATTCTGCAAGAGCTGCGAGCTATCTTTTGATCTAACAGTAATGACCTCATCCACCATATGTTCTGTTCACTTCATCGTAACACTCTTCAACGCTCGAACCTCTTCCAGAAATTGGACCCGACAAAACGGCTCACCTTGTGATGTTTAGCCAACGACGCCAACCATGGCAAGTTTGTTTGTGCATGATGGATAATTTCCCAATACTTTGCAATGCGTCAAGAAAAGAGAGGAGAACGAGATTTAAGATTGTGACGAGGCTGGTCGTATGTTGGGTTAAGTAGTAGTTTTTTCTATAAGATTATTAGGGTTTTTGTTGATGTTGTTGGTTTGTTATGCTTGTGCATGAAATGAAATAAGGTGATTGTTTTTGTACAGAAAGCCGGTTGGTCTGGTTCGTAAGATGGGTGCTAACTATCTCAGCGGTGGTTGGTGATTTCTGAAGCGGTGTAACAGCGAGACGGTTGAAGTTCCTCATCACCTTCTGAGCGTCAAATGAGTATTTACATACTTGACTAGTGCAGGAAGAATACTCTTCGTTAACGAAGATCATGAACACTGACCAGTAATTTTTTTCTAGGGCTTTAACTTAGCTTTAACTTAAAGAACACTCTTGTGGCTTTCGAACCCGAGCCAATCGTCCATCATGCAGGTACAGAACACGAACCCCAGATCCCGTGATCTTTCACCAATAAATATATCAAAAATACTATTTACACTAAATCTATAAAATTATTTATATAAATTATGTATACAATCCAAGACGTGCCAATGAGCGAATTACATGTCACCAGTTCATAGGCTGAGTTCAATTCTGTAGTTTCCATTGACAATATCACGCTGATTATGTCTGAATACTGTCTATGGCACGAAAACCCACACGTCAAGGTTGCAATACTACATCCTGCCATCGCCATCGTTACTTTGGCTAAGCCCTCCGCGATCTGGCTCTCGGACGGTCGCCGGCCTCACGACGAACAACGCGGCGGGGGGTTGTGTTCCAAAAGCGATGGAAATGACGGGTCAAACAAATCTTTTATATGTTGTATATATAGTATTTGTATTATACATGATCATGAAACGACCTATCGATATTAGTGATGACGAAAGGAGCTCTTTTAAATCCTTCGTATGCTTGACTTATTAATTGCTTTTGGGCATTCTCTCGAGATATCACTTCTTCGGGACTAGAGACTGCCTGTTAAAGACTCCATAGCATGCTTTTAGAGTTATCATTCATAGTGATGGAGATGTTTCAACGCCTAGGGCACTCTTGTCTCCAAAGGCAAAAAAGTCCACTATTGACGATGAGCTTATGATAAGCTCAGAAGCCTCATGCCATAGACTTACTTGAGGATAACGTCAAGGCAAGTCCGTGAAAAAATCTCTCCTGACATGGCCAACCAAGACATCCAAAATCTCCGCATCTATAGATAGCTGTCAAAGGTCTCATCAAGCCACTGCAACCATGGGACTGATCCATGACCATCCATTGGAAAAGATCTCGGTCTCCGGTAATTTACAAAGACCATGAGCCCATTTTTCTTGCTCGAGAGAAAGGGTTCATCAGGAAGCAAAGAAACGAAAAAAATCGAAGTTGATATTTGTTTCTCGTCATGGACTCAGCCTCTCAGTCTCATGTTTGCAAATGTTGAAGCCGGTGTTTCTATTTTTTTTCTCTAGCCTGCAAAGCCACTGCCACAGGCTTGGATGATATCAAGGGTTAGAAACTTATCACAAACCGCAAATTTGATATTTGATGACAGGAAAGTATTCTTGAGGGTTTGAACCAACGGAAAAGAATGGTAAAAGACCCTGTCGATACCAACCCTAACATTAGAGTTCGATGTCGACTCCGATTTTGTTTATGAACATTAGTTTTAATGCCAATAAAATTAAATTAGATGTACGACTGTTAAGTTCATCTCAAATATTCAATATTAGAACCATTCCCTTCAGCTTATGTATGCATATAGATAGGTGATGCTTGCAGCTACATAACCATATCCAGTTGGCTTTCTACTTATACCTGTGTCTGCATCTCATTTACTCAAGTAGAGAATATGAACCAGGGCTCAGTTCCAATGTCTGGGGCAGACCTTACTAGAAAGTCTTCAGGGTTGTCTGTGTAAATACGGAACAACCGACTGCGAAAGAGCGATGTGATGATAATATCCAGTTTACTGGCCTTGTAAAGTGGTATCTGGTATCAAAATGTGCCAATCATCTACGCAAAACGGCTTCAGAGAATGCAGTGCCGATGCGAAAAGAGTAGGGAAGCGGGGCTCGAACCTCGATCTGAGATAGGGTTGAGAATGAACTATGTATATATGTAACTATTTGTTCAGCGAAGCTAGTTTGATGATCACTATAGATGGCTTGCGTGGCGTCAGATGAGGAAATGTTTTTTTTGGCTTGATAGTTTAGGTGGGAGATGAATTTGTTGGTGTCTGACCTGTCAACTAAGACTGGAGATTTCAGACAGAGACTGACGTGCTGAGTTGTTTCACGGCAGGTAAACATTTCCTAGCTGATGTCAGCCCCTACTTGAAAAAAAAAGAAATACAAATCAGGACTTTGTGTTCACCTGTCACTATCACTTTTTGTAACTTAACAGCATGCAACTACAGGCATATAAAAAAGAGCAAATGTGAAAGGTACCTTGCATATTGAACTTATCAGGAACAGACGGTTTTTTTGAGCTGATATTGTTATGCATATTAAGAGTGATTATCTATGATGAAAGCAATATCACTTTATTTAACTGCAATGATCTATTGTTAAATCTTGATATCACTTGGTAAGCTACGTAAGCTTAGGGTTGTAACGGTATATCCTGTGGCGCTAACCAAAATGGTTATTAACACGCATGAATAGTAGAAACGTTTACAACATTTTTTTTCTTGCCGTATTCATTATTTTTAATATAAATATCTTTTTGGGCATTCATATATAGTCGACGTCTCGGCATGGAAATAATCCGGTGTGATGGTGGGCCGAGGATTGCACATTCATGTATGGATCGTCGCGACTTATGTAGGTTATCACAAGGACTGCATAGAAAAGGACCGCTACACGGGAAGTTGCTTCGCTGATGAAAGATGGGCATACAGGAGGTCGATCACGAAGAGAGTTGGATCGTGGTGATGTCGTGAGTGTATGGGGCTAACTAAATATATAAATTTAGCGTTAGACTTGTACAAACATCAAAAATAAGAAACTAACATTGCAGAACAAAACTGTTTACACAACAGCTGCCCAAGATCATCATCTGATAACACAAAGAACAAAACTCAACTTCGGAGTTATTCACTCTAGGAGGAAAGAGACATTTCTGTTGATACCGCGCTAATTAGAGTGAATCTATTAGTAGCCTGTGACACATTTCACTTACATACTTTAACAGACACACAATGGGCCACTGTGGCGAATGAGACAACTAAAAAGGATGCTTATATATGAACGAACTCCTTGGGTCAATAAATGTGTATCTGAGTCGTTGCTCTGGGGGACGAGCAGACAATATAAGATGGGTTGGGGGATCGTGGATCGTGGGGGGAGAAGGAGGGATCATGATGATAGTGTCAGGTTGTGTGTGTTGCCGGGCTTTTTGTTGGTTGGGTCTAGGTGGGATGAGATGAGTAGGATTATATATACATATGAGAATGACGGGGTAGATCTGTGCGAGTGGTATTCATATAGTTGGGATATTTAGTAGAGGGTTGCTTCCCGTGACCCATCAGTTTATCATTTCTCTACTTCTCTCACTCTTTTCCTTGTTTTCATAAGGTTTTGGTTTATTTTTGACGTGCTATTTCTATCATTACAAACGATCTGATAACTTATTTTTGTATACGAATTGTTGATTTTTTATTATATGTCATCTGTTACGGCCCGATTTTTCATTCGACATCACTTAAGCATTGCATGAACTTGATGCTTGATTTTTTAGTTTCCTTTCCATAACTGTCAACCACGTTTTACCCAGCATATCCACTTACACAAGAGTCATAATACGCCAAACGAACCCAAGATCGCCCTTGCATATAGAAAATATCTCGACTTTGACCTGCCTCCGAGTACTTTTTTTTAGTCTGCTCACTCTGCCACTGTCCCGAGACACGGTTCCCACTTGCATCAGAAATATCACTGGTCAATATTTCTCAACGTTTCTTGTCGTTGCTCCTACTTGGAAGCATAAACGAAACACATTTTCTCTTGTCCTCGTTCATCGTCACTCCTGCACGAGCCAGCTGCCCTCAGCAATCAACCACTCATTGTCTTATTAGATAATTATCACCACTGTTATAATCCACAAAAGGAAATATCGACCCGTGCCTTTCCAAGCGCCTTTTTCCTTTGTCTCTATCCCTTGACGCACCCTATAGTCACAAGCGCTGTTGTCATCCTTCTTTTCTTTCCCTCTTATTCCAGCCAATCTTTTGCTCAAAAGTGCAGAGTGTAGTGCTTGGTCCAGGGTGTTGGTGACGAGGGAGGCCTTGGAAGCAATATTCGCTCGCTGCTTGCCATCCCTGGCACGAGTGCACATCTATCTCTAGGAGACATCCGAAGAAAAAGAAAAAGAAGAAGAGGAAGAAGCTGTGTGTTCGTGTATCAAGTAAATAGAAACCAGCACGAGAAGGAAGACTGGGGAAATTTGATTTTGGCGTATATCACTACAACCGAAATCATTCTCTTGCATCTTATCACCAGTCACGTCAAAGTTCTTTACATTTTCAAGTCGTGTAACTCTACCTGCATACCATACACATCATCATATTTGGCCCAGCATACAATAGCAACATTTCTGCCGTTCACACATACAAGAATCATTCCCTGTCTACGCATCACTGTTCCAGAGAAACAAAAGAAAAAAAAAATAAACACACGCCCAAGCATTGTTGTTTTGTGTGGTTGTGCACAGAGCCAAGCACAACCAGCACAAATATCGCCTGTTATACTTCATTGGGACGAGACTTGACCCGTGTGTTTGAAGAATTTAATGATCAGAAAGACAGTGTGCCGCCGACTAACATCACGGCAGCAACGAACTGAGACAAACGAGGGGCAAGTGAGCAAGAACCAGCCACAGCGGAGTTGGATCCGTCGTTAAACGCACCACCACTACCATTACTTGCTTTGAGCAAGCATTATTACGATTTGAGAAATTGAGCAAGCACAAAGGAAGAAAAGGAAAAAAAAGCGTCATTGCAAATCATATTAAGACTTGAGAGACTGCCAGTGCTCATTGTTAATATTGACTCTCTTTTTTTTTCTCTTGATTTTTTGCTCTTTGTGCAATTCTTGTTGGTGTGAAGTTGTGCAATTATTTTATGTTCTTTCCTTTTTGACTCTTTTACTCTTAACTAATTGTGTCAATATTTCCGTTTTGATACTGTTAAAAAGGAATAACAAGAAGGAACTAACAAGTAATTGCCAAAATCGATACAAGATTTTACAACCACAGATTTTGCTCAAGTGCAAGATACAAGAAGCAACTACTTGATCTAGAGTATCTTGGTTTGCTGTCCTCTCATTTTTTCCCTTTTATTTTCATATTCTCTCATCTTCACTCTCTTTAATTGTGTTACGATCATTCCCAAATCTGCAACTTACGTCGCTCTTTATTCTGACTTTGTAGTTTTTTCTTATCTTCGTCTCTCATTGTTTACGTCTTCTAACTCACTAATATGCTCTCTTAACGTCTAATTAACATTCTTACGCTCGTTATCACGTCATTATCTACAACCTCACACGCCTGCCATATACACGTTAAATTCTAGACATTTGAAGAACCACCCGCGATAAGAGCTTCTCATTTGATTATCCCTAGCCTGTGTCTCACTTTTGCTTAGACGCTTGACTTACCTCAACTTATAAGTCAGACAAGGAGACGAATAAACGAGGCTCAATAATCTCGTGCATTGTCTGTCAGCTTCTCGTGAAGTGATCACCTTTTGCTCCTTTATTATTTTCGCAAATTTCACGCACAATGGCGCCGTCATCACGTCGTCGACCAACGACCTCGGCGGCCGCCATTCAAACAATCGAGTCGCCATCTACCTTTGAGTTTATCCAAGCCACCGCGTCAATACCGACTCGCCGACTTCGTCCCACAGATCTCTACTCATCAACAGATGAGTTGCGGATACCGTTGAAACCAGAGAAAATGCGCAGAGAATCTCTCTTGGGACTTCGGAATCTATTCAGCCGCTCATTACGCAAAGAATCCATGGCCTCAATTCGAGATGCTGCCGCTGCTTCGGCTCCGGGAAACACCCTCGCTACTGTTGTGAGCAATGAGTCTGTGCAAAATCCACCCGCAGCCACATTGGAGGTCAAGTCTAGCCTATCTTCGTCTTCTAGTGCAGGCACTCTACATGTCCCTACTCGCGAACTCACTGTTAAGGCTTCTGGCATTTTGAGGGGCACTTTTGAGGGGCTGTCCTCAGCTTTGTCTCCTAAAGCTGAATCACACTTCCATAGCATTTCCAAGGGGAAAAGTGGGAAAGCCAAAAAACCCACCATTGTCATAGACACGCGCATGGCCACTTCTAACCGGGAATCAACCTTCAGCCCTGGATCGCCGCCGGATTCAGTTCCTATTCCCAGATTACCCTCATCACATGGTGAGCGACAAGCTATGCAAGGACAGCCTCTGTACAAGACTGGCAAGACCCCTATAGCGACCTGGGATCCGCCGCCATTGTTCAGGGCCTACCCCCAGGCCATCAAGCATAGCCGTTTGCCTGCTTCGTCCGTATCGGCTGACTCGGTGCTGCGTGCACACGAGAAGAAGACCGCAGCGAAAGAGGCGGGCGCTATTATCAACGAAGCGGATCCAGAGAATGCGGCAGGCGACGAGCCTGCACCTACTATCAGTCTCCGGAAAAGCAAGTCTCACCGCCGGAATCCATCGTTGCCAAAATTTGAATGGACTTACAAAATTTATATCTTAGTTACATCCGGCTATCTCCTTCAATATTCTGGTGAAGGCGCCTACGACAGGCTGCCCGAAAAAGTCCTCCACCTCGGCAAAGAATCCGCTGCCTTTGCTGCCGATGTCTTCCCTGGAAAGCACTGGGTCCTGCAGGTCTCCTCAGCTATGGACTCGGCGGGGATCATAGCTACGGACTCCCGGTCGCTTTTCAGCAGACTTCTTGAGAAGCGCCACGCAAACAACTTCCTTATGGTCTTTGAGAACGGCGATGACATGACTAGCTGGATCACAGTTTTGCGCCGTGAGATTGAAGCTCTTGGCGGGAAGAAGCTGGTTAGTGAGACGGGTGAGGTTGCTTCGGAGGAGCTGCGAAACTTGCGGGCTCAGGCGAGTCAGCGGACGCTTGTTGTGAGGGATCCTGCTCGTTTTTCCAGATCTCTTTCGGTGGATCAATTGTCAGCCGTTAGCTGGAATAGCCATAGCAACCGCAATAGTACTTCGGATGTTGATATTCCGTCTCCGGTGGCTGAGAAGGGAGATGACGAGTCTACAAACTCGTTCTTGTCTCATGATGGTCGTCAGTTGGACAGCCTCAGAGACAACCCGAATCGGGTATCGGTAGTGTCTTCTGTTCTGTCTTCCATCTCAGCGCCGAGAACCGTCGGGTCTTCTTCGCCGAGTTGTTCTCCTACTCGATCGACATTTGCATCCTATGTAGACGGGCCCAGCACGTCTACGCATGCCACTTCCATCTCCGATAAGCGTCAGTCTGCCCAGTCACTGTCCTCGTTGCGCTCCTTCTCTGTTTCTAATGGCGATTCGGCCCGTCCTCGTGGTTCTTTGGATATTCCCAATCCGAATTCCTCCAATTCTAATGGCACCCATTCGATCCCTAACTTTTCCGTTCCTAACTCGGCGTCACGTCGCTTCTCAGTGGTTCGCTCACCTTCCGCCGACACCTTGTCCTTCAAGGATGCTGTTCGTGCCTCGAATTTACGGAAGATGCCTCCCCCGGCTTTGAGAACGCTGCCTACTGTTGAGGATTCGCCTGTCAGCTCTAGCAGGTTGACTGCTACCCCTACCACGACCAACACTGTGCGGTCACCAGTTCATATTGCGCAATGTTTCACGCCCAATACTGCTGAGTCGCCCGTAACTCCGTCATTTGGCGGGTTTACTTCGTCTAGAAAGACGAGCCGTGTGGCACAGGAGAAGAACTCGTTGCGTTCCGTTACCTTGAACCTCTCATCGCCGACGGCTGGTTCTTTTGGTTCCGGTACTCAGCAACCTTATCCTCGTCGCCACAACAGCACGAGCACTCGGCTTACGCGGACTTCTTCTGTAACCAATTCCAAGACCATGTCCCATGGGCCCGGATCACGTACCCACATCGCTTCGTTAATTTCTCCGATTTCAACGATGCCTGGCAGCCCGCGGGCTACTCGTTCCGAGACTCCCAAGTTGCGCGGTCCACCTGTTAGTATGGATAAGGTGTCCATGTCCCCAAAAAAAGGCACCACCTCCATCCACCCTTCTTTGGCACAAGCCCATAATTTGCGCCGGTCATTTGTGCTTGAGGCTTCCGAGGCTCCTCGGAGAAGTCACTTACCTACTCCCGTCATCATGAAGCGCGCCTCTTACCAAACTGAACCTTCCTACCACACCGCCACCACCAGCTCCATCAACCGCGCTAGGTCCATCACTGAAAAGACCACGACGCTCAAGGAAAAGCCCTCATTGACCGTACTGCTCCCGGAGAAGACACTTAAGGAGATTCCCCCCCAGGGTCTGTGTTCGGTCTATGGCGGTTTGCCGTCCGCTTTAGACCCACCCATTAAGCTCAGCAGTGTCTTTCATCCCAAGACTGGCTGGGCTTATACCCAGACGCAAGCTGACAAGAAGGGTGCTTCGGATACTGGCTCTGTGAATAGGCGGAGTATGCCGATTATGTCGGCTCCGCCTGCGCCGCCGCCTACTTGTGCTTTGCCGCCGTTGCCGACTGAAAGGTGATGGCCGTTAATCTCGAGAAGAAGGAAACAAAAAGTTAAACTCTTCTACGATCTTTTGAAATTTATGTCGTCTGTCATTTATTTGCCGTTGTCTTTCACCTCCCTTCTACACCGTACCCTAATTTCCTGTTATTTCGCCCCCTCTTGTCAAGACACTATTTTTTTTCTGAAGCTCTTGGGCTTGCTTCTGTTACTAACGCCCTGTAATGCCTTTCGTGTTTTTGTTTGATTTTTGTTTTGTCCACGAATGGTCTTTGTATGTTTTTGGGCGGTTGCTTTTGTTCTTGGATCTTAGCGTTGATTTTTTTCTTTCTGGGTGCTAGTTTAGTATCAGTATCTTGTACACTACGCGCCATCTTGTTTTATACTCCGTATTTGCGTTTTTTTGATTTTGTGGTTGTATATAATGATCACGGTAGTATGCAGTGATGTTTGCTTGTTTATAACTTGTGGGGGAGAAATATACCAAGTTGCTACACGTATTTGCTTTATTCTGTTGAAAACCTATGACCTTTTGTTATAAGTCTCACTTGAAGTTGATCTTGGTGGTCTCGGTGAATGATTCTCGGTAAACCTCTTGATCAAAAGCGGCGGCGTTCTCATTGTGTAATCCTTGCTTGCTAAATTTTAGCAGAGAAAAAAAGAATTTCCGCCACACTTCACCCCACCAAAAGCGAAAGCAAAAGTGTGGCGCACCGTTCCCACCAAAAGCAAGTAAAATCTAAACCCCACTACGAGATTTGCATTGTCTGCTACACGCCTGTCTGCCCGTCGACGTATACCCCCCAATTTCGCGACGATATACCCATAGATTGACCCTCTGTTGCCGACAAATTCATTGTTTTCAGAGCGACAACGATCTGGATTGATATACGAGCTAATTCGACCTTCTGACGAACATCAAACGACTTTGATATCTTGCGGAGTATTGGAAAGAATCGACAAAATGGCTGCTGTTGACATGAAGAAGTATGTATTTTCTTTTTCTTTCTATGGCAATCATGAAGATTCTGCGTTTCAAATATGGCCTCAGACGCCGGGGGTTGGTCCGTGTACATCGCGGAACGATGGAACCGGAACGGATTCCGGACCTGCAGAATCTATGAAACATGCAGAAGACCTCCCCGGAAAAGACATCCTTATACTAACCCGGCCCTACTCTTAGGCACGACTGGGCCGACGATGATGACATCGAGGAGTCTGGCATTGAGCAGCTCCCTCCCGCTCAGGAGATCCAGAACAAGGATGGCACCAAAACAATTATCACCTACTCTTTCAACGACCAGAACCAAAAGGTTAAGACTACCCGTCGCGTCCGTTTGATCAAGCACACTGAGAAGCTCAACCCCCGTGTCGCCGAACGCAAGACCTGGGCCAAGTTTGGCGCTTCGGCCAACGACCCTCCTGGCCCTAACAAGAACACCACCACCGTTGCCGAGAACATCATCTTTAAGCCCTCGATGAACTGGCGCAAGGATGAAAAGGCTGAGGCCAACGACCCCAACGCCCAGGCTATGAAGGACAAGCTGCGTGACAAGCAGGTCAAGTGCCGTATCTGCTCTGGCGAGCATTTTACGGCTCGGTGTCCTTTCAAAGATACCATGGCGCCTGCCGACGGAGGCGATGTCGCCGCCGGCCACGGCGACCAGCCGGCACCTGCGTCTGCGAAGCCTGGTGGCTCGTATGTTCCTCCTGCTCTGCGGAATGGTGGTGCTGCGGCAGCTGCAGCAGCTGGCGACCGTGGCAAGTTTGGTGAGCGTGATGACCTCGCTACTCTTCGTGTTACCAACGTAAGTTTTCTTTTTTCCTTTGTCTTTGTACAAAATGTGCAATAGCAGAATCATTTTCTTTTGCTAACACTACGTTATAGGTCTCCGAATTTGCTGAGGAACAGGATCTCCGTGCTCTCTTCGAGCGCTTCGGCCGCGTCAGCAGAGTCTTCCTTGCTAAGGACCGTGACACGGGTATGGCCAAGGGCTTCGCTTTCATCTCCTATTACGACCGCAGCGATGCCGTCACCGCGTGCAAGCGTCTGGACGGTTTCGGTTACCTCCACCTTATTCTGCGCGTCGAGTTTGCCAAGAAGACCAATTAGGCGTGTGGATAGATTGGTACAGTGGGTGGAGATGTGGCGGAGGGCGAGAGCTCGGGAGAGGATACGGGATGCTGATAGAGATGAGGAAGGGCGTGATGGGTGGCTGCCGCTGGAGAAGGAGGTCAAGCGGGAGTCTCGAGGAAGAAAGGATGCAGATGTGGCATCTCATCAGGATCGGGGCCCTTGGATTGATTGGGGGCATGTTGTACCTGATGATCTTTTTGCCTATCGGTGGGTTAGAAATTGCCACTTGATAGGCGTGCTTGAGCTCTGGAGGCGGGGTGGGCATCGTGGACAGCGACGTAAGCGGAAACGACGATGGGAAATTGACTTCTGGAAGTCAGTCGTTTACCCTAGACATGCGAGTTTGGTGGTCTTTGTATAGGTCAAAGATTTTCGCCCGGTAGCTATCGGCTAGTATTGTCTCGTGATTTATCTCGTTTTTCTTTTCTGTTTTTGTTCTCTATCTTAGGTCAGTAAAACATGGGATGGGAAAAGTTATCTTTAGTGTCATCTGATTCGTTGGAACGCAATAATGAATGACGATGATTGTTGATTCACCAGTCATGATATTTAGTGTCCGAGTGTGTGTGTCACGTGTTGTGCTGTTAGATTATTGGGTTGTTTTGTGGTAGTTGCTCATGTTGATAATTGCCAATGCGGAAGGAACACAATCGGTAGGTTACACCAATTTGTAGTTCATGTTTGGCCAGTGTGACTGTTGATATCAGTTACACAACACTGGCATCATGGTATACATCTATTTTTTATCTATACAACTATATCGCAACATCAAGGTTTTCGTTTCGTTCTACTGACTTTACTATTATAGAATGGCCTGTTTAGCCGTCAGCACAGCCGCAGCTGGCACCGCAGCTCTATTCTGCTCACGTCACCCACATGTCACCGCCAGAGATTTCCCCCTCATGTCCACTCTCTTTACTAGCCCCATCCATATCCCTTTCCTTACCTCCCCCGACGCGACCATCCTCGCCGAAAAACGCTTCGACATCGCCATCGTCGGTGCCAGCATCACTGGATGCACGGCAGCTCTCGCCTTCGCCTGGCAGGGCCGCCAGGTCCTCCTCATCGACCCGTTTGCCATCGGGGCCCCGTCGCTCGTGGGGAATATCCTTCACCCGGGGGGTATCGCGGCGCTGGGGAAGATGGGGTTGAAGGAGGTGTTAGAAGAGATCGAGACGTTTCCGGTGCGGGGGTACACGATGTATGCAGGGGCGGAGAGTGCGGAGATGTTCTTTGGGGCCCCGGGGAGGAAAGAATGGAGGGAGAAGGGCGATGTAACGCAGGGGGTGGCGTTTCGAAGGGGGGAGTTACGGGAGGCATTGAGGAGGAGGGCAAGGGAGGCGAGGGGGATCACATGTGTGGTGGGGACTGTGACGCAGGTGTTGCGCGGGGGGATGAGCGGCGAGGTGATCGGGGTGGAGGTGTTTCGGAAGAATGACAATCATGCGGTGCATGTAAGTTTTCTCTTCCTTCATGAGTGACATCAACAGCCGCACTGCCGGCAATGACCGGCAAGAGTTTCTCTACTTGCTCATTTGGTTATTTGGGCAAAGGTTGCTGACCGGCAGGACACACTATATAGTTTTTTGCCGACATGACAATACTGTGTGACGGGCTACACTCTACACTGCGTCCCGACTTCGTCAAGAGACCTCAACATCCTTCCAATGCACTGATATGCCACTGGGCGCTCGATATCCCTGATGGAGTCATGCCTGTTGAGGAAATGGTTTGCTCCATCCTAGATGCCGCCGGCACCACTGTCACGCTCTACCGCATATCCCGCCGCAGTATTCGCGCACACATTACAATTGGCAATCACCTGTTAGACAAGCTGGGGATCCACAATGGCGGTGATGGATTTGCCGCCGCGGGGGCCCTTAGGAAACATTTGGCCGAGAAGGTTGCGGCGACACTGCCTGTTCAGGTGAGATTGCCATTTGTGGAGGCTGTGCAGTGGGCTCGACTGGAGCCAGTGCCTCTGGGAATGACAGCAGTGAAGTGCTCGCGGGCACCAGGCCTTTTAGCCATGCATGAGAAAGAGCGGCGGTGGGATGTCGCCTGTGACTCCGGAATGATAGTGGCATTCAAAGATATCTTGGTGTTGACGGAGTTACTGGGGGTCAAGTGTTTGCGACGGTTGTCGAACGGGTGGTGGTTGCGGAGGCAGCTGAGGAAGTTTCCGGGAGTAAGGAAGAGACATGTTGTTCCCGTTGAGATGGTGGGGAGGGTGTTGGAGGGATGGGATCATCAGAAAGGTAAGTCGGCCGAAAACGTGCTCATGTGGGGGGGGGAGGGGGGTCACATATGAGTTCAGGATCTCGTCTTTTTCTGTTTGTTTTTTGATGACCATGTTACTGATTGATAAGCAGAATCTCTACATGTGATCCTGCGGTATTCTATCGTCCGATACTTGAGCAAGGGCGAGTCTGCCTACAGAGCACCAGTGCAGACACTCGGCGGTCTGATGGAACGAAGAGCCTATCTAGCCAAGACCTTGGCAGGTTTGACAGCATGTGCTATGGCGGAGAATATCAGGTCTGTCAGACGAGATGATGTGCCGGGCAGCATTTGGCGGTTAGTGTTGATCGTGTGGATGTCGTTGGAACTGACGACGGCTTCACTGTTGCGCAATGGTCTAATTTAGAGATTGCGGTATTTTTAGGAATTGGGTTTATTGTGGGTGGTGGGTCAATATCCCTGGCATTGAGGTGATGACGACGCTTTCGTATCAAATTTATAGAGTATTATCCTAGCATTATCAACAATGGTATGAATGTTTTTGCAAACTTTGGGAGATGGTGAGTTTTAGGTAAGATGATACCGAGAAGGGTAAAAAAAGAGTAAGAATAAACAAAAAATTTCTAGAAGTAACAGATTCCAGTGTTTTGTCCTCTTCTGGGAACCTCATGTAAGCGTGAATGCCAAAGATGAGATCCTCTGCCTGCCGGGTAACCAAGTGTAGATCCGGCCGGCAAGATGGTTGCAGTAGTGGAGTGGTGGGCTAGATGTTGCTGATGATTGTGAGGATCTCAGGTTCGGGTGGGAGGCTGAGGGGAAGAGGATAGGATAGATTTATGGATTTATTGGAGGGGGGACATGGGCATTCTACTGGGTATGTATTCATATGACAAGATGGATTGGGAAAGTTCTGTGGGAAGATCGTGGGTGCTGTGTGACTAGTTATGAGTGCTGTGTGACTAGTTATGAGTGCTATGTTGTGTATTTGGAAGAAGTGAATATAAAGACGAGAGCATTTAATACGAAGAAAGATACAACAAGTCACGTCAACCGGCGCTGAAGGGATTCTCTGTGCACATACATGTATGTGTTTTGTGGGAATCGTCCAACTTTCGGGTTGTGGGAAGACAATGTTTGCCGGGACACTCGCTTGGCAAACCTTACAGATTTAGGAATGGAGATGGATTTCTTTATTTCCCAGATCATGCTCATTGATGGTTGATGGATGGTGCGGTGGCGGTGGCTTGATGAGAGACATTGCTTTTTTTTATAAGAATTATACGAAAAACGGAAAAGTTACTCGATCGGCAAATAGGAGAAGACAAAACGGGAAGCCTAGGACTGTCATTGGAACTTGGACGGGCGGAGGTGGGGCCCCGGCTGCTTCGACGAGTGATGAGTTCTATTTCTATGGCTACACGTCATCCAAGGTGTTCCAAAGCGGGTAGCGCCCACTTTCCGAAGGGAGAAGGATATAGGGTTAATAAGGGTTAGGCTCAATGTGAGAGAGGGAAGAGCAATGCATTATGTGGTGTGTTGTGCAAAAGTTCCCAAGTTTTTCTGTAGGGAAAGCACGTTAAGGAGTGGGAATATAGACAGGAGGGATCATAGTTTGTTGTGTATTGTGTTTGATGCAATGAAGTGAGTAGTGGGGGGGGGGATAGATATATTTCCACAAACAAACAAACATCCAATCTCGAATATATTTTTCTACAGAGCCTTGACTTCCTTGTACGATGACTGTGGCGTTGAAACGCCACTCTTTTTCTGCTCTTTCTCTTCCTGTCTCGGCTCTGATGCCATTGCCAAGTCCACCCTGACTGAAGCGTTATTTCTGTATCCAGAGTTCTTTCCTTTTCAACACACTCTATAATATCCATATCTATCTCCTCGCTCCTTCCTCTTACACCCCTTGCTGACTCGACTGGACTCGAGTGGTTGATGCTCGGACCAGGCGCGCTTGCTTGCGTTTGCGTCTACATGCATAGGAGATGGACGTTGGTGAATATTCCATTTCGCCGCGGGGCAAATTGTCTTTTGATTATGAAAGGAAAAAACAAAAACAATGGATAGGATGGAAATGGATGCTTTATTAAAGAGATAGATAATTGATTGTTTGTAACTGGCTGAGCAGTGAATCTGGTATGACGGAAATTCACAAAAAACTACGCGCTTTTCCGGTAGTTCTCCGCGCCCCAATCAAGAAAGAATCGGTTTCTTCATCCTTGCTTAGGAAGAAGCCCGCGGTGAAATCTGGGGTTGAGTGGGGGTCCCATTTGGGTGGGTGGGTGGGGGGGTTGTGGGTTAATTTTTTCCCTTGGTACAGGCGGCTATTCGAGGTTGACAGAGCCGAGATGCGGTGCGCTAAGTGGCATGAAGTCAAATGAGAAGAAAGGGAAGGGTGATGGGGATTTGGTGTCACTTACACCGTGTTCCTCGTATTTATAGTGAGCGATATGATGGGACCTGTAATTTCATGTCGAGCTGGTATCGACTATAGACAAAAAAAGAGGGCCTGGAAAATACTTTGTGTATATTTTCATTTTACAGTTTATTATTTGAATATATGATGAAGTTGCGAATATTTAGATAGAGAATACAGACATTGTAGTAGCTCCTCACCTATGCTTTTAGTTGAACATTTTACAGCCAACAGTGACTATTGTCTTAAAAGGTACTAGCGCGTCGTTTTATTTACTACATAGAAACCTTGGCATTACCCGATTAAGCAGATTGCCTGTTGAGCTTACGACAACACCTTATGCTTTAGCAACCGTGCTTCTCTGGATTTTTGTCTTGCCATAGCAGCCTCTAAGGAAGATAAGAAGCCGAGAGAGAGATTCTATATCAAGATTTCCAACGGGTTATATGTACACACATCGTCAACTATGAGGCTGAAGTGAAGTCATCATAAAAAGAATCTACTGTTTTTCTATCACACACTGGGAAGCTATGGGCACATTTATC
Organism: Ambrosiella xylebori; assembly: GCA_002778035.1. NCBI lineage: Eukaryota > Fungi > Ascomycota > Sordariomycetes > Microascales > Ceratocystidaceae > Ambrosiella > Ambrosiella xylebori. The sequence continues at coordinate 3,259,401 of PCDO01000002.1, forward strand.
TTCCGTTGCCATTTATGGAAATGTTTGCTTGCCTGCTTGCTTGCTCAGCGAATACCGTAGTTGGTGTTGGTTACCGCTTGCCAGCAAGTGGATAGTGGATAATGTATAGTGGCAATGGGATCAAGCAAACATTTCCTTCTCGGCGGAAGTATGCCTTGGCGGATATATCACTATCTGGTGAAGAGGAGGGGGGGGGGAACGGTAGGCGAGGCGAGACACTGGCAGTTTTAACTCTACAGGATGCTTATAGCCGCTGCAAGCGTGGAGAGAAAGAAAGAAAAAAAGAAAAGGATGAGTTTCCCGAGGTAGGCTGGGAATGCTGGAGGAGTTGTGCGCATCAAGTTTGCTTCATGGATACACGATGAGAGGCCACTATTTTGTAGCAGAATCTATGACGATAGTATTTGTCTATTTCAAAGTCTGAGGCTTCCAACTAAGCTTAGGAATTCTTGGGAGACTATTATTTTATTTAGATTGAAGATGCGGATAAGATACTAACCAAGCATTGCTTCCATATAGAATGCGAATACATATATATTTAAATACTCTCGTCTCAGCCCAGCCCAACCACCATCGGGCAGCAACAAGACCCCGAGACTGGCCAATTGATTATCTTGATAAGCACATTGTCACCAGGAAGGAATGCAGGAACCCTGCACAGCTAGTCGAGTTTCCTTGTCACGTGGCCTAATTCTTCAGTGGCCATCACCTAACGGAACTGTTCTTTTGTTTCAACTCAAGCAGTATTGCCAAGGACTGGTTACAGATTTCGATGTCCCGATACTTGGGTTAGAATCATGGTTAAGTGGGGGTCAGTATTGTGTGATTCACTTGTGTTTACCAGAGTCACTGAAAAACAGAATAAAAATGAAAGGAAAAAAACAGAAAGGTCAAACTAGATGACTAGAGATTCTATTATCCGCATCTTGATAATCCTGTCATAGAGCCTCAAAGTCACAAATATATGTATCTGCTGTCTGTCGGATCATAGCGGTTGTCATAACCGATAGTACAAGCCTTACACCGATACCGACACAGACGCTTAAGCCACTCAAGCGTCTGTGATAGGACTGGACTGTGCCGACTAGGGCGTTTAAGAGTGGTATATTCGGGGTAAAATGAAATTCTCCGACAAAAGACCTTGACATGTTTCTGTGTGTTCTTGGGAGGGAGAGGCAGAGGGGAGAAAGATAAAGTTTGTAAAGTGCTTGGTTAGCAGAGATGGAGTGTATAGTACGGGGAAAGGCGGAAATATGTGGGGTTAAGAATGAGTTTCATGGTTTGTTTGACTTAGTGTTGGAGAAGGAAGGAAAAGTGCAACTTGAAAGCAGATATTTAGCAAGACCAAATATTGTGTTTGCTTCAATAAACTGAATAGATGTACGGTTAAAGTTTACCCATTAGTTTTCTCGTTGCTCTACATAATCTATGAATAGGGCTATTCAAATTTCTTCACTTTTCAAGCCTAGCCCGTGACTCGTCGACTCTGCATTGTTTGCATTGCGACACTCGTGAACTCCAAGGCTCATATGACGTGCACAAGCTCTGTCTGGAAACACAATCACCATCCCCACCTCCTTTCAGTAAGTCGGCCGTGAGCAACATTCGACATTTCTGGAAACGCCGAACTAGAGCTACCGTCTGCCTTATGAACTACCGGAGGTTCCCCCAAGGCTCTGGGACCCCTAGTGTGCAGACTCTGATGACGGGGTATAGGTCTAACTTTGGTGGTAGGTGGAATAGGATGCTGCGTAGTCTTGTGCATTAGAGGTTATGTATGTTTGCGTTTATAGAAGACGTAGATAGTATCTGCTGTGGATTAAGGTCTCATTCAAGACATTTTTAGACGGAATTGTTAGCTGCGTGGTGATGTGTAAGATGTGTGTCGAGCTATACATCATCATGGCTACTGTTGCTATTGCTCTGTATTGTATTGTATGTAGATTTGATAGTGGCATATGGCTTTCTTTGTATTGAAAACAAAGTATTGAAAAAAAAGTCATTAATGTTTTCAGACTAATTGGGTAACTGCCCATGTGCTCGCGTTTCCGAGTTTAATCACCAAAAAGTCAATTTTGACGACAAGTGAAACCCAAACCCAGGACTCGGAAGTTCATGAATAAAAAAATCAAAAAATTTCTGTGTTATCTTTTTTCTTTCTATTTGCCCACAAATCAGCTGCGGTTATTTACAATAGGAGCGATGTCATCCTAATACTAATACTGCAAGTATATACATACGTAAGCTCCACCCCTCACCCTTCACCCCTCAACGTCAGCCCCGTCCTCCCTCCTCTACCAAAACCTTCCGCATAAAGAAACCAATTTTCAAGGCAAGAACCGCAACCAATGAGGCTTCGGGGCTGCCTCAACTGCTGTCGCTTACCCGGAATCTAATGCTTATGTTAACGTTCTTCTTTATCATGGGAAGGTCTTCCAGATAGATCCTCCCCCGCCGGTCGCTGCGACTGACACTTGCGTGAGCTTATCCCTACTGTTGGGGTTGTCTATTTTTTTGTTCTTATTTTTTTTGGGAGCTTTATTTATTTTATTTTTTGCCGGCATACATGACAGCTCGGATCTTGCCTGTCACTTATCAAATCAAAGACATCCCGCTACTAAATATCTGGGAACTTTCTAATTCTCTTAATATCCGGTTACATCCACATCTATATATATGGCAAACATCAGACAGACAGTGATATTCCCGCTAACGTCAGCGGAGATGGCGGCATCGCATGTGGCGGCGCTCACGCTGGCTTAGTTCAGCACACAAATCTTGTATTTAGTGTGGTTCTCTATACGTAAACGCTGCAGTCGCTAAAATCTTGACACAAATAAGTGAGTTGATTGTCAGAATAGGAATAGGTGGTCGGATATATCTACGCCCAGACTTTTATCAAAATGTGTTGTTGTCCTCGTTGGTGCTATATATCTGACATATATACACAACAACCTTATAATTTTATATACCAGTACTTTAACTTTCCTTTTTGTGTTTCTTTTTTTTTCTCTGATCGGCACCCTTCTATCGATCCTCCATCACCCATGCTGTTTTCTCTTTTTTTTCTCCCTTTCTTGTGGGATTTCAACTTCAGGATTTTTATTTTATATAATTTATATATATATATATGCACTTTAATTATTTTCCTTTCTCCTCCTTTCCTCTTCTACCGTTTCATTGACAAAGCTATACTATTCTTGTGGCATCCAAGTCATATAGACACTTAGTTGCTCGCTCTGTCAATCATCTACGGCAAGCTCTTTTTGCCTTTCCTCAGAATCTTGGGGTTCTTGTCGCTTTTGGGCGTTGATTGTTTGGGGCAATCTGGCCGTTTATCAGTTTCCCGCCAGTCAACTGTATCAAGTTCCTTGTGTCACTATTTAGGCCTGTTACATCAATTGTCAATCTTCCATTCCTTGACAACTGCTACTGCTACTGCCCGGCCAAACACAGCAAACATTCCAGATTTGCCCGGAATCCTCGTTTACTCGGACTTTTTTCTCTTGTTGCAGTTTGCATCTTATATAATCATTCTTTCTCTTAATCTCTTTTCTTGATCAGTGTGATACAAGTCGAAGACACCCTCGCCCAAAAATCTGGGCTGGCTTTTTCTTTTTTATACTTCTATTTCACCCAAACAACATCTCCGATTCGGCACCGAAGCTTAACCTGGCCACTGATCTCTCCGTTTCACCACCTCACTATATCAGTAAAAATAACTCCCAAAAACCCCCATCATCATAATCCCCCACCATACTCTTCACTATTCTGTTTCTCCTCTTAGTCACCAGGGCCATTTCCTCTAGCATGAACCCGCTCGGCAGCGGTTATGGAACCTCCCCCAACCCAAATGTCGTTCGTGCCGATAGTACAACGAGCTTTGGCTCCCCGGCACACAGCATAGAAAGCTCAGGGCCCGGCATGACAGGTAGCGAATCGGGACATCATAGGCTTGACGATGCTGGGTCTGATCAGCAGCCTGCACAGCCAATCATCAAGAGGAGAGCACCGATTGCCTGCCGAAGGTATGTAGATTTTTTTTCTCGACGTCCGATTGTCATTATGTAACGGGCTGGGATAATTGGTATATTTTCTTTCTATTTTTTCTTTCTTTATTATTTTTTTTTCGGTTTGCTTTTTTTGGTGGGTCTGATGTTGATAGGCAACATCAGTTAGTTTCCGATCTTGCCATTTCCCGCCAGGAAGCGAATCGGCACCGAAGGCGAGATCATCCCCCCCGAGATGATGAGATCTGCTAACACGACTCAAGATGCCGTCGAATGAGAAGCAAGTGCGTGCATGAAAAGTCCACACCACCATGCAAGGCTTGTGCTGATGCAGGCCTGGGTCCAACAGAATGGTAAGTTGTCGATGCCTCGTCTCCTTGGCATTTTCCTTTCTTGTCCCCCTCCCCCCATCTGCGACTCATTGACAGACGCATCATTCAATGAGATGGAGTCGATTGGTAAAGTAACATGCCAGGAATCGGCAGTAAAGCTTATTTTGACGTCACCTCTTGGCTTTGCTACTCCCCGTATCTGGTCCCCGGGTGTCAGGTTGCACCAACTATTGTGTCACCCACTAGTTCCATGTGGCGTGCCTTCCCTTTCTGTCATTTTAGGTTATCTTATCAATCTGATAAGATCACTATCTTGACTCACCTTGACATACATTATTTAACACAAACATTCAACCATATAGCATCTTTCCTGTCCGTGGCCAGCCTGACAATGACAGAGAGTACCGGCACCCCCGTACTCGTTCCGACAAGTCCAAGAGGGATCGCTCTCGTGCTACCTCTCTGGATAAGAACCAGCCGCAGTACCCCGACCATGACTGGGACCTCCTCCCTCCCCTTGATGAAGTGATTTCCGCCGTAAACTGTTTTACCCAGCACTACTTCCAACTCGGGTTCATCCCTAAGGCGATCTTCCCGGTACGCATCTCTGCCCAGGACCGGTCAATCAGTGTCTTTCTTCTCTTGTCTATCCTTGCCATTTCTAGTCGCTTTACGCCATCATTAATAGCACGGTTTAACGGCGACGGCATGCGGGCGGCAGACACGTACATGGAGCGGGCAAACCTGCTCGCTACCCGTGAAGTCTACAATCATCCAACCCTTGAACGCTGCCAGGCCTTCTATCTTCTCAGTATTGCCCAGCAGGGCAGCGGATGGAAGAACCGCAGCTACATAAACATGGGCATCAGCATGCGGATGGCTCTGCTAATGCAACTGCACCGCGAAGAGACCTATGTCGCCGCTACAATCGACACTTCGAACCCAGAACTCATCATCCGCGCTGAGAGTGCCCGGAGGACATTGTGGATGCTGCACTCGCAAGATAACCTACACTCGGGCCCCTTCTCGCCCGTATCGTTGCCCGCCAACGACATCACAGCGCTCCTCCCGTGCTCTGAGGCTCAGTTTGCTGCGGGCATGGAGCCTCCCAGCCGGGCGGCACTCGAAGGGACGGTCCCGGCTCTCAAGGATCCGCGGATGATTACTGATCCAAACCGGTCACTATTTGCATCGTTGATCCAAATTCATAATTTCTGGGGCCTGGTGGCGAGGAGGGCGATGTCGAATGTACCATCTTTGGCACCGTGGGAAGGGAATAGTGAGTTTGCAGTGATGAATGAGAAGCTGAGGGCGTGGGAGGCCGGGTTGCCGAGGGCGCATGTTTGGAGTCCGCAGACTTTGCGGGAGAATAAGATGAAGAGGGAGGACTTGGCGTATCTGGGGGTCACTATGATGCCGCGGATGTGCCATATTGTGTTGCGCAGGGCTCACTTGCCTGAGTATGTTGATTATATAGTCAGATGTAGAGATGATAGTACTAACGGTGACTATAGCATGTTGAGGCCCGATCCTAACAAGAGACAACACCACACGTTCTTCCAGAACATGGCCCGAGAGCTCTTTGATAATGTGCACATGCTCTTTGACCAGATCCATCATCAATTCAGTGGACGGTCTTCCGATGAGAGTGTCGGTGCCCAGATGGCCGTAAGTCAATAGGAATTCTATTATTCCTACTAAAAGATCATAACAGCTAACATGAAATAGTCCTTCGTGGTCTACACCTGCGGCCTCTTCGCCACCTATCTGGCCAAGTACCCCCGTGTCTGCCCCGATGACTTCATCGCCCGAGATGGTCCAGCGATGCTCCATGAAATCATGACCATCCTAGATGAATGCAAGAATGTGTGGCCGCTGGCCAGCCGCTGGCTAGAAAGCCTCGAGCGCTTCTCGAAAGACCCGAAAGCCGGCCTCGTCGAATCCGGCATGGCTGACAGCGTAAGTCTTTTATGTAGCCCCCACTAAACTAAAGCATAAGTATCCACAAACATTAACAATCTCTCTTCATAGCGCGACCCCATCCCCAGAGCCCTGCCTCTCCCGCGGCCCTCCTCCCACCCGAAACCCCTTTCCCTAGACGCCAAAGCCTTCGGCCCTTCCTCATCGTTTTCGTCTTCCACCCGAAACCCGATCCATACGCACTCCTTCTCCACTCCCAACTCCTCCCAAACCAACCAATACAACAGCTACCCGTACTCCAACCCGCACAATCAGCAGCTCCCCCCCGCCGCCGGCCCCCACAGCATACAGAGCCTCTCGCTGCAAAGTCAACCTGGGGCATCTACGGGGCACCATGGGAGTATCCTAGTCGAAAATGCCTTTGGGGGGGCCGGACAGGCGGATGGGGGTAGGTATGAAGGGGCGGGCGGGCCATATTATCCGGCGGGGAATGCGGCGATGGGGCCAGGGAATGATGGATTTGATGGGGAGTTGCAGTTTTATATTGATGGGCAGGCGCCGTATATTCCGGATCCGTTGTTTAGAATGCAGTGAGGCGATGGGTAGACTTTTCAGCAAGATTTTCTTTTCTTTTTGGTATGTATTTAATTCTGTATATATTGAAAATTAATATCGTATATCTCGGGTAGCACAAAATGTGATGGGTCCTTGTGTATCTCTAACCCTAACACCTGGTCACTCTTCGTATACTGCTTTAACAGCCTGACCGTTGGCCTCCGCTTCAGTTTTATATGTCTTGAAGGCTCTCGCCTTGATGCCCTTGACAAACATTTCGTCCAGCTCTTCATAAGTCCGATTGGCAGTTTCCGGCAGGAAAAACCACAAGAAAACCAAACTCAAGACTGCCAGCCCCCCAAAGATAAAAGCCACCTTGGCCCCCAGATTTGCCTTGTCTGGGTTAAACAAATACGGAAGCACAAAACTCCACATCATGTTGAGGGCATTCTGACAAGCAAGGCCGATGGCGATAGTTTTGACGCGGAGCCGTGATGTGGAAACTTCGCAGAGAATTGTGTAGGCGGTGGCGCCGATGGTGACGTTGTACCACCAGCAGTACAGCTGGATCATGGCTACGGTCCCCTTGATGGCTCCGGGGGTTCCCGCCACGGCGAGGCCCCCGGTGAGCCAGAGGATCACGGTTAATATCAGGAGTCCGTAAAAAGTTAGGTTCCGGCGGCCAACTTTGTCCACGAGGTACCAAGACATGATGTTGCCAATCAGCGAGATCCCCTGCTGGACAATCTGCAGCTTGAAGGAGGCTGAGGTTGAGTAGCCTGCCAGCTGTATATAGTACGTGGCATATGACGCCACAAAGGAGATCCCCGACAACGACTGAATGCACAACGGTCCCACGCTCACCAGAGTCCTCCGCAAATTCGACTTCCGGAAACACTCCGCATATGTCGCCCCCTCTGTCTCCCTCTTCACTTCTTCTAATGTTCTATTAATCTCTGCTAACTTCCCTATGCCGTCATTACCCTTTGATGACAATCTAGCGAGGGACTCCAATGCATCGTCTTGACGCCCCTGGGATGCAAGCCACCAGGGGGACTCGGGCATGAAGGGGACGAGGAGGGTGGAGAGGGCGGCGAAGGCGTATTGGGCGCAGAAGACACTGCGGTAGGCCCAGCGGGTGGAGAGGGTGCCGGTTTCGTTGACGATGACAGCGGCGATGAGGGGGCCAAGGGTGTAGGCGAGGGCGGAGAAACAGGTGAGGAGGCCACGGAGGGCCAGCGGAGTGATCTGAGTTAGGGTTAGTCACGGTGGTATAGCCAGTAAAAGGATTGACTTAGCGTACCTCGCCGATGTATGAGACGGTGACGGAAGCTAGAGCACCGACGGCGAAGCCGTTGAGGAACTTGCCGCCGAAGAAGAGTTCGTTGGTGGTGGCGACGAATTCCATGGTTATGGCGGCATAGGTGGTTACCAGACACAGGATGATGACCATGCGACGGCCTAACCAATCGGCCAGCGACCCGCAAGCGAGCGCCCCGACAATCCCACTACAACATGCAAGTCAGCTCATCGTAAACCTCTTCTGAATCATCTTCTTCATATCCCATATCCAACTTACGAGGCAACGGGGGCCCCTTGGAACGCACTCTGCCAATTCGCATGCAGAACGTAATTCCCCTGGTACTCATAACCAAAGTCCTTGCGGAACTCGGGGACCCCGACGATGTTGCCGGCGGCCTGGTTTTCAAAAGAGACAAGCAGGATGCACCAGACACTGAAGAGGGACCAGAAGGTGGCGAGGGGGTATTTTTGGATGGAGGAATATACGGTGAGAGTGTGTTCTTGGTGGTTGGAGAGGTGGGCGAGGTCGAAGTCAAGGTGAGCGGTGGCTGGTTTATCGGGAGGGTCAAGGGGGGCCATCGTGGGTGTGTAGTGGTATCTGGAGAGTAGAAGTTGATTTTGGAGAGTGTATAGTAGGGCACAAGATATCATGATGGTTTAGGCATGGAATATTGGGTACTTTTATACATGACACTTAAGTTCACTGTGCTATGATGTCGCCAGTCTGTCTTTAACATTTCATCTTTTGTTACCCCGATTTACCCCAGATGGAGATAACGAGAAATGAGGAAATCTGTGAAAATAACGACAACAATATAGATGGCCGAATGAGACAACGGAATACCACCGGTGGGCAAAAGGAATATATGGCCAAGCTGTGGAGTGTCTGGTGGCTAAAGTGGTTAATAGTGCCCGATTAAGATTATCGTTGGGATCAATGAATTGAATGAGGCTCTGTTTTGAGGTTTGTCACACGTGCTACTTTGTCGTGACTGAGACTACGTCAAGATTTAAGTCATGCTATCCTGGAGGGCCATGTCGTGCATTTTGGGGACTACCTCGTGAGTTGGAGTCAAGACATTTTCTTCAATGTACCCCTGGTTTCATATTAGAGTGGATACCATTATTGGGATATTTTTTTAACAAAGAAAAAGACCCACTCTGTGCCCAGATAAGACTATCATGAGTAGCTCTAGCCAGAGCGCAAAGGATGGTCGAACACGATGCTTTCATATGTCAGTGCATGGCGAAATCTGTCTGGTATTTCACCGTTGCAAAATGAGGTCCCAAAGAGGCCAACTTCATCAATCTCTTGTGCATCCCTAACTGAACCATTTACAAAAACAACAACGGAAATATTACCTGTGATACGTCAAATTGCATTTTGCCTACCCAATGATATCAATGTGGAGTTCTATCGGCTATTATCCGAAAACCCCTTCCCCAAATCTGGGGATGAATAAATGTCTCAAGATCAGAACGCGGTGGTTAACAGTTCCCGAATAGGAAATCCACATTGCGAGGATTTTCACCAATTGCCCCTCATCAATCACGAGACCTCGGTCCAGCTGCAGGCAGCCCGCAGATTCATAACTGAAAAATAAACAAGGACTTAAATTCAGAAAATCTGCCTCAAAATCAATTAAAAAGAAGTTTACTCAAGATGAAAGGACCACTATTTTTAGACATTAAATGTTAACAATATCAGTTGACGTCTGTTGTTTATGTAGGTGACACGAAATACTTGATATGACATGACCAATCAGGTAATCACAGCCACGTGCTGCCGGGTCAGAAAATGTGGGGTAGACCAGGGTGTTAGATAGCCCCACTTTTAACGACAATCCCGGACTTGCAGCGTTCAATACTAGAAGTCATAAGACTTGATGCTGGAGTTTTGGTATAACTGAGAACATACCTGCTTACTAGATAAATGCCAATAACTCGTGGATTTATATAAAAGACAGATGGCAGTCCCCTGCCCCTTCACACCTAGAAACAGCAGACATCTCTTACCTTAACCTCATTCCCCCGCCCACCCACCACCACCACAATGACCAACTACCCCTCTCCCAAACCCCGAGTCTTCATCATCTCCGACATCTCCAACGAACCTGATGATGCTGAATCTCTCGTCCGCTACCTCCTCTACGCCCACCAATTCCACACCGAAGGCCTCGTCGCCTGCACATCGACATGGATGCCACGGCGCGTGTGTCCGCAGGATATGCACAGGATTGTCGATGCGTATGGGGAAGTTGTGAGAAATTTGAACCAGCATGTGGATCCAGGGTTTGCATATCCAGCGGCTGAGGAGCTGAAAGAGTTGATTAAGAGTGGGCCAGAGGTAAGGAGTTACTTACATATACTTTTATCAGATTAGTAAAGCTAATGTTCGCTGTAGGTCTACGGATTTGAAGCTGTTGGCGACGACATCCCCCTCGCCGAAGGCAGCCAGCTACTAGTTACCCGCCTCCTCCACCCCTCCCCCGCCCCCCTCTGGATCCTCCTCTGGGGCGGCGCCAACGTCCTCGCGCAAGCCCTCTGGCACCTGCGGCGCACCGCAACCCCCGCTTCCTTTACTTCCATCTGCCGCAAAATTCGCGTCTACAGCATCAGCGACCAAGACGACTGCGGCGCCTGGATCCGCAGGGAGTTTCCGGACATCTTCTACATTGCGTCGGTGCATGCGTGGAATCACTATGGGCTGGCGACGTGGACGGGGATCTCGGGGGAGCGGTATTATGGGTTTGACCAGGGGGGACCAGACTATTCGCAATTGACGAAGAAGTGGTTTAGGGAAAATGTTCAGATTGGGCCATTGGGGGCGGTGTATCCGGATTATATGTTTATCCCTGAGGGAGATACGCCGACGTTTCTTTATTTGATTCAGAATGGCTTAGGGGTTAGTGAGCATCCCGAGTATGGATCGTGGGGCGGTCGGTATGCCAGGGTTGAGCCGACAGGTCGGGGCATCGTCATTAACCACTATTCCAACTGCCACGATGTGGTTATCGGGAAAGATGGCAGAACATACAAAAGCCCTCAGGCAACAATATGGCGCTGGAGAAACGCCTTTCAAAATGACTTTGCAGCCAGGATGCAGTGGACACTCGGTGCTGAGGCTACGAGCAGGGCCAACCATCACCCTGTAGTCACCGTGAATGGCTCTCAGGGAATCCAGCCGTTGGAAATTGAAATTGAGGCCGGAACAACTCTGCGGTTGGATGCCACTGGGACATATGACCCCGACGGTGACGAGCTAACTTACAAGTGGTGGCATTACCGAGAGCCGAGCGCCTCACAATGGAGTGCCTTTATCGAGGTTGACGAGATGGTCATTACCCCAGTGCCAAGCAGCAACGGCGCCATTGTCGATGTCAGTATTCCGGAACCGGAGAGGTGCGCGGTTGAGCTGTTAAGTCGGCAGGCAGTTGAAAAGGGGCAAAAGTTGCATGTGATTTTGGAGGTGACCGATAACGGGACGCCAGCGCTGACGAGTTATAAGCGGATTGTTATTCAGACAACGAATAAGGAGTTGAGGGGCGGGGATGCGCAAGGCCGGGGTGAGGCGATTGGGGAGGCGTTTGCGGCGATGGTGGATAGACTGGGGGGGGAAGAGTGGAGGTGACGGTGAACTTATGACAATTTGGCGGACTCTTCCGTTAGGGTAGGGCGAGTTTAGGCAAAGAAATTGCCGTTGAGAGGTTAATGAGAAGGGAACATTGTGATTGTGTTTGGCTGTGTAGTGAAAACATTGCAAATTGCCTGAGGATATGACATTCATAGGTTAAAAGGCTTAGTTCATGTTGACTTGGGAGTATATATCGCTGGCGGGCTGCGTGTGTATATCAAAATTGCCATTTTTGAGACCTCTGTGAATTCTTCTTTTTTTTATTTATCTTGAAGCAATTATTGAAGAAGCACAATTTTGCGAATTTTATAATCATAATATTGCTACAGTTCCTCATACTTTGTGTTAACAAATACAAATCTACCAACTGCAGACTATAGACATCGAAACTACATCATTCCAGGGCGAGTATTCTCTGGAGCTTTCATTGCGTGAGTGCTTCATAAATCCATGTTACCTGCTATTTAGCGGCTTGAGTATCATCCATTTGTGGCCAAGTGGTGAAAGACACCCTCATGGTAAACGGTACTAACAGATGTTATTTGCAGGGACCATCAACCCGTATCAACCCCGTAAAATTACATTAATAAATTGCAACCTGTCAACCAAGCACGCTGATAACCCTTACTCCGTACCGTGTCCCTCGGCCATGTCGACCCGTGCCATCTGCGGCTGCCCTGGCAGCAGCTTCGGGGATCCTTGTAGCCACCAGAGTCCACCGAACAAGACTTTATCAGAGTTTGTGGCCGCTGAAGTGGAGAACCAGGACCAGGATCTGCTACACTGTGGGGGGTGGCAGAATGAGGAGGTTTCCCATGAAAGTGAGATTAAGATTGACGATGGTGGGGAGGAAGAAAGGTAAGGGGATGTCGAAGGGCTGGTGGTTTATATGGCCAAGGTTTTCATGCAGTCTTTATGTGATTTTAATTGTATTCGAGTATTCTGGTTTATTCATCTGGTCCTTGTTGTTAGTGATCAATATCATCAAATTTGAATATCTCCAGTCCTTTTGTATGGAGATATAGTAAAGGGGACTCACTTCTTCGCCACTCAGAAAAGCTGATCTACAACACCCAACAAGGCAACATAGTCTAAAAAAGAACAATATGAGCAATTACGAAAACGTAGAACTTGTGTGAAATGAGAAATTAACGAAACTTGACAAACTTTGACGTCCATCAGACATGTTCATATACTCCGGGCTCTCTTGACTCTACCGGTTAATAAAGAGAGTTTCCGGCCGAGTTTATACTTAAGGGCCATGTTCTGGACCTCCGCATCAGGCTCGTATAATTTCGCGGGCAGATATCAACTCGAAAACCTGCAGATTTCGGAGGTTACCCGCAGATGGTGGGTCACGGTGATCCGAGGATAACCGCTGTTTTAACCAAAAGATTAGCCTACAATCATCAATATTGATCCACTCTCTGTTAGACATCACCAATGTGTTTTAAATCAGCCCCTCATCAAAAAAAAAATATATATATAACACTTTGTAACAAAAATGCACTTTTCTCGGGCAAATTTGCCTTGCATCACCACCCAGGCTTACGCCTCCTCCGGCTTCTGCCTACACATCACTTGCAAATTATACCACGGACGCATCATCCCACTCCGCATTAATGTCCGAAAACGAGGCGAAAAGGCTGTTTTATTCTGTGCTTTTCGGCCGAGCACAATGTGCAAATGACAAAAAGAAAAGAAAACAACCTACATAGGCCACAGGCCAGTTCCCGTGCCGAGATCCAGCGCCTGCTCAATCTTGTCTTTCTGCAGCGGGTACAGATAGAGCTTGTCGCCAATCACCACTTTCAGAAGATAGTGGCTATATAACAGTCAGTATCTCCCCTTTCATTCTTTTCATGAATAAAACCTCACATACTTAATCTCCATCGACAGATTCTGCTTATCATTTGCAGCCCTGTCCCTACCGTTAGCCACTCCAACCCCTCTCCTCTCAACATCAAAGTCTCCTCCCCCCCCCTCCCAACTTCCAAATCTCATACTCAAAATTCGGCTGAAACTCCGAATGCAACGTCTCCGGATCCGCGCCCACCTCATATGTATACTCTGCTTCTCTATCCTCTATCAAAATCCTCCCTAATCCTTTCTCACTAGAAGCCTCCACCTTCAACTGTACCTCGCACGTCCTCTCCATCAATGTAAATAAATATGCCGCTTTATCCACCGTCTTCCCCACCGTCAATAGCCCATATTTCTGCAAAATCACCTCCCGATTCGTCGGCCCCAGCGCCTCCACCACCCTCCGGTTCCTCCTCCCCACATCCACCTGCATAATATTGCCCATTGTCAACATGCCAAAAATTCATACCCATCAAGTTAATCTAAAGGTCGCCGGGTTAATAGGGTCGCGGATCAAGATGTGCCCGGTGGCCCCTTCGGTGTAATCTTTACCGGCAGAAATGCGGAAGACACTGGTCATGTGGTGGAGAGCCCAGGCGCGTTTTTGCTCGGGGGAAGGCCAGGGATTGGGATTCCGTCGGTGGCGATGCGATCAAAGTTGAAGTTTTAGAGGGGGTGAGTTGCTGTTTTCAAAGTTTTTAGTAGTGGTGGGATGGAGGGTGAGGCGACCATCGTAAAGTTTCAAAGTTTGAGTTTGTTAGTCAACAAGATTTAAAATTGCTGATGATGAGTGAAAATGAATTAATAGTGAAGTGAATATTTATACATCAGTTCTCAACCTCCTCATGTGCAATCACCAAACTCTTATAATAAATTCAATCACCGGAACCGGCCCACCGGCATCCCATTTTCCTCATCATTTATTCTCTAAATTCGGTAATTTGGAGCAAGACCTGCCAATAACAAATGTCTCTGTATCACAAACCAAGAGATAAATTACCGATTATCATCTGCAATACTAAGATTATATTTACCCATGAAGAAATTGTCAATTGGATTGTAAGAGTTCTTGCCTTGTAGGGTTCACCATGATCAACCCTTGAAATAAGGGTTATATTGCAATATGACGCGATACATAGAAACGATGGCGGAAGAATTGCGCAACTAGATAACATAAATAAATCTATAAATTAGACCCTTATCGTGAAACCGTCTTCTCATCTACCCCCCCACCCCCAAATCAGTAAACTTCCCACAATGTTCACACCCCGCACCCTCCGGGCCCTCCCCCGCTCCCCGCCCTCCCTTTTTCGCCACTTCTCTACCACCCCAACCCGCCCCGCCGACTTCACCCACACGGCAAGTAATTACACCCAGTTTCCGCCATCACCACATAACACATCTTGATCTTGTATATATTAACATTCTCCTTCCCCCCTTTAGGTCATTGGCGGCGGCGTCGTCGGCCTAGCGATATCCCGCCAACTCGTCCAAAACCATTCATCCGCCTCCACCCTCCTCCTCGAACGTCACCTGGTAACCGGCACCGAGACCTCATCACGTAACAGTGAGGTGTTACATGCGGGAATTTACTATGGCCTTGATTCTAAGAAGACTAAACTTTGTATTCGTGGTCGCCAGCTTGCCTATGACTTTTGCGCAAGGTACTCTGTCGGGCACCAGAAATTGGGAAAATGGATCGTCGCCCAGAATAACGATGACCGGGAAGCCTTAGAAAAAGTCGCAACGATGGGAAAAGCCCTGGATGTCGTGATACGATGGGTCGGTGAAAAAGAGGCCAAAGACAAAGAGCCTGAAGTGAGAGCTGAGGCCGGGATTCTCGAAAGTCCGGAGACCGGTATCATTGATTCGCACGGGTTGATGGTCACATTACAAGGTCATTTTGAAGAAGCCGGCGGAACTGTAGCGTTGGGGTCGAACGTCATAGGGGTCGAGTCTGTCGGCGACAAAGGTTCATCCGGATGGAAGATTTACGTCAAAGACGCAGCAAGTGGCTCCATTAGCATCATCAGCACCGAAGTCCTCATTAACGCCGCCGGTCTTGGTTCCGTCGCAATCAATAATCTGATCGCCCCCGAGCTGAAGCGGGAATTGTTCTACGCCAAGGGGAACTATTTCTCCTACTCCGGGTCTGTCCCCAAAGCCCCAAAACGCCTGGTGTACCCAGCGCCAACTCCTGGTGGTGGTGGTCTCGGAACGCACCTGACGTTGGATCTGTCGAGACGCATGCGGTTCGGACCAGACGTTGAGTGGGTGGATAGTCCGGATGACTTGGCTGTTAACACTGCGCGGCTAGGCGAGGCAATTGGTGAAATCAAAAAATATCTGCCTAGTGTTGACGAGACTTTGTTAGTACCAGATTACTCTGGGATTAGGCCAAAGCTGGCGAGAGCGGGGGCCGTTGGACAAGGCAAAGGATTCCAGGATTTCATCATCCGCAAGGAAGAGGGATACTCAAACTGGGTAAACCTTCTTGGAATTGAAAGTCCTGGTTTGACAAGCTCGTTAGCGATTGCAGAAGAGGTTGAGGGCCTGTTGTACAAGTAGCAAAGTATATGAATGCACTGTAAGATAATGATAATGTGATAGATCATGAACAGATAATATTAAGAGTAGAGTGTGACAAGTAGCCTTATCAAACTACGGTCGACCGAGTCCAAGACTAGGTATTATGCAATATGTAGTACAAAAAAGTGACCCAGGCATAACTGGTATCTGTATGTTCCAAAAAAAAAACAAAAACGACGCTTCGTCATCATGATGAAAGTGTACAAGAGAACAAAAAAAGAAAACGCCGTTCCGTATGCCCAGGTATCTAGTCCAGAACCCCATCCTAAAAGAACCAATCTAGCACCAACCAACCATTAAACAAAACAAGCAATGAATGAAAACCTAGGATCAAGTCATGACTTCTTGAACAGAAAAGTGCCAATTGACCAAAAGCGAAAGAAAGAACAAAATTAACGAAGGAAATGGTCGTCAGGAGCCATGAAATGAAGCATGGGGTTGACGTGCATCTCATAGATGCCATCCTCAGACCCGACAAACAGTGTCTCACCAGTGCTGTTCCAAGCCATGCCCGACGTGTTCTCGTGGCCCTGGCGGGAAGTGGCGCTAGACCTCCGTCTGTTGGCCAAATTGCGAATATAGGTAGCAATGAAGCTACGGCGGCTAGGGTCCTCCAAAGGAGCCCTAGTATCATTAGGTAGAATCATGTGAATCTGGCGAATGTATTCAGAGTCGTGAAGCTGAGCAGACTCCTCCAAGTCGGCCTCCAGGGCATCAGCGATATCAACCAAAGGAGTAGTCATGTCACGGCCCATATCGTGAACAATGGTCTCCAACGAGACGACTGAACCGCTGGAGCTAGAGTGACTGTGGCGGCGAACCTTCTTGCTGGGCTCCTTCCGGCGGAAAGCCCGAGAGACGATGGCGTTGTACTGAGAGTCAGACATAACACCAAGGCCAATGTGAGAGTGATCATCGATGGGAACCTCCTCGAATGTCTTGGAGCTCTTCAAATCGATGATCTGGAAACGAGTGAACTGCGACTTGACGTCGGCGACACCAATGCGACCGCGGTCCTCAGTCCAGGCCAAAAGACCCTGAGTGCCAGGGGTGAAGGCCATGTCACGGATAGCACCACTGGAAACACCGGGGCGGGAAGAGTTGAAGGTAGCAACAACAGGGTTCATGTCCTCTTCATCCAAGAGATCGACATCGAACACAGAGACAACACCATGCTGGGTACCGACAGCCAAGTAGACACCGGAGGGCGAGAAGGTGACAGCAAAGCTACCACGCTGATCGGTGCACTCATTGGGATCTTGGCTCTTAAGCATGTGTTTCAAGCACAGCTCCCATTGAAGCTTGCCATTGCGCATAACGCGCTTGTGAACATAGAGGTAAGGGTCATCGAGAACTGCGGCAAGGAACTTGCCATCGGGAGACAGAACTGCTCGGTTGACGTAATCAGGGTACTCGATAGAATCGAGGGGCTCGGGGAACTCGGTATCATTGAAGGACTCCAAATCAACCAACTTGACAGTCTTGTCGTTGTTTGCTAAGACAGCAACAGGAGCTCTATAAGCAGTGGAATGACGGGAAAGCATGTAAGGGTTGTACTGGTCCTTGGCAGGAGGGAACCACTGAGTCACACAATTGACACGTTCGCTGGCGAACTTAGCGCACTTGGGTTTTGAGCCCATGTGAGGGCCGGCAGTGGCCGAGGCATTCTGAGTCCCAGCAACTTCATAGACCTTTATAGCAGAGAACTGGCCGTATTCACCTCCGCAACAGATCCACCCTCTTCCAGCAGCCAGTGATCTGGGCGCAAACTGGAGACTTCCGATAGCAAAACGTTCATCGGTGTCGAGGTTCAAAGTGTGAATCTGGTTTTCGCGGGTGCCACCAGGGAAGCACAATACATTGTCGGTAGCTAGAGCAGTAAGAGCTCGTAATTGCCAATGTCTATGAAGAAAAAAAACATACGTCAGTATACTGACTCATGACATGATCGAATGATCGAATGACATAATGTGAAACTTACTGCGAACGAATGGAAACAGGGAAACGCTTGCGGTCGGAAGTGGAGATTAAACGCTCTGTGGAGAGGTAACTATGTGTAACGCGCCATGAGCCGGCTATGATGTCAGTTTTTTTTGGTTATCTTTATAATATGCAGAGTGGTTGATAACCCGGATCAGATCTTCAGCGTATGACGCAGTAAAGTCATGGCATTTATCACATTGAGAATTGTGAATATTCGGCTGATGACCCGGTTGACAGGTCTGGGGAAATGTGAACCGAGACTGTGGGGGGGGGGGGGACACAGTCTCCACAAAATGCACATTGATATGCCAAATGGCTGGTGATGGTGATCTTGGCGTAGTGTATGTGGTAAAAACTCACGCGCTGTCTTCAATATCGATCATAGCCATGGTGATAAGACGTATGACCGTATCGGTCAATGACAAAGTATTTTTGAGCCCGATTCGGTATTAGTGTAAGGATAGGGTGGTATGCGACGCAGGGAATATAATTGCGTATAAGTAAAAAATATAGAAAAAAAAATCTGGGGGACGGATGCTTGTCTAAGGTGAGATGGTATAAAAAGGTTATATTGGATAAATAGTACAACCCGGCAGCGACAAGCACGGTGGAATTAGAGTGATATTTGTATATCAGAGGAAATCGGAGTAACAATGTGGAGGGCCCGTAATGATTGGAGGTGATAAGGCGAATAACGCTAGCTTCGGAAACTGGCAAGCTCACAAGGCCTAATTCGTCCTAAAGGAGATGGGCTGAAAGGGTTGGCAGTGGCAAATGTGATTCCGTAGCTTCGAAATCGCTGTCCTAAACGGAAATGGTGACTTTGGTGTGAATAAAAATGCTGTAAAAGTGGTGTGTGAACACAGGCGACTAGAGGTTTGGAACTCAGGGCCTACAACTAGCGGAGAAAGAGGTAAATTCAGTGGAGTTTTTTTTCCAGGCTACGCAGAAAAAAAAACCGGGTTCGAAATTTAAGCAGGGAGAAAATAAATGACCGGGGCACGACAAGACAGGCCTGGGCATTAAAGTGATGATGGGTTTTTTATAATGGAGAGAAGAACAAGAAAGAAGAGAGAAATGCGAGAAGAAATTTTCAGACGTTTAAATAACCCCACGATTTCAGTCCCGGAAAGAATCACAGGAGAGAACAAAGGGAAAGAGAGACGGCTTCTGATACTAACCATGACTATTGAATGTTGCAACTACCAATTTGGTCCAGATTTGGTAACCTCGAAAAAGGGACTAAGAGGTCACGAGAACACATTTTGCAGAGCCTAGAATGACACCCCCGGTCCTGCATATAGGCTTACTTTGGGTCAGTCTGTGAATCAATCACGCCCCCCCTTCTTCTTCTTCTCTCCAATTGATCAATTTATTCTGCAGCGCATGTTGTATAGGACATCATCCTTTTACGACCATCGTGGGCTTAGCTCTATTGTTATATTAGAGCCAAATCCGGGACCAGCAGCACAGAGGAAGACTATAGGAGCTGGGCCATGGAAACCCACGCTTGCGTGCTTGATAAGCTCTACAAAAAATAGACAAAAGAGACGCATCTAGATTCTTTGGTGTCACAAACGGTGAATTGACTAACAAGTATATACAAAGTAGTAGTAGGGTGGGGACATCCGGAGGTCACGATAATTTGCCAAATTATTGAAAGAACGGGTCCACGAAGCGCCCACCCACACAAATATACACATACAACAGCAACAACACACACTCACACCTACATACATACAATATCTATCTGTGGGACGTGGGATGATGGGGTCCGGCCTCAAATGCTCAGTCCTCGTGAATGAGAAAACAGAACCAGGAGGTGAATATTCTCTCCTCCTCCCCCCTCCTCCCCTTCCCTTCGATACAACAACGTCGCATACTAGACCGGGTAGTATGTCGTGATATGCGGCGGGATTCAATTGGAGATATGCCAGATTCTTGGCTTGATTATTCTTGCTTGGCTCTTTTTCTACGGAGACAAACCCAGCTTTTCCAAGCCTACGTTATATCCACATAAGTCATGATAGATCAGTTGAACAGGAAAAATGTTGGGCACACCCTTCCACAACAGTCATCACAAGCGGTAAGCAAATTGGGCCATCGAGTGTTTGCTCAAAGCTCTATTCCCGATATATAAACACACCGTCCCATCTCTCTCCAAGCCTACACCGGCTGACGGTTGATCGCCCTCGCTCCTTGTTTCCATCCATTTTTTATCTATTTTATTCTTTGTTCTCCATCACACACACGGCTAATATATGTGTATTAAATCATGCCAGATGCACATCTGGCCTGACAGACAGCAAACCCCCCAACTTCTCCACATCACGATCTATCATAATATCAGAAATCACGGTCTTTTCCCGCATATGTACACATAAAAACAACACCAGAAATATACACAAGGTCAATCATCCATTCTAGCCTGACAATTCCCCAAGTTCCCCAGCCTTCGGAAGTGTGCGATTGCCACATACTACACGAAAAGGACAAAAAGGAAAAAAAATAAAAAGGGTATCAGCTGGTCTCTTGCATTGCAGCAGTGCACATCCCAAGCTTCTCCGTTACTTAGAACTTGCACAGCCATCGTGTGGGTTGGTCACTTCACGCACCCCCGGGTCCCCGATTTTGGTCTATTGTCCGCTGCCTGTTGTTGTTTCCCCAAATTTCAGCCTGATATTTTGAAGCACAGCTCCTCTGGGGTCAGTTGATTTTTTGGTCTCTCATATCATGGCTTAGCTCCAGGCCTGGAGAAGAACAAAATAAACGTGATGTGATGTATATTTAGCATATGTTAGTTGTGTATTTAGCTGCAGTGCTCACTCTTTATCGATATAAGGAAGGACTTTGACTCTGGAGAAGGTGTGATTTTTTTTTTATTTTTTTGACTTTTTCTCCCAGCTAGCTCCTACAGCATTTTCTTCTGTAGCATTTACCAATATCTCTACTCCCCATATATTTATTTTTATCTCTATAAAAAATCCCAAGATTTATATCCGCCTGTCCCAATTTGGGGATCAGAGTTGCCGGCAATCCCATCCTGCCCATCAAGGAAGAAGGAATTTGACCGATTACACACCAAAAACGCAAATCTTCCATAGCACATCATGACCCAACAAGCCTCTCATCACGTCTTTCCCACGTCCCTGGCATGCAGGCGTTGGTCATATGAACCATTTTGTCCCGCCCAGTAGCATGCATATGTCCGCATTCTGATGCCGTTGTCCGGCCACCCTCTGAGTCAAGTGAGCCGCATAGCCCGTTGATTTAGAGAGCTTGCAGTCGTGTAGCAATATAACCAAGCATGCAAATGGACACTACATATATGTCGTTGCATCTGTACTTCTCACTTTCTTCCTTCCGGGGGGGGTGGAGGGTGTGAGTTAAACGTGGTATTGAATGGAAGCCCGTCCAAGCGCGCCCTTCACTGCAGCGATTTCTCTTGTTATATTTATATAGGTATGTGTAGGTGGTCTCTCTAGCGTGTGGAATGTGGAAGAATGTTACTCGTGCACCGGTTCTTTGACCTCCTCTTCCAACTACTATCGTCGGTTCCATCCATGGGCGTCTTTTTTTTTCATATATTGGCTCTTTGTCCTGGCCAAGACCAGTCGGAGGCGGTGGCATTGCGCCAGACCGCTAGACGAGACATCTCCGAGTTTACGCCCTGGGACAAACTCCGATGTAGCAACTCTCAAACACTTGCCCCATTAGCTTATATATGCTTGCCTGGCTCTATATATCAATATCCAATATAATCTGCATGTCTTCTCTCTGTTTTGCTGTGCGATTTCTCTATAAAATTCACACCGAAAACTGTGACTGTATTCTCCAAAGTCAAGACATTCTGCGGCACCTCCTCCACCCCCTTGTTACCCACGCCACCCAACCCACCCCATGGAAACATGTTTTTGCTTCTCCCGTTTTCAGGGCCGTGAACCCACAGATGACAAACTTCCCTCAAAAATAATCTGGGTCTTGGTCGCACTTTTCCCAGCGGCGTAGTTGTCTCCCTAAACCTAAATTGTGTCCCTGAAAAGATGATAAACATCTGTGGAATGGATCGCCGGCTTGCCTCCTTGGCACCCGGGGCAAGTCCGCATGTGGATATCGTACACACATACATCGTGCTCCTGCTTTGTCTTCTCAACTTTGTTTCTTCTTCCCAATCAGCCAATTTTCAATCGCCTCTATAGATAGCCGCATTACCAAACAAGAATCCCACCAGACAAAAAAAAAATCTTTGAGTAACCTCAGGACCAAAGGAGGAAACCCACCCGCTTCCCACGAGCCAATCCAGGCCTCAGACTTTCTCTTTCTGCTCACGCCATTCAATCGAAGATTCACCTAGTTCTATGGTTCCAACCTTCAGGAATAGCTTGTGGACTTACACAACATCTCTAGAAATTCATCGAAAAGTGACCGCTCCAACTCCGGCTAGTCTCAACAGAATCACTCTATGGTATCTAGATCATTTGATCAAGTATGTGCAGATGCAAAGGTAACATTTGATATCCGTGCATTGAGGGTGCCCGTTTATATATGTCTCTTGTCGATGCGGGTTGCGGTGATAAATTGTCGTGTACGTCCGTCCTTTTCAAAGTGTGAAAGGCGGGATTGGGCGACTATAGATTTCTCCAATGACAAACAGACACGTCATTGCAAATAGGGTTAGAGTATAACTAATCCCGGTAAGTAACCCCTTTTTATATCATAACCCTTAAATGAGTGCAAACTCTTTCTGTTCACATGATGTGATCATGCTAAAAAAAACTTTACTGTTTAACATTATTTGCCAACATGGATATAAAATAGAGGCCAACTATTTATGATAAAAAAATTAAATGTATGATGAATGCCATCACCTTACTCAACTAGTACCTCTTTCTCTTTAATAACTTTCCAGCGCAAGAAATTCACGTCCTATACTTAATCAAAAACTGACAGTTAAGAATTACCTGATTGGAGCGGGAAATCACGTGCTACTTAGCAAACACTCAGCACACTCAGGTTTAGCCGATGATTGACCGACTCATTGACATCAGAAAAGCGAGCTTTCCAGCTTCACTAGCTATGAGCTTCTTAGCTAGCTGGAGGGATCGGGCACGCTGTTGCTTTTTGCTATATATCCTTGGATGTAAGCGGGGTTGCAGTGCAGGCAGTAAATAGATGAGAGACTTCCTCGGCCTTCTACCTCGCAGAAAATTCTAGCATGTACCACCAGCGACGGAAGGAAGCCAAAGCAGAGCAAGAACGGATTTTAGAGTGGAGCTCGTTACCATAGTATAGCCAGTAAAAAGACGGAATCATAATTGTCCAGCCAACCTATAAAATTTGTCGGGGTCCCATTTTTTTTTGTGTTCGTGCTCATAGCAAGTCTTGAAGATTGAACCTTTATTTTTTTCTGATTTCTCACCTCCGTCATACCTTCATCGTCTTCTACTAGTTTTTTTTCTCCCCCCCGTACAGTTGTTGGGATATCAGAAGAGTTGTGTTTGTTCTTTCTTTGGCCATCGTCAGCTTTTTGTCGATACCTTTCTTCTAAGTTGTATTATTAGTTGTTTTCTTATTTAATACCCACACACATACACAAAATGTTCGCCCTGCGTAACACCAGAGCCGTAAGTTTGCCCCTCCCCGATCTTCCCTTCTCCAGCCTGCCTGGGCTTCCCAATGGATCTCTCGGCCACCGTCGGCTGGCCCAATCATCATCTTCATGTATTATAAGTACTGACAATGCTCTATAGCTTCCCCGGGCCGCCTCTATGGCTCGCATGGGCCGCGTTGCTCGCTCTCCTCTGGCCACCAACTTCGCCCGATACGAGTCCACCGATGGCAAGGTCACCGGTACCGTCATCGGTATTGATCTGGGTACCACCAACTCTGCCGTCGCCGTCATGGAGGGCAAGACTCCCAAGATAATTGAGAACTCTGAGGGTATGTTTAATAATCATCCTGTCTTTCCGCTTTTTTACAACATTAAACCCCCTCTTCCCCACCAATTCCGATTTTTCCCCTTCGTCATGTTGCGCAATGTCCAAGCGTTTCATCAAGCTCGATCAAAACACTAATCATGATATACGAATTCAGGTGCTCGTACCACTCCCTCCGTTGTCGCCTTCACTGCTGACGGCGAGCGCCTCGTTGGTGTCGCCGCCAAGCGTCAGGCTGTCGTCAACCCCGAGAACACCCTCTTCGCCACTAAGCGTCTGATTGGTCGCAAGTTCAACGACGCTGAGGTCCAGCGTGATCTCAAGGAGGTCCCCTACAAGATTGTCCAGCATACCAACGGCGACGCCTGGGTCTCTGCCCGTGATGAGAAGTACTCTCCTTCCCAGATTGGTGGTTTCGTTCTCAACAAGATGAAGGAGACCGCTGAGGCCTACCTCTCCAAGCCCGTCAAGAACGCCGTTGTTACCGTTCCCGCTTACTTTAACGACTCCCAGCGCCAGGCTACCAAGGACGCTGGTCAGATTGCTGGTCTGAACGTCCTTCGTGTCGTTAACGAGCCCACTGCTGCTGCTCTGGCTTACGGTCTTGAGAAGGAGGCTGACCGTGTTGTCGCTGTCTACGATCTTGGTGGTGGTACTTTCGATATCTCTGTCCTTGAGATCCAGTCCGGTGTCTTCGAGGTCAAGTCTACCAACGGTGACACCCACCTTGGTGGTGAGGACTTTGACATTACCCTTGTTCGCCACCTTGTCCAACAGTTCAAGAAGGAGTCTAATATTGACCTTTCTAACGATCGCATGGCCATTCAGCGTATCCGTGAGGCTGCCGAGAAGGCCAAGATTGAGCTGTCTTCTTCCCTGCAGACTGACATCAACTTGCCCTTCATCACTGCCGATGCCTCCGGCCCCAAGCATATTAACCTTAAGCTCACCCGTGCCCAGCTCGAGAAGCTTGTTGACCCCCTTATCCAGCGCACCGTTGAGCCCGTCCGCAAGGCTCTGAAGGATGCTGGTCTTCAGTCCAAGGACATCCAGGAGGTTATCCTGGTCGGTGGTATGACTCGTATGCCCAAGGTCGGCGAGTCCGTCAAGTCTCTCTTCGGCCGTGACCCTGCAAAGTCTGTTAACCCTGATGAGGCCGTTGCCATCGGTGCTGCCATCCAGGGTGCTGTCCTGTCTGGTGAGGTCAAGGATCTGCTTCTGCTTGATGTCACTCCTCTGTCTCTCGGTATTGAGACCCTAGGTGGTGTCTTCACTCGCTTGATCAACCGCAACACTACCATCCCCACCAAGAAGTCGCAGGTCTTCTCCACCGCTGCCGACTTCCAGACCGCTGTCGAGATCAAGGTGTTCCAAGGTGAGCGTGAGCTTGTCAAGGACAACAAGCTCCTTGGTAACTTCCAGCTGGTCGGCATTCCCCCCGCCCACCGTGGTGTTCCCCAGATCGAGGTCACCTTCGACATTGACGCTGACTCAATCGTCCACGTCCACGCCAAAGACAAGTCCACCAACAAGGATCAATCAATTACCATTGCTTCTGGTTCCGGTCTGTCTGAGTCCGAGATCGAGCGCATGGTTCAGGATTCTGAGAAGTACGCTGAGCAGGATAAGGAGCGCAAGGCTTCCATTGAGGCTGCAAACCGTGCTGATGGTATTCTTAACGATACTGAGAAGGCCCTGAACGACCACATGGACAAGCTGGACAAAGCTGAGGCCGATGGCATTCGTGAGAAGATTGCTTCTCTCCGTGAATTCATCACCAAGTCTCAGGCCGGCGAGGGTAATGCTACCGCCGATGAGATCAAGGAGAAGACCGATGCTCTGCAGGCTGCCTCTCTGAACCTCTTCGACAAGGTGCACAAGGCCCGCGTCAACGAGCAAGCTTCCAAGAACGAGAACTCTGAGGGTGAAAAGAAGGAGTAAGCAGTTAAAAGTTGCCAACTGTATTTTCTTCCCCCCTTTGCGTCCTCTTTTTTCCAAACTCCTCTCTGTACAACATCTCTAAAAGTAACAATCTTCATTGCTACTTGGTTTCATTTCCATCTCCTGGCCTGGTCTTGTGATCTTGGGTGCCGGCAGTTGTATTTTTGTTCTATTACCATTTTCTTTTTTGCCTTTGGTGTTGTGTTTGATTATTAAGGATTTCCCGGGATGGGTTTATCTTGTGTACAAATTTTGATCATAGTGCACTCATAGTGTATTTGTTTTTTTTTACCTTTTTATCGTTTCTTGTTTTTGCCTATGTGTCTTGTGATGTTTTATAATGTGGTGATGTTATCTAAATTTGCATAGAAAAAAAGGAGAAATACCACATCCCCCCCATAAAGAAAAAAGGAAGTCCTGGTTCGAAGCGGACTTGAACCGCTGACCTCGACATGTCTCGACGTCCTCGCAAACCAAAAATTGGTGCCCAACTCACATAATCAAGACCTTATGTACCAGTTTCGCGCTCTGCCAACTAAGCTATGGAGGCGATTGGTGTAAGAGAGGAGAAGCTTGGCGGGGTATTTCAATGTGGGGACGACAGAAGAGATGGAGGGAATATTTAGGGTTGTGCTGGGTCGTGTAAGTGGTTAAGTGGATGTGGGCTGGATGGTTTTACAAACCGATGGGTGGATTTGTTGACTATCAGACTTGGTCATGCAATGATACATATGATGCAGGTAAACATAATCTGATCACGATGTGACTGTTGTTGTTTCTAGAGTTGTGATTTGTAGTCACTCATCTACATATCCCCAAGACTGCGCAACATATCCTCCACCTCTACCCGCGGCGCCCTCCTCGTCACTCTCACTCCCTTCCTCATCTTAATATTCCCCCACGACATCACCAGGCTCCTCAGCTACGGCTTTGGACCCAACTCTATGAAGCACACTGATGCGGAGTTCGTATAGTCGCGGGTCACCTTTGTGCAGTTGATGGCGTTGGTGTACGGGAATTACTATGCCGCACGGTGGTGAGTTGCATTATCGGGTGGAGGATTTCGTGTTGGGGTAGTTGCTGGGCAGCTTTAAGAGAGTTCTACAGCCGATACTAATGGCGGCTTTGCGGGTGGATTTGTCAAAGGTAGGGGGAAATAATATGGAACTCGGTCCCAGAAGAAGCAAACGAGCAAGAAAAGCAAAGAAACACATCGGCCAGCTGACGTGCCCATCGTCATCATTTAGAACCCAATCCTCGATATCCTCAGCTCTGTCGCTGCCTTTCCGAAACTAGTCAAACTGTAACAACTCCTCACCCCGATCCCCGACTACCGCATCATCTGCATCATCTTCTCCAACACCGTCTTCGGCCTTGACCCCATCCTGGTCGGCCTCCTCCGCCAGTTCCGCGGCAATCACGTCTGTGAAAGCATCCTGTTCTCGGAATAGCCGCGCGACAAGGTTCTCTATGCATTTACCGAGTTGGCCAGGCTGACGTATGAATTGTTCCAGCAGCAGCAGTGTATCAAAGGGGATTTACATGCTGTTTCTTTGGGAGCTCCCAGTTGACGAATGCATTTTTGGTGGAGCCGGATGACGTATTTTGATGTGGTTGAGGTCCTGCTGGTGAGTCTGGCTGATGCAGTTGAGGTTTGCAGGATATAGGAAGGATATTGGCAATGCCCTCATGTTTGTTAGTGAAGTGTAACCATCTGGCAGTGAACGAGAAGAAGATTGTCCATGAGTCGGAGACCAAGGTTATCGCGTAGCTCTGGTATAGACTTGAGGTAGGAGATCTATTATGTATCAGATTTATTGTCAGGCGATAAGAGTTGAGAGTAAGTGTTTGTTTGATCGACGAGATTCCCAACTTGCGAATGTGTAAACTAATCCAGAAACCCAGTTGGGACAACGAGGAAACAGCATGCTGGCCCCCCCTCCATCACTAACACTTACATTGTCGACGTTCTCCGCATGTTCCATAACGCCAACAAAGATATGGAGCTCATCATCGGCTACAGCCACGACCTCTACTACCGTCCCCTTGACCTAGAGGCCCTCCCTGCCCCCCCTCCATGTCTTGGTACCCCTCGCCCAAAACCCTAACTTTATCCCCACTGCTGAGCGCCTCCGAATGACCCTTAACATGCTCAAATGGGCCATAACCACCTACCAATTCACTTACAGTAACATTCCCGACATCGTCTTCAACTGGCAGGCCGTCTTCTTCGACGACCACCTCGTCTACGGTAACCCCTACTTTGACTTCACCCTCACCGCCAATTAAAGCACCCTGGAGCTCCCGCGCACTAGCGACACTATCTCCTTCTCTAACTACATGGCCCTTCTTTCTATCGACCTGCTCTTCCGGGACCCCTTGCTGCACGACCCACGGTTTCAAACCTCGAGCTATATGTTGACGACACAGGCATGTCGCGATTTTGTGTTGGGGGTGCAGTCGTTTATGCTGACAGCAATCATCGGGGAAATCCTCAGGTTGGCAGCAAAACCGGCCGAGCACAATGAGTGGATAAAGGACGACATATTTGTAACGTGGTTGGCAGATATAGTGCCAGTGCCATTGGCGAAGTTATGGCATAAAATAGTGACGGGCGAGGCAGAGGATCGGGATTCGGGGGTGGGTATCAATTTTGAGGAGAACGAGCAAGTGGCGGAATGATTATCTGATAAAATTTGGGATTTATATCAGTTTGTATCATGTTACACAAGATTGACACCTGACTAATCAATTTGTTCCCGAGCATTATCTAATCTAGCAAGAACTAGAGCAAAGTTTTACTCCTTTGTCCTTCCAAATCTAGAGCATATATGTTAGTAATGGTACTTGCTATCTAATCATGGCTCAGGAAACATTTAGGGTTGCTTCATCTGACTATCATGATCACTGTGAATCCCAACGCAACCCAATGAGTTCATACATATACTACAATCCAAATCCATAGTACAATCAGTTTGACGAGCGCTTCGTCTTATTTTTCCTATTCAAACAAGATAATGTACAAAAAGAACCTCACATATCTTCATCCTATCTCTCCTCCCTCTCCCACTTGGCCGTCTCCTCCCGTCTCTTTGTTACAGCATCAATCACCTCCTGACTGTACACCTCCTCATGCTTCTTCCCTTCCGTCAAAACCTCCTTCAAATGCCTCGTCGCCTCCTCCTTGGTCATGCAAACAAGATCACTCATCTTGAGCTTCGTCGACTTCTGCAACCCCTTACCCTCGCCAAGTTCCAGCAGCATGTCGGCCAGCGAAGCCGGACGCTCCCAGCGGATTAGAACAAGCTTGGTGGGAATCCCAGTAACGACACTACAACCCTTGTAGATTTCTTCCATGATAAACGTAATATTCGGAATAGTAATCGGGATCTTGAGACCCACGGCAATATCGGGTGTGTTATTGGAGACAATACGAATCAACTTCTCCTCGAATGCCTGAATGGTTGCAAGCGACGTATCGTACATGCGATCGCGCATCTTGGTGGGGAGATAAGGAGTGGGGTAACCTGGATACAACACTTGCATTAGTCATGATTGGTTCAGCCATCATACCCAACTCATGCATAGTGACCCGACTGCATTACAAGTGAAGTGGGTCTCTACACACACGCCAAACACATTTTGACACTAACAAAAAAACATACCGGAAATAGTCAAAATAACATGGTTCGCAATAGTATGCCCGAAAATTGCCGGCATAGTCCCCAAAACCGGCAAAATCCTCAGCCTAAAGTTCGGCAACACACTCAGCTCCTCCACCTTGCCCTTTTGAAACTCCTCCTCGTTCAACGGCATCAACTCCGCCTTGCCCTCTCCCGACTTCTCTGTTGAAAAGACCATTGGGATCCCCGAGCCTACGCCTAGCAACTTCAACTTGCGTCTTGTCGACCGGGACAGCCGGTCATCGGTACTCGCCGAGATATCGCCAACCATCAGGCGGGTGGGGTCACTTTTACAGGCAGAGCCAGCCGAGGAAATTACAGGGATACCATTCTGGTGGCAGAATTTGAGAAGGGCGACCTTGGTGTCAATATTATCAATAGCATCGATAACAAAATTAGGCTTCTGTCCATTCTTAGCCCACGGCCCCAGTAGCTTTGGGGCCACTTTCTTGTCAAATTTCTCCGCACATAAATCAAAGTCTACCCACGGAGCAATCGCCTGTAACCGTCTCTTCATCACCTGCACTTTTGGCAACCCGACATCCGCAAGTGTAGCCACCGCATGTCTATTCAACGACGACAATGTCACCTGGTCAAAGTCAACCAATCGCAACTTGGACACACCTGACCGCGCAAACGAGGTACAGCAGTGAGATCCGACGCCACCGAGACCCACAACAACGATGAAGGCATTGCGAAGTTTTGTAAGGCCATCGTCACCGAGGAAGACTTTGTTGCGGGCGAGCTGTTCAAGGATGAGTTCTTCGTCAAAGTCGCCAGCGATGGCGCGGGCAGCAAGGGCTTCGTTGTGAATATCTTCCCTAGTTCTATAATTCTCTGACATTGATCTGGAAAGCTAGAACGTAGTAGTTAGTGTAAGATTCCGAGGGGCGAAATGAAGTTCCCTAAGTCTTTTTTAACCTCCCGACAAGGGACACCGGTAGGGCACTGACGGGTTCGGCGGAGGCACTCTCGCCACTGGGAGGCGGAATCGACCGCTTGAGTTCAAGCAGACGCTCCTCTCTCTCCAGAGCTTGCGCCCCGAGAATGATGCCGGCAACGGCAGCACCAGACAAAATGGCGGTGGCCGCCAGCTGGAACTTAGGACTGTTGAGCCAGTCAGTAAGGGTAGCAGTAAGAGACGACATTATAAAGAAAAAGAAATATGATACTATCACCAATCCTGTGTGGACGGAAACGACAGTGGTTAGGTAGCAACAAGATTGTGAAATTAACCCAGGAAATTTGTCATCAATGACTATTATTTTTTCCTTCCATTAGACTTGCATTTACAAAGTGGGTCCTGAATTAGGGTTGGAAAGCAATTTTCTCACGTGATATGTGTCGATTTTTGGATCTAAGTTCATCCTCCGGTGATCCAAGCTCCATGGTGTTATGATTTGCTGTAGTTATGATTCTTGGCTTCCCCGCGATTGTACCCTGTTGACAGTTCTGCCGTGGACCTTCATCCCGGAAGTTGTTATTGTCGGGGCCATTTGATTTGGATCCTACGGCCCTAGCGCCAACGCGATCGGATCGCACAAAAACTTTTTTTTTGACAACAATAAGATAAGCAAGATAGTCGGTGGGGGTCATTGGTTTCGGAAAAGTTACATGGTTCAGCGTCGCATGATGCAGCAAATGGCTGCGCTACACATGCGCCGGTTGCCATCGGTAGTCCGGGGCTGTCTGACACCTTTCCGGGGGACCAGCCCCATGACGGCATCAATGAAGGACCAACAAACAAGAGCATACAAAATCAAAATCTCCTTCAGACACCCCCGGACCGGCAAAGTCACCCCACTGGCAACTATCGGCCGCTTCGCCGCACTCTGGGTCGTCTTCGGGGCCGTTGCGATCCCAGCCGCATCGGCAGCCCTCGAACACTACCAGATCGACCGCGAAGTTCCAGTCCCCGCTGAATTCAGCACTGAAATGGCCGAACTGCGAAGAAGGCTCTTCGAGATCCTGGAACCCGACTGGATCACCAATCGCTCCGAGGCCAGCTGGGCCTTTTTCAACATTATGCGTGCGGTTGAGCAAATGGAGTCCTATGACGGCGAAGGAGAGGGGATCCAGTCACAACCGGATGTTGCTAAGAAGTACGGGCTGCTCTCTGCTGGTTTTAACGTCTCAATGAAAAGTGAAGAGTGGTGCAGAGAATATCATCTTTTGTTGATGAGCGCGGCAAAGGCTGCCGAACATATTCCAAATGCCTGGTATAATTACAAATACGACGTCATGACCAACGAAGCCAGCCTCCTTGATGATGGTCAGATAAACTCTAAAAGTGACCAGCCCAAATACCGGAAAGATTCCTGCCCCGCCTTCACAGATCCCATTATGCTTTATCGCAAGATAATGACTACAAAGGGCTTCACCGACAGCCAGAAGCTCGACGCAATGATCCACTGTGCAACCTTCCTTGACTTCCTAAGCCGACCTGACGAGGCTGAAGCTATTTTCCAAGAAGCCTTTGACCTTGTTTCAAAACCTTACAAGATCCCCCCCTTCGACCGCAAAACCTTTATCCTCAACGAAGCAGCCGGCCCACCGTCAAACAATCTCCTCGAAGTGATCACCCAATACTTCACTCTCAAAGCCCACAAACAATACATTAACATTGCCCTCCCCGCCCTCCTCTCTATCCTCCGTGCCCGCCGATCCCTCCCCAAATACCCTCCCGATGCCTTCGAGCCTCGCAAGCAGCGGCCATCAGGCTACTTTGAGGCCTTGATGAGGCGCCTGCAACTCCCTCCGTATCCCCCACCGCCACCCGATGGCTCTGAAACTCCGTGGCGCTCTCCCGAAGAACGCTGCGAAGAAGCTAAACTGAGCATCCTCATTGGCGAGATGCTGTTTGCCGGCACGCACAAAGAAGAAGGCATCGTCTGGACACGCGAAGGCATCGACACTGCCGAAGACGAACTGGGGCACCTCTGGAAAGAATCCACCCCTACAAAAGCCGTGCGCACCACCATCTCCAAGTGCCGCGCGTGCCTGTTTGTCGGCTTTGAAAACTGGTCCCGCATGACTAAGGTGATGCTCGACCTCCAAAAGGAAAAAGACGCCGCTGAATGGTCTGCGGTTAAGGAGACCAAAGCCAAGCTGCAACGCGGGGAAATCGGCTGGTGGGAACGGTGGAGGAAGGGGCTCAGCAAGGAGGCAGTGAACAATCGATATGAGGAAGTGCGGAAGGGGAAGTCGGACCGATGGGTGGTGGAGGGAAAGGTAGTGGAAGCGAAGAAAATGGCAGATCGGCAGTATTTGGCGCAGGTGAGGGGGCCCAAGTTGGGGTGGTGGGCGTTTTTGGAGATGTTTTGAGGGGAGAAGATGAAAAGAAACGAAAAAAAGAAACAGACACACCAAGAAAAGAAACAAACAGTAACAGGACTAGAAGGACAGACAGACACAGAAAAGGATATAACAGGACATTTATCAGATACAATGTACAATATATGTAAAATTCAACCCGGCACCAACCATATCCTATCCCCCTTACTCACTTATAAGTACAACCAAACAGAAACGACCAAATGAAAAACCAACCATTCGAAACATGACAAAACCATTAGATGCCCAGAAGAAAAGAACAGAAACAGATTTGAAATGGCAATATCACCATCTACTCCTTCTCCGTCCCCTCTTCTTCCTTCCCGACCTCCGTCGATTCCTCCTTGGCGGGCTTCTCGGCCTCCTTAGCCTTGGCATCTTCGATAGAAGCTTCTGGCTTTGAGTCCTCAGAGTTCTCGGCCCTATTATCCTCCACCGGCTTCTTAGTAGCCTCGGCGGGATTCTCCTCGGTCTCCTCCTTCTTCAATTCCTTATCCACCGCCTCTAAATCCGGCACTGCTGCCGGTGTCCCCTCCCCCTTCTCCGCCGGTGTCGTCTTGGGCTCCTCACTAGAAGGGACTTCTGGAATCTTCTCCTTCTCGGTCTGCTGATCTTGCAGCTCCGCCGCTTCGGGCTTGGTTTCCTCTTTAACCTCAGACGGGGCTTCGGTCATATCGACGTCCTCATCTTGAGCAGCGGGGGCTTCCGAGACGGGTGCGGGAGTCTCGGCAGGAGGAGCAGCACCCTCAGAGTTGACTTCCTCGGCCTTGGCTTCAGATTCGGGCTCAGTAACTGCGGGCTTCTCTTCTAATGGCTCCTTTGGCGCCTCCAGGAACTCCGCATCACCCATTTCAATATCTTCATCTTGCACTTTCAGAGCTTCAGACTCCATCTTAATCTCGGTGGTCTCCTCAGGAGCGTCCGCGGCAGTCTCTGCCTTGGGACTAGCCGGTTTCGATTGACTCGGCGACGGGGCAATCGTCATGACATTTCTTAACGGACTAGCCTCGAACGGCGTGGGATCAACACTTAGGTGAGAATTCGTGACTGGTGGCACACTCTCTTCTTTGATGTCTGGTGAACCCGATGAGGTATTAGCATCGGGAGTGTTGCGTGAACCGGGAGTCTGAGCCTCAAACATCTCGGTATCCTGATTAGCCTTCTGTGAGGAGTCGTCGCCTTCATTGTCATCGCCCTCCTCGTTATCGCCATCATCTTCGTCATCGTTCTCATCGTCAGAGCCAATCATAGATTGATCACCGCCTTCA
Organism: Ambrosiella xylebori; assembly: GCA_002778035.1. Classification (NCBI taxonomy): domain Eukaryota; kingdom Fungi; phylum Ascomycota; class Sordariomycetes; order Microascales; family Ceratocystidaceae; genus Ambrosiella; species Ambrosiella xylebori. The sequence continues at coordinate 3,293,750 of PCDO01000002.1, forward strand.
GGGTTAGCCGACCCTTCCTTCTTGACCTGTAAAGCAAACAAACGCATGATTAGTCACCATCAATAAACCGAAAACAGAAAAATAATCAACCAAGATACTTACACTATCCAACTGTGCACCTTCCATAGGAATAGTTACTGGTGCTGCCGCTCCACCCTCTACGACAACCTTCTTCTTGCGCCCACGCCCAGGCCCCCTAGGCTTGCGTTTCGGCGGCGGAGCCCGTCGTCTATTAATAGGTGCCAACTCCGGCGGCGGCGCCTCAACCTTGGCCGCCGGCACCAACACGACTTGCCTCGTTGAGATAATCTCACCATCGACATTCTGCCCGGGCTGCAGTGTGACCTCCTGCGTATACGGGTTACCAGCAGCGTCTATTCTGCGCACCGTTGCCTTCGTCACAGTTGGGCCCGTAGGCGTCTCGACAATCGTCTTGGATGCAATCGTCACCGTTCCTTTCCGTCGCTTAGCCAAATACGACACCGGCGCATCCTCACCATTCCTTGGCGCCGGCTTCCACACCCTCGCCACGTAAGCGCTCGCCTCCCTCTCGTCCACTTCAGCCTCATCTTTCGCCGACAAATTCCCCGCCTCATTTCCCCCTTCCTCATTGTCAAGCGGCGCCGGTCTCTTATACAAGCGGCCGGAGCGCGCGAGGTGCAGGAGCTCCTGGCTGTGCGCGGGGAGGAGCGGGAAGTCTTTGGGCATGTCGGGTTCGCGGGCCCAGCGGTCCTCTTGGGAGGATTCCTCGTGCTGTGTCGTAGGGACTACCTTGACCCATTGGTCACGCCATTGGCGGACCGGAAGGCCATCCAGGTCGTCATTTTCGTAGGCGGCGCGGTGGGCTCGTCGGTGCTGCAAAAGGACAGTCGCATTAGCATTATGTGGCGTGAAGGATAGAGGTTGACTTTGACTGAGGGCAGTTAGTGGCTTACAGAACGGAGCGACATGGTGGCGGCACGGTCTAGTGGTGATAGTTGCCCACTGACCTGCTTTGTTTGTCGCTTTTGGCTAGTCGAAGCCGCGTCTTGTACGGCGTGAAACGATGGTCCTGGTTAGACGAGGGATAAGACGAGAGAACTATAGGAGAAAAATAAAAATATCAAAAAATTATCCGTCTTTTGAAAACGGTCGTAGGATTGCGCTTGCTCCCGGCGCAAAATTATGCAGGCTTCAGTCAACTTAGAGACCGTTATCGCATTTGGACAATTCGAACAAATTTGGTACTTGGTGCTGGTACCAAGGCTTGCTAATTGTCGCGTCAATTCAATGACGGGGTCTCGGTGAGTGCCATGGGTAAATTACGGATAAATTGTAATGGGCAGCGCAGGGAGCAATGCAACAGTATTATATTAGAGCACAATCACATGCGATTTAGAAGCGATGGTATGTCTCATGCGAATCACTAAAAGCAACATAAACGACAGATTATCATGAGATATACTTTTCTTTCTGAAGTTTTGTATCCCACAAGATATCACTGATATCACGTCATAGTCTATCTCTTCCCTAATGATGTCAACCCCTAAATCCGACTCCGACACATTATGGTTAATAGAAAAACCACAGCATGATTGGTCATAAAGCAGCCGGTCTAGTCATACTTTTGAAAAGGAAAAAAAATCGTAGCATCCAGACAACCGGTTCAATTTTAACGGCAGCTAGTAAAACATGAAGATGAACAAATACACGAAACATAAGCAATGAGTACAGAAGAGCACTATGTAATAGGACAAGAAAAAAAAGCAAGATGCAGGAACATCTGAGAGTGCGGAAGAGGCTAAGATGAGGCTCGGCCGCTGCTAATCGTACAAGGAGAAATAAAGGATTGAGACTTTGGACTCATAGGAGATGGGATTTTGAGCGGTATTTCAGACTTATTTGGAGCTGTTCATTGTGATTAGTAATGGCTCTGGTGTGACTTCATAAGCTCCAGGAACTTACCCTGAAGGAAGGCTATGTTGAGCCGCTTTTTCCTGTGGAATTGTCAGTAACCTGCGGCAACTGGTAATCGTCACGATGATGTACGTACCACGCCCTTGGTCTCGATTACTAATCTATCAGGCTGGAAGAACTGGCTGATAGTGGTTTGTCTCTGCATCATCTGTTAACACACCATCCAAGCCATGCATCACCAGTGAATTCCATCTCTCTCACATAAATCCCCCTTTATATTTTTCCTCCTCAAAAAACAAGAAAGACTAACCTGGATGACTTGAAGCTCCTTGAGTCCCCTCTGAATCAACTCCTGCACTCTCCGCGGATCCGTCTCCGTCTGATGTTCCCGGAATGCATCCCGCGTACGGCGTTTGGCATACTCCCTAAAATTGTACGACGCAAAGTTCCTGCTCGCCTTCAAAAGTTGCCGGTACTATGAACCACGTTAGTTTTTGAAGTTCTTTCTTTCCAATCAGATTTCCTCAAAATCTCCCGGTACTGGATATGTTGGTTATCCCGTGAGAAATAATGAGCAATGGTGTACTCCAAACCTACCAAAGAGCGAACCTGCTGACCAGAATCGCTGCGAATAGCATTTATGACTGACATTTTAATGTGTGTAGACAGTATATGTTGCGATGGATGAGATTTTATGAGATTTGATGAGATGGGGGGCGAGTTTGGCTGGTGGAGGGGTTGACGAGTGGCGGGAGCGGGCTGGTTTTCTTAGTCATTAGCAGTGATACTGAGGAAAAAATGAGTGGGTCTGGGTGCGGTCGGGGAGTGGCCAATCAGGGGGCAGAGATTTTTTAGTCTTTTGGGGGAAGGAGAGTTGATTTGATAGGGGAACTTGGCATTAATTGAATGAAAAAAAAGAGAATCAAGTTTTTGGTTACCGAAGCGGGTCTTATAGTCCTCATACCGACCTGTTTGTCATATTTCCAAGGTCACCAACTTGCAACTCCAGCTTTCGATAGGCCCGGTTCGGGGTTAAGCTCACCGGATCATGAAGTTCACCCGCGTCGGAATTACCACTACTTGGTCAAAAATCTTGTGTATGAACTCAAAGTCATAAGCCGGATATATTTTTCAAAACTCTAAACGCCAATATAAACCGTCATATACAAATGATAAAAGAAAAAGGCCCGTGATATATCGTCTCTTCTCTCGCTATTTCTTCCCCTTGTGCTGCTCATTAACCAACTCCCATAGTTCCTCATTCTCCTTCCTCAACGCCTCCTCCGCTGACGTCTCCAGCTTCTCCTCCTGCATCGCCAGAACAGCATCTTGCAATGCCTCCGCCGAGAACCCCACGGAATTCAACATTCTGTCAAACCTGCTACTAAAGGACAAAGTGGTGTTGATCTGGCCGGTGTAGGTGTACAGTCTCTCGGCCTGCGTGGGCTTGACGACCATGACAGTCTTCATCGGGGGCTCTGAGGCCTCAACAATGGGCGTAAAGCACAGGTTAGTAACGCTGGCATTAAGATCGGCGAGCCCAGTAGGATGCGAGTTGTCGACAAGAGACCATTGCATGACCTTCCCTTTAGTATGCCCCGTAATAAGCGTAGTCCCATCGTAAGAAACAGCCATAGTTTGCGCAGGGCCCTGTTCTTCAGTGGTATTTCCTAGCGGCTGGTTAACGTGAACAGCCGCCGACGCATGCTCTTCACTATGCGGCCCAATCAACGGACGCGGCCCAAACATATCCACCAAGAACAATCCCCCTCCCTCTGTCGTCGCAAAGATCGCCCGTCCACACGGATCAAGACTAGCACACAACGGCACCGACGAAAACAACAATGTCCTCAACGCATCCCCCGTTGCATAATTCCACACAATAATCGTCTTATCCCTCGATGCCGAGATGGCAATCGACGTCTCTGGGTTCGCCGAGGTGCCCGCGGACAGGGCGGTGATGGAGCCACGGTGATTGGAGAGGATGCGGTCGGGTTCTTGCTCGGCGGTGCTGTTAAGTTCGAGGAGGCGGGCGGTGGGCCAGACGTGGATGTTGGCGTCGGAGGAACCGGTAAGGAGGTGGTGGGAGGTGGTGGCGAGGCAGGTGACAGGTTGCACGTGACAAGGGGGGGTAGTGACTTGGCGGCCAGTGGTGGTCTATAAATAAGTTAGTATGAGGAATATTTGCGATATCTAGGCATAAATGGCAGTAGGATGTATAGATATGATGTTCAAGAACTAGCTTCTCTAATTACGAAGGGGGGGGAGGCGTCATGGTAGACGAGGAGGCGTTGGTTAACAGGCTGAGAATGTGTGCAGAGTAGTTCTACAGACTCAGAGATCTTGTTGCAAGTGTCTTAGTTGGTTCCCCAAACTCCCATATCATCATCTAAGACAATAATTTGTCCCTCGTTTTCAATTCCGACGCTTGTTCTGAACATCCAAAAATAGTTCCATCCCCCATGACAAACTTGATGATACATATATCGCCATTCTCAAACAAACTTACCTCCCAAAGAATCAATCTCCCCTCCGAAGTCCCCAAAATCAAAACATCCTCCACAATTGTCGTCGCCGTAATCTTCTCCTGAAAAGCCACTAAAGCCTCCTGGTTCCCCTTCTCCCGATTATAAACGTAGACGTGCGCTTTGTTATGTTGTGCCGTGAATATGTGTGTCCTGGAAACAGCCATGCAATTGGGCCCGCTAGAGCTTTTTTTCAAGACATTCTTGGCTTGCAGAGTGGGAAACAGCTGGTAGGTGTAGATACCGGCGTCTTTAGAAATAGAGGTGTTGGAGGTCAGAGGGGGGCCTTGGATGGCAACAATGAAGTCTTCGGTGAGCATTGTGGACAAGGTCGAGAGAGGGAGAGAGGAAGTAGTCGAAGTGGTGGTGAGTATGGTTGGGTTATCGAAGATGGTTTGCTGTAACGGATCGTTCAGGGTGAGACAGATTTGGTTGGTGAAGGATGATAGGAGGATATCGTGAGACGATGGCGCTGGGAGGCGATAAGGTCGTGAGGTGCGTTTGTATTGAAGTTACACCGCTCGCTATAGGTATACTAGGGAGATACCATACAATATATGTATGAATCTAGCTGGAAGCAGTCGAAATTAAACACTCTGAGATTTAAAGGAGAGTCCCACAAGCTTTCAAAGTGAGTGACAAGTGTGGTAGTATAGCAATCATTTCCCACTTCACATCACCAAAAGCATCGCCAATTCTTTTTATCGATAAGCCATTTAAAAAAAAATCCCAATCTAAGTCAATCTCTCAAAATGCGTCCGCCACCTGTCACCAACCTGTCACCAGCTGTCCCGCACATTTGTGTAATCCTTCCTTCCAATCACCCCCATTTTTCGCGACTTAATGAACTCTCTGACTCTATTATGTTGTACAACAAACACCACGTCCGCTCTCAACTTCCGCTATGACAATGATCGCTCCGTCGACCCGTCCAACCAATTCCCCAAGACCAGGACTCTGGAAATGACCGTGGCAATCATATGGTGGGAAACTTCGTCAGTTTGGTGGCATTGGATCTGGGTAGCAGTGGCCCATTAGGGAGGGGAGACGGAGTGTGCGGTGATATAGATCAAGGGTTCTATATATTTAATAATGATATATATATATATATATATATAGATTTATACTTGTTCTACTCAGTGTGAGGAAGGGTTCTGTAGAGACTATAGTAGAGTAATTATTCCTCGCTTAATAAGACTTAGCCTTAGAACTCTCCATCGGCTACAAATTAACAGAGAGCACCTCAGTCGCCAAGGACAGTCAACGAAGCAAACCATAGCCCATGTATGCAATTGACTGACTGTCTCTTACAGCTTATACTTCCCTTACATATCTACATATCTAAAGTCCATTTATCTCACTTTGCTTTGCCTCTTATCGCTAAGTGAACTGATTGTTTACCGTAATATTGTGGCGGACGAATAAGTGGTAACCCCTACATGTACAATAATGGTCCTTTGCGTGAGGTAAAAGTAATCAATATTTTGACGACTATCACGCATAATATATGGTCTCTTCACAATATACAAGTTATATAATTATTTATCACATTTGTTTTTGTGGAAGTGGGTTAGGGGAATTTTCCAGGCTCGACAAATACAACAAACATTGTCTAAGCGTCAAACAAGACTGAACGCCAGTCTCTCTATTTTATATCCATTTACCCATGTCCTAAAAACCAGAAAATTTTAGCCGGAAGGCACAAATTCCGGCTCCGAACCCTTGTATCTGGCTCTGAATCTTCCAATCCCTCTCATACGGATTCTTCCGCAATGAGACAGATCTTTTGTCCAAAGCTGGGACATGTGGACAAACAAGGAGTCCCTAGAGTCTCTAGAGTATTTTTTTATTTACTCAGGTGCATATGTCTCCTGTTGGAGAGTACCAACTAATAGGTGTAAATGCATGCTATCTGTCACGTCAACAGTTACCGTGAGACTGACTATTGTGGTTGGAGGACATAAACATTATATATATTCTATATAGCCAACACATAATTAACCCAATTAGAACTCTTAGAGTCCTATCCAGGAATATTTGGTCACGAGACAATATGGTGTTGTCGCCTGAATGTTTTCATTCTTCCATCTACCGAGAACTTGGAAACCTTGGTTTCCTTCCGGCCAAGCCAGCTTTTGAGAAAAAAATGGCTGATACGATACGATAACTGCAAAGCCACAAACATGTATTTATTGTTCCCCAATCAAGCAAAGAAACACAACTTCCCACTAAACACGTCAGTTTTCCTATCCATGACCCTTTTCCATGCCCCACCACCCTCGTCTTCGGGGCCCCTCTCCGTCCCAAGTTTCCAAGTTTCCAACCCATTTAACATTGTAGACCCTGTGGAGGTTCCCATGGTCCGATATCGAGATTGTGGTCAGCAGTCCCTTGGTTGATAGCGAGAAAACAGGTAAGCGAGTCCAAGTCGATAGTGCTTAGTTCTTGTGCTGTGGCAGAATATCCATGTCCATATTTGCATATTTATGTACAAATTTAGATGTATAACAAGGCAAAAGACCGGTTGAATAATTGGTGATGGAGACCAGTGGGCGACAGAGTCACAGAGAAGAACAAGAAACAAGGAATTTGTTAAATCGTCATGTTCCACTGGATCCTATAGAGTGGATGGCGAATTGGCGATAGAGACTAGCTGTTGACTAGCTGGTTGACCCTCTCCACTACGGCTTGTGGGAGATGGACGAGTAACAACAGCATAGGTCTCAGGATCAAACAGATGCTCCATCTCCAAACCAATCAAGTCTAGTACATAGATCAATGCAACCAAACTTCCGACGTACAGGCTACACAGCAACATTGAACAAGAGTCCGTGCTATTCATCTCTTCAAACACCAGCCAACAATTAAACAGAGAATGTAACGTTGGTAAAATGCTCATGCAAGACGGAAAACGAGTAGAAGCTTCTTTTTTTGACAAAGTTATCTTAGATGTTGACTCCTGCTGCGTGCATTAAAGATATACAGATGTCTGCAGATGTTCTAGGGCTAGATTGCTGGGACGAGGCGGACAAGTGTGTCAGTATGTGTGAATGTGAGTGTGAGTGTGAGAGAACAGATAGTGCTGCAGATTGAGAATCAAAGCAAAGTATCCACACTGCAGCACCACTATTTATTTATCAGTAACTAGACAACAACACGACATCTTGTCCCGTTTCCTTTTGATCTCTTGGTGTAAATAACCACAAACACGTCACTGTCACTTCAACCCTTCATTTATTTTGCCATATAAACTCATTTCATATCATGAGCACTCGACTTGTGGACATGACAGACGAAGGCCAGTGCGTTGATTGGGTCAGGGCAGTTATAGGCTTGGTATATATTTGCTATTGACGGGGATGGAATCCGTGGGTCGGGTGGTACTTGGTATGAAGTAAAGATACATAGATTTAGGGAATAGATGGGCACTGTTATGCTATGAATATAGACGAAAAGGCATAGACCAATGTTTTTATCTTAGTTGGTATGATTGATGATATGTTCGGTTATTTTGTTAAATGGATGAGTGGAGAAGGGCGGAAGTTATAGAGTGTAGCTGGATCTCTGGGGAGTCTGTGCTGAGAACGATAAGTGCTTGCGTTATAATTTCTTTTTTGTTTCCTTTTTATGAACAGTATAACAGAAAATAGACTAGCGATGAATTATACAGCAAAACAATGAAACATATTATCTAGTGGTCTCTTCTCATGGCAAAGGGGAAAAAAAGTCTATATAGTCTTGCCTGCATGGTTTAATTCCGCTCATGTGATGATGCTTTGCCGCCGGAAATTCCATGACATTTCGACGATAACAAAATGTGAGTGCAGAGTTTCTGTTTTGTGACCCTATTCCGGAAAAGAGAAAATGGTGGTTATGCCGTTGGTTATTTGTATTTGAACTGAAAATATTTTTATTAAATTCAGACTGAAGAACCAATCGGAAAGGATCTAACCAGTTGTTGTATACCCAATCGGGACTAGTCCGACTGTCATTCTGGCACTTGTTCCTTTTTTTTCAACACTCTGACCCTAAGTCAAGATTGCTTTCTCTCTTGATATTACCTCATTTTCTCATCAACAGAGATTCAATATTTCACGGTAGTTTCCTCCTTGACTTAGCATACAGAGCTGAATTCCACAATGACACAGCATAAACACAGCATACTATGAAGGAAAAATAAATAGCTTAAGACTTGCAAACCACCGTTGGGGTGGTTACGAGGAAAGTGTCGGTAGTCAGGAGAATACTGGCATTGGACATCTTGAGGGCTAGTTTCTTGCCTCTTTCTGAAGTCAGCAAGGACAAAGGTAACCACTAGAATGTGTAGACCAATAGTGACTATGAGATACTGTAAAGATGCTGCAACTTTGTAAAGGCTACGATGTTACGAAACCAAGACTGCGACTGCCATGCCCCAGTGACGCACTAATCCCTAATAAACCCAACAAATAGCCCCATCGTACAAGCCCGTTCATTGCTCATCGTTCATGCACCTGCCCGTCCATGTTCGCCTTGTCCGCTGTTTGTCTTGTTTTTGCTCTATATGTCTAAATAGTAGATTAATCGGCATTCTTTTACTTTTCAAAAGAGAAGAAGAAAGAAAATATCCGCTTTTGGTAGCCAAGGTCTTCTGTAGCATTCCCGGTGGCTCCTAGTGGCGTCATGGGGCTGTCGCCGTGTTTCTGCGTAGGAGACGGGACTCCATTGGGAAGGGAAAGAGCAGGTTTTTCCGAAGCTATGTTTTTCTACGCTCACTTAAATATTGGATAATAAATTATGAGAAGAAAAAAGAACATTTTCTTGAAAAAGCTGTCAGGATTCTCGGCATCATCGCCCGTCTTTGTCCTATCGTCGATCCATCATTACCCTACGATGATGCAACGAGTTCCCTGATGGTGACTGTCTCACTCATTATCCGTACACTGATCGTAATGTCAAGGCTTATTTATCAAGAGAGGTATTTTTGCTTTTCTTTAATAAAGGACTATACATATATATATATAGCACGTACAGTCATATTCTATGCACGCAATTGTACATTACTTTCGTCATCTTGTATATGTTCAGATGTAGCTTTTACCGTGTTTCTTTAATGAATGAATAAAGCCCGCGTGGAATATTGATCTCCATGTCAGTGTTCACAATGTTCCACATATTATCATCAGTGAGCCATTTCGTGTCTCAAGACTGACGATGCCAGGGACTTACACCCAACGCAAGGGAAACCTCTCCTCTCACCAAATTCTCACATGCCTTTTCCATTTCTCCATCTATCCTTTGCCGCTTACTAACAACAATCACCTTGCCTCTCCACATCTACCACCAGCCTTGCTCTCTTCGGTACTATGTCCTCCAGCTGTCTTTTTAACCTTGAATTTCCGGCCTTGCCATCCATCCTAACTCTGCCCACTCGATCAGTTTTGGTATCAATATATCGCTCTCTATCCACTCTGCAAAAAAGCCCTGTCCAACTCAACTGGCTGCCTCTCCCCTCTTCTACGTACCTCCTGCCGTCCTGCCCACTGATTATTGATTATCATGTCGAGCCTCGGCCCTTCCTTTACCACTACCTTTTCTTCTACCTCTTCTTCCCGCCCCGTCTCATCCCATTCTCATGCCTTTCCGCGCTTACTGACCCAGAAATGTAATGAATGAACGAACAAGTAAATATGCAGTCAGTTTGTCCAGATCAAAGATCAAGAATACAATTTTTTTAAAAAAAAAATAGCTGTCTTCTCTGTGAGGATAATGCAGTCTCGTATATGTAGTTCTCCGAACGCCACGACTTTGTGTCATGTTGGAACGACAATAGTGTTCTGCGGCTTCTCTCTTCTGTTTATATAAACTAAGTTGTAGAGACCCTAACGTTACAACTTTATGTGTTAACCCTAATGTTCACTCCACGACAGAAGCCTTAATTCATGAAAATCACAAGCATACACAAATTTCACAGCATATGGAATCCCGAAGGCACCAATTTTCTTTCATTTCTGATTTCTTGGGACAAGCAAGAACCAAAGATAGGCCGCAAAGTTTGACCAAAAGGCCAACGAGGACCGGCGGGCGTTGGCGATGAAGATTGTCTTTTTCTTACTTCTTCTGCTGTGGTTTTGTATATTTTCTTCTTGCCGACGGCAACAAAACTGGTTTCTGGCAATAATAGATATATATTGCTTGCTAAAATTTACGGTAATCGGACTGATAATTAGGGTGTTAGTCCGAGGTTTTGACTGTAAGGACAGATGTATATTTATTTAGACAGATATCTGGGTTGACGGACAGTGTCTCTAGACCTTTCGCCTTACTCAGCCATGGCTGGCGACCCGTGGTACAAAACGGACACACCTAGATACACACACATATACATATATATATACACGGTGGAGAACTTTTCTACTGGCGTTGCCCTTGTCGACAAACATTAGCAGACAGGGAGGGCACGAAGGGGAGAAAAAAGTGGTCGAATACATATATACATAGTAGGGCAGATATATATTGCCAATTGCTGATTCATGGGGCCTGGAGATCAACGTGGCGGCGAGTGGTGGGTGTGTGAATGGCGTTGAAAGTAAGTGAGTGTATATTTTGATACATCTGGTGATGTGAGGTTATATGGTTAGAGAACTGCTAGTCAGAGTATGCATGTATGTGCATTTTTTTAGTATTATATAAATATGCTGTATAAACCCATTCAGCCTCATTAAAAAAACAATATAATCCCACATTTTACCAACTTTGTCCCTTCCTTTGTTGTCGTTGTCGTTGTACAGGGGTAAGCTTTGATCCTTCCCTTGCATCCCATCCCATCTATCCTCTCCCATCGATAAAATCAATTAATTTATTGTTGTACAAGTTCACACAAGCCCAGAAAAACAAAAAGAAGAGAGGACCGTTCCACGAGAATTTATATATCAATAGTTGGGAACCCGCAGTTTGGTCGCTTTCCCTTTTTGTAGGTGTTCTTTCTTGTCACTTTGGTTTCTTCTTCTTTGAAACTTGAAAACAAAAACGATATCCAGGTTAGATGTTGTTGAAGATTACACATAAAAAAACCGAGACCCGGCTGACCAAAGACACTGACGACATCCTGATATTCCCATTCTAATTTTAACTCTAATACCCACCTGATCCTCAAGTGTCTCCACTGCACATAATTTCATCCAAATCTCAATTACAAAAAATACTCTCCAATCATGGACACATACGACCCCATCCCACCCTTCCCTACAAATCTCGCTGAACTCCTCGCCCACGACCTCGAAATATCTTCAGCCACCTTCCTCTCCAAGAATATGACTGCCGGCATCCCACAAATCTCCAGATACACTCCGTCGGCAGTATCCATGTCATCTCTATCATCGCTGTCATCGGTGGATCTCGCAGTGCCAGCCCCGATTAGATCCGGGAGAGCAACTGGGGGATACCTGAAGAAGCAACAACAACAACAACAACAGCTTCACAAGAAGAAGCACCAGAACAAAATTCAGGAGCAGAGAAAAGAAAGAGAATTGGAAGCTTTATTTCAAGGTGATGAAGCGGATGAAGAGCAACAAGAACAAGAAGAAGAAATAAGATTCATGACGATGCCGTGCCGGGAGAGCTTCGGCAGGGGAATGGCACTAAGACAACGGGTTCGAGACAGCTTCTGTGAGAAAAGACACAACAGCGCTGATGCCGCCATGGACATGTCACTTCCATTGTCATCCCACCCCCAAACAGACCCAGACAGCATCTCTCTTGCCAGTCACCGTTCCCTCTCCGATCTCACTCTTGAACCCCCAACCATCCATCGGACATCTGGCCCCCACAATCTACATCTCCCCACGCAAATAACCGGTATCCGCCGCTCCGTCTCGGGCAACACGGTTCTCTCCTCCACTACCTCCCTTGACACTTCTTGGATCGACGACTCTGACTCCGAAGAGGCTGTAATACCTACCATTCTCACATCTCGCCCGCCCACGGCAGCTTCACATCGTCAGATACCCGAGAAGTTTTCATCCCGTCTCAACTCACCGTTTCTAACGCCCCAACGCGTTGAAAGCCCCCCGCCAGTTCCAGCAATCCCCGAGGTCCCCAGCCCTGTGGCAGAGAGACGTCCATTTGGCGGTGACACTTTTGGTCGCGGAATTGTTTTTCAGCCGGTGAATTACCAGATATACGAATCAATCTCGGAAGTGCCCGAGATGCCACCACTATCATCACCACAAAGACTGGAGAGGTCGGAGTCTGCCATGGGGCTCCGGAAGGTAGAGATGCGGAAAATGGAAATGGCGGACAGAGCTGTGATGGGCAGAATGCAAAGAGCGGATTCGCTCAAGAGTTCAAAATCAGAAAGGCCAGTTATCACAGCGAGGCGGTCAAGTTTGGGACCGAGGAAGCAGTCGCTAGTGAGCGGCCGGTTGTCAGGGCGGAGTGAAGAGGATGAGCAAATGTTCCGCATGTCCCAGATCGAACGCAGACGCAGCCGAGTCTCCATTGACTACAGTTTCCGCCTAGAGGATGAATACACAGAGCCTGCCTTTTCCCGCTCCAGACTCAACTCTCGAAGACCATCGCTCGGTATCTCAAAGGCCCCGTCGTTTGTCACACCCTCATGGTCAGCCCCAGCATTGGCTATCCCAACGTCTTTCCGGTCATCAACCCGGACACCTACTCCCGACCCCTGGAAACGCCGCGCCGACACTCCATTTTCTGCGAGCATAACTCCATCGGCATCGTTGACAGTATCATCATTATCAACCGCCACTCCGTGGCCCGGTATGGATGCGCCAGCCCTCCAGCGGTACTCGGAGCCCTCCCGCACCGCATTCCCGTTGCCCCCAGACATCGCCGATAACCTCCGCGTTAATATTTCGTGTTTCCCTGAAACGCTCCTTTTGTGCAGCAGCCTGACAATCGAGACGATCCGCTCGTATTCGCGCAAGGTGAAAAAGGGTACTTTGCTGGACAAGGAACTAGCGGCCAAGGACACTAAATCGCCATCCAAGAAATGGCGGCTGGGCAACCTGATTGGCCGGAGGGCTCCAGTCGGGAAAAAGGAGGAGAATGCCAACAGTAGCGTGAACGCCACACCGTATTTATGTCTGAGGAGCATCTTTGCTGGGGCCGACGAGGGCCTCTGTGATGCGTTGTATGCGCATTTGATTGCCTATAACTACATCGGGGCGCTCTGCAGCGGCCGGCAGCCGTCTATCCCAGGCTCCAGCCACTCGAATGCCTCATCGCTGCAACAATATCAACATCTTGCCCCGTCCATGACCTCGTCTTCATCCTACTCATATGAAGACTCCCCGAATGAGATTCCCAAGAAAGCCGCGCACCTCCTCGGTCTGTCTTCCCCAACAGCCACATCGCCGGCCCCTCCGCTCAAGCGGCCGGCCAAGACCACGAGGAAACTGATCCGTGGGGCACCGCCAGGATCTTCGGGGTCGATGGCATCGATGGCATCCAATGGATTCATCTCAGGGCAGCATGATTCGCTGGCGCTGAGGGAGATTCAGGCAGGGTTGGAAAAGTGTATTGCCAAGCTGGTAGCGGCAATGAGAGGGGAGGGAGTGTTGGAGGAGGAGGATGAAGGAGCGGAGGTTGACCCGTTGTTGTTGAAGAGCTTGGGCGAGATTGTGAAGAATTCGGAGGAGAATTAAGTAAAGATGGAGTTCGTTTGTTTTTCTTTTGTTGATCTCTTTGTCTTTTGGTAACGATACGCAACCTGCGTTTCTTTGTGTTTTTGATGAGCTTGTTAGATTTTTTAGTTTCTCATGTGCTGCAAAGCCGTTTTGGTTTCTGATTAGTTGATAGGTTGGTTGACTAGATAAATACGTATGTACTTTCCATTTACAGTAGTTAAATGGTGACTAAACCTACATACTACTAAACCACAACTGTTCAACCCATCGATGGTACCAATCTCATTACATTAATCTATATATATAACCATGTCCTCGATGTTAATCAATTCCTGTTCCCATGCTCTTTTACCCTTTGAATAACTTCCTCCGGCAGATTCTCATCCCACGGCCTCATCTCTTGTTCCTTCCAACCCGGCATACACAACACCTTATCCGGCACCTTCGGCCACTGTATCCGATACTCAGGGTCCTCATCACTCACAATATCTCCCGCATAACCCTTCTTGTCCTTTATCTCTTGTCCATAGATATCATCATATTCCAAGTTCACCGCCGGGATCATCGCCACTCTGCCAATCTCCGCATACCACATGTCCTTGCACAGCAACGTCGGCTCCCCCATGAAACATTCGGGCTCATCTGACTTTCGAAACGTGATTAAGCCGTTGTTAAATGGCTTTGCTACCATCGCCACCGCCCCATTCCAACACGCAAACACTGGCATCGGCTTCTTGGCCACCCACAGCTCCTGTGACTTGGTGTGATTCGGGAAGAGCTCTTGCGCATACTGCCAACTGCCGTCCGTTGGGATCCGAAACAAGGAATTCCCATCAATTCCCCGGGCTACCCACACATCATAGAACGTCGGCTCCCGCGTATTATGACCCCAGTCCACAGCACACGTCATCGTGGCACCTTGCAACCGTTGCTGGTGCAGTAGCTCAAGGATATCCTCGGAGCATATGGCGACATCGTTGAGGAAGATAATGGCGGCGTCGTCGGTAAAGAGATCGGGCTGTGAGGTCATGGGCTCGAGGGCGAGGTTGCGCAGTTCAGAGAGTTTCCCAATGCGGTCGCCGTGCGCGGGCGTCACTTGGCTGCGGCGGAAGATATAGGTGATGCCCAGTTGATCCATAAAGGGCTGGATGGCTTCGAGGACATTTCCGGTGCCGTCGGTGGAGTGGCCTTCGACAATGGAGATCATGACGTTGTGAGGGCCTAAGAATTTGGCCGCCTCGACGATGGAGGCCATGAGGCGGGGGAGGATATGTGTACTTTGAAAGAGGTTTAGGGCAATAAGGTAGGTGTATCTGTGTTGTTGGCCCATTGGCTCGGGGAGGGATAGGTAGGAGTAACGGATGGAGTTTATGACGGGGCATTGAAGACGGAGGAAGGTGGTGTCGGCGGGATCGAAGATTGCGTTGATGTAGCGGGAAACGCGGATGGTGGAGGCGGAGGGGTGGGAGAAGTCGGTGGGAAGGAACCGGTCGACTGGGAGAGTTGGAGCTGTTAGCGGCGTGCACGGAGTTTAACAATGAGATACACGGGTAGGTGGGAAGGATGCGGTGTAGATCACCGTGCTTATCCCATCTTTACAGAATGATGTCGTGACCCACATGGGTCCGTTCCCTAAGACAGGTATATCTTGTTTTGGGATATAAAACTTACGAAGAGGAAGGTACTTGAAGAAATATGAGTGGTCTCTCCATAGATCCAAACACACCAAGAAAGCAACTACCACTAAAACCTTTGTGACCACTCGAGTCCCCGCCAGTAACACCCGTGGGCGGATCATTAACGGATGCTTCATCGCCCAGTCACTGAAGAAATATATATATATATATATATATATATTTAAAGAATATGCAAACAGACAATGATGTTATAGCATAATGCGACGGGGTTTTGCGCTGTGCAGACGGTAGATACGGTGATGGAAGTTTAGGAGCTCAGAGAATGAAAGACGTGAAGACGTAGTGCAAAGGGGAAGGGAAACAGTAGAGATGGACAAATTTATGGAGATTGGGGGGCGTCAAGAGAGGAAAGAGAAGAGAGGATAAGCGAGAGAAGATTTCAGACATGAGAGAAGAGAAGCTTGGGACCTGAAGTCTTTTTGTTTATGATATAATTATGTGTATTGATAGCTCTAGAACTGCTTAGTCGATTGTAATTATTCTTTGTATCGGTGACTGAGTCGATTTTTAGCAGATAATCAGTGAAAATTCCCAGGTGAAGCGCAAAGTAAAGCCAACATCTTGGATTCCCGATTTTAACGATTCGAGGATCTGGTAGATGTCATTTAACAAACATTATCTATTCATTGTCCATCAAACTCACAGGTGTGAGCACACGTATATTTGAAAGTTCTCGCAAACTCCAAGATCACACCTCACTTAAGGTTATATGTCAATTAAGTAATTATGTATAATTTTTAAGCTTGGTTTTTCATGACGAAATCATGGTCTGCTGAGTTTCTTCATCGGGATTCACGGCCAAAATTCTAGACTTGGTTTGTCTTGGCACTAGTCAGGGGCTCGTTCAATCCCGTAAGCGACGACCACGAGAAAAGTGAGAAATACCCGAAAACTTCGTGGAATAGCTTCAGCTTCTGTGATTGTTGTACAAGACTGTAAACTTCCCGCATAATGTTATACAGTCAGTATTAGTTGCTCTGCGTGAAATATTGAATATAGATTCATGTGTGTTTGCTTTACAGAATCTGTCTTATTAGTGAAAAATGTAATGTGATGTCACGTCACTTCTCATGACACTAAATAAGCTTAATCATCATCCTAATCCTAGTCAAACTTTTTTTTTCTTTCTAGAATATTTATTACTCTAACCTCTATTCTCGAAAACCATCTTCTGTTGGCTTGTAATAAGTTAAATTTAAGATACAGCAGAGATGTCTTAACCCGTTGTATAATAATAACATATACACAGTACCTCCGGGTCAAAATTAGGGTTTACACAGGCGACAGGGATCGAGTTGAGCTTAGGTGGGGCTGTTCCTGATGTCATTGATCTCATTGGATGGGTTGGTGTCACAAACATCCCCCAAGTATGGCCCTCAATGGTCTACCCTCTTGGCTGTTCCGGGCATCTTTCGTTATCCTCCTCATCTCCATATTGTCCATAAACCTGAACACATCACCTAAAGATACAAATCTCATTGTTGATACCACCATGATCCCTACCCCACTCATCGTCGAGGCCACCGGTCGTCACACAGCCACCGTCATCTTTGCTCACGGCCTGGGTGACACTGGCTATGGCTGGCTTGACGTCATCAAGAACTGGAGGCTCAGAAACCACCTGAACCAGGTCAAATTTATCTTACCAAATGCGCCCACGATCCCCATCACCTGCGTACGTTTATATATGTAGACTCACCAAAATGACCTGCTGATTCGCCGTGGTTCATCTGTGGTTTGGCTACCGAGAATGAACGTTTCATTGAAGACTAATATGCATATAATAGAATGGCGGTTATAAAATGCCGGGGTGGTTTGATATCGTAAGTAGAACATCTGATATTAGCATTCTTACGGAGTCTTTTTCATAGTCCTATTTTACTAATGATTCACTACCATCTAGGTAAGCCTCGATGGCACCATCGAGTCCCTCAAGCGCGACGAGGATGAAAAGGGAATGCTTGCCACCCGCAGCTACTTTGAATCTCTCATCAAGAAGGAGCTCGACGCCGGCATCTCCCCTTCCCGCGTGCTTGTCGGTGGCTTCTCCCAAGGCGGTGCCATGGGCCTGTTGACCGGTCTGACTGGCCAATACAAAATTGGCGGGATCGTGGCGTTGTCATGTTGGTTGGCGTTGGGTGACAAGTTCGAGTTGATGGTCAAGGAGGAGAATAAGAAGACGCCGATCTTCATGGGGCATGGGCGGGTGGATCCGATTGTGCCGTTGGAGTTCAATCAGTTGTCGAGGGAGACGTTGAAGAAGGAAGGGGTGGAGGTGGAGTATAAGGCGTATGATATGCCACATTCGGCCTGTCCCGAGGAGATTGATGATGTCACCGGATTCTTGGAGAGATTAGTGGGGGCACAGCAGGAGTAAGTGGTTTTTGAGTGATATGAAGAAATATAATGTTATGTTTTTGATTGTTCAGTGCTAAGGTTTGGAGAGTTTATGAGAAGACTTTGAAAGCAAGAAAAGCAGGTATTTCAGGTGGTCTGATGCCTGGGAGATGACGGGGCGGGACATGTGCGTATGTAACTTTTGTCGGTGTCACAGCATAGACGATACTGTATGAACATAGATATTTTCGAAACTACATTGTGGTTCCCTGAATGGAATGCGATACAGAGGATTGTTGGGATTCTGATTGACCACGTGAATCTAAATGTCACTTTACTGGAAATTCGTCATGGCATATGATCCAGTCACTTGAAAGATGTTCAAAAATTTCCCTGCCGACATGTAGTTTCCAAATCGACCAATAAGCCAATTATAGACAAGGTCAGTCTAGATTGCATTGTGATATGATTGATTGCCCGCCATTAGCTCACACGTGATGTCGAATAATTACCCCACGATCAGTATATCTGTCTCGACATGATAAATCATAAACTACAGGTTACCTATATACATTATAACCAAATATTCACAATATATACAGACTCTAGCACTAGAAAAATCAACATCATCGCCTCATCAATCGAGAAGGCCATTTGCCTTCATGACGTGCACCCGTTGACGTTATTGCAAATCTTGCATGTTATATAAATTATACGTGTTATGGGATATTGTATACTGACCAAACGATATAATGGCTTAAAATATGATTTATAACTCAATCGAGACAAAGATAGATTGTATCTGATGTTCTGTGCCGACTGGGACGGAATATGGTGGCTGTAGTTGGTTGGTTGAAATGACTAAGCAGGGGAGTGTTGCCCGGTGAATAATAGCAGGTGCGTGCTGACAGTACGGCATGGCGAGGTTGGGAATCTGTTTCCGAGTTGGCAGTGTTCAGCTTGAGCATAGGATGTCATGGAAATATAACAAAGGTTGAAATACTAGGGTCGAGGCCGAGCATTTTCACAAATACAGAATATATTAAATGTAGAATATAGTCTAGTCCGTCGATCGTAGCCATATGTACGGAACAGGAACCAAGGTCTCTGGCCAAGTCCGTTCCTTGGGCCTGTTACCTATTAACCCAGCACTTCCGACCCGTCCAATTCCGCTTCTAAAACACTACTTATTTACCGCTCAAATACAAATCTATCACCACCCACCAAACCATCACAATCTCGCTCAATACATAGCATAGCTTTCCAACATCGAGAACCACGGCCCAGTGACTCTCCCCTACACCTTTCCCCGTTCTTTCTTATGTGCCCCACAGTCACTCAAGGCCCTAGCTTTTCTATACACATACATATTATACATATTTACATGATTCTCCACTGACCTGACCACATCATGAATCCCGCCCCTCTCCCCACCCCCTACATAGAGAACCCCTCCAATTAAATGTTAACTGTTTGCCTAATCAAATCAACGCTAAATCCACAATACTAAATCTCATTGTAAAAAAAAAGATCAGAGGGGGGTTGTGTAATTGCACTTTAACACTGAAGGAAAAACCAGAGCTGACTGGCCGCGACTGCCATACACCCGCATGTGAATATGTAAGTCGTTGCATCTTTTTCCTTGTGTAGAACGGGCGGGCGACGATGGTTTGGGGAAAGGACCGGGGTGCAGTGGCAGGCAACAGGGCTTGTTCTTGGTGTGTTCTTGGTGGCTGCCACTGAGGTTCAGGGTAGTTGCTCGCACTTTACCAGGAGCCCGGCCTCCCGATATTCTGCTCTTTACTGGAGGTAAGAATGGGACTGGTTGTTACCGTACTGTCTTGTCGTTCTTGCCACGGATGATCGACTCAAGTTGCCACCAAACTGTGTTGGCTGGCTGCAAGACGTAAGAAATTTCCTCAAATCCAACATCGTCATCGACTTTGTTTTTTCCCTCTTCCTCCTCATCTTCGCGGATGAATTGTTGCAAGTGATTTTGGTTTCTTCAAAATCTTGCTTCGTTCAATCCCGTCACTAAGAAATTTGAGGATACCCTCGCTCATTTTTTCTTCTTTTTTCTTATATTGTAGTGACGAATTCGCGACGTTCCTTCGTTAATTGCATGCGCTGTGCTGAGCTCCTGCGTCCTAGAGAATTCAAAAATAAAAAAGCCTAGAGTTTCGATAGGACACACGCAAAAACTACACTTTAGACGACTGCACCCACTGTTGTTTTGCGCCGACTTTTCGCTATCGAAGCTTTTTTTGTACTTGGCCGTTTGATCAAGAGGAATTCTGCTCACTTTGGCCGACCAATTGGTGTCAAGTGCGTTTGTTTGATTTTGTTCACAATAGACACATTTCGTCAAGTTCCATTCCATTGACACTTAGATTCGGTACTTTAGGCGAATCTACGCAGCTGACAACGGCTATTTCATCACGGCGGCATTGGCTAAAAAAAGAGCAAATTCTGAATTTGCCCTTGTTACGTCCCGCCATTGCCGATCGTCTCGGACCGCAACCGATTTACGCTTTATACTTGCTACAGTTTATGCCCACGATTGGGCATCGCCGACTCATCGAATCTATCAGACTTGACGAAAACATAATAATGGAGGCTATTAAGCGTAAATGCCGGCCTAAGCACCAGGTGCTCATTCTAAAGTGTTACCCGCGCATCACCAAGGGGGCTGTCGATATCAAGCCCAACTCGAGTGAGCTCAGTTATCTTCTCTTCTACGCTACCTCTCGACGCTCTAAGATTCAGAAGATTGGAGCGTTTCTTGAGAAACGGACTGCCCATGATGTGTGGCGCCAGCGTGTTGGGTAAGTTAGATTTTGCTTTTGGAACCACGTTGGCGTTGAGAGAAAGAAGTACAAAAACTGACGTGTGATTCTTGCAGTAATGTCCAAGTAACCCTTCAGATCCTCGCCGCCGTCATCGAAAAATGCCCCAAAGATTTGCCGCTCATCGCTCCGTGCGTCCTGCGGGTCTTCGACATCATCCTCGATTCCAAGGACATTGTAATGTGCGAGTCCTCTGTCCCGACTTTCCAGGCTTTTTGCGAACATCACGATGCGACCTCCTTGAATGCAGACCAGGGGTATCTTGATCAATACATTAGTATTGTCGAGAAGTACACTACCCTGGCTTCTGCTACCTTAGCATCCGCCGCTGCCAGCGCTCCTGTCCAAATGCGATGGAAGCACCTTGGCCTTGAGGCTATCAAATGCCTCGTTTCCTCCGATAACATGTCTTCGTCACAGGCTCGACAGATCGACACTATTGTCCCCGTGATACTAGAGAACCTATGGACCGATAATGACGAATTCATTGATGCTTTGGTGACTCGGGTGGATATTGAGGAGAGGGAGGATACAGATCGTTTGTCGCGTAGACGGCCAAGCATTGCCACGGTCCGCACGGGAGAGCAGACACAAGAGTCGAACCCGGCAGTAGCTGCTGGCACTGCGGTCGACGTGGATAGATTAGCTGAGGAGGACATTGGGGTGCTGGCGTTGCAGTGCCTCAAGTTGATTTATGTCGTACCAAATCGGCAGCAGATCAGGGATGCGACTTTGGCGTTATTCAGATTTATTGATGTGAGAGTTTCGGCTAAAGAAGTCGTTAATCCGGATTCACATAAACACAAGGACACTGGTTGGGCTATCCGCCTGTTTAACCTTATTGCTCGCTGGGCGACTGTCCAAGATCGATATACCATTGTCATCACCGCTATGGACACTCTGGGTCGTACTGCATTGAAGAACGGGAATCTGGACCACAAATTTGCCCTTGTGTGCATGATCACCTCGCTACTGCGCTCTGACGTCAACTTGATTGGGCTGAGTGTCATGGACGTTCTAGTTGGTCTCATATCGTTCCTGAAGCGCGTTGTGTGGCTTCCCGATTCTGTACCTACCACAAGCAACGATACGGCTGTCAGGACAGTTACACAGAAGAAGCGCGAGCTTCTCGAAAAAGTGCAGATGTGCATTGGTGGTCTGGCGACACATATCTATTATGGCGATCAAATCTCGGACATGGTCATGGCTCTTTTGTTGCAGTTGAAGCCGATTCGCTCGTCGGCTCACAACTCTTCACCAAACAACGAAGGCGAAGAACATACGGCCGAGAATGGTGCCACCAATGGGAAGCAAGGGTCGGCTAATGACTTGTCGGGTGATGGTCATGCGTTGGAAACGTACATTCTGTCCAACCAAGGCCGGATAGCTATCTTAAAGGCTATTAAGGAAGTTTTCTTAGTGGCAAATCCTCAGGCTCGGATGGCAAGTAACAAATCTTTGACTCGGAACAAGGTGCCAATAAATGTCTGGGAAGGCACTCATTGGCTTCTGCGAGATCCTGACGGTCAGGTCCGCAAGGCATATGTCGATTCTTTCTGTGCTTGGTTGGACCGGGAGACTACTGCGGCCGATTCACGGGCCCATGATGACTCTTTCTGGCAAAGGAACTCTCTTATTAAGAGTCCTGGGCCTAGCTATGGTCGCCGGGCTGTTTCAACGATGCTTACCCCGAGAGACACGCAACTGGCGTCTAATGGATCTCGATTTCTGCAGATGATCCACTTAGCAGTCTACGACAATGCTCTGCAGTACGTTGACTTTGAAACTGACTACCTGCTGCTGCATGTTCTACTTAGCAAGATGGTGCTGCGTCTTGGGGTCAATGCAATTCGTTTTGGTCTTCCTATGGTTTTCCGTCTACAAGAAGATATCTTGGAGGTAGACCCTCCGGTTCACAAAGTCCGTATTGGCTGTTTGTGCCACGGATATTTCTGGGCCATAACCGAGAAGTTCGGTATCCAGAGCTCTGTTGTTGGTCAGGCGATTGGTAATGAAGTTTCTCGCCGTCGCAGCAAGCACTTTTGGATTGAAGGTCTCAATGTACCACCCTCTGCCGTGGAGCTTTTCGGAACCCCTGGTCTGTCTAGGTCCCAGCCCCGCATGCCGTTGGAGGAGATTGAATTTGAGGCCTTGTTACCGTTTGATGATCGGTTGACATTGGTTGAGGTCATGGCTCATAGCTATGAGAATTCCTGGAAGACCTTCCAGACGGGACAGACTTCGCCCAATCGAGACTCTACGATGAGTACTTCAAAGGATTACATGGGTAGTGATCCTCTCCTAGATGAAGATAGGGAACTTCCTCTTCCTATCCGGGAGCAACTTCTGAGTGAATGGACTCGTGAACTGGCGCTGATTACTGTCCAGTCATCCAGCAAGAGCATCTCACTCAATGGTTCGCGCACTGCCGGATCAGTGAAGCACCGGGTTTTAATTAATGGCAGCGGCCGCCCTCCGTCGCCCCGTGGCAGCCATCACACAGCCCGTCCCGTATCGAGCAACGGACCTAATGGCGGTCTGATGTCTGGTAAGCAGCGCAAGAATAGTGTTCGGAGCACCTCTCGTGCGCGTTCCGCATCTAGCAGGGGATACGTTGCCTCTGTCGACCAATTGAAGCAGATTCTCACAGGCCAATCTGTAACGGCTACTGCTTCTCGTGCGGGTAAGACTGAAGATGATGATGCGTCGGAGAGTATGGTTAGCTTTGAGCTTACGCCTTCTGAAGCTAGCTACAACCCTATGGGTTTCTCGCAAAATGAAAATGCCGATGGTTACCTTTCGAAAACCACCTTTGCCCGATCGGCATCGCGAAGCTCTAGGAGATCAGTCGGGTCTGGTATTGCGCCACCATTGACTATGCATCCTACGCGGCTAGTAACTAACTCGGACTCGCCTAGACGGAGCGTTGATGAGGCGTTGAACCTAAAAATTTCCACCGAGGTCCCTCCTGTTCCCTCGTTGCTTAAGATTGGCAATGGAACAGTAGACTACAGTGTTATGCGGTCGCCATCAACAGGAAGTCACAAAGCCCGTAAAGCTCTACGGAGCCGGGGTGGAACGATTGGTGCGGACAATCAATATGGTGGTCAGACTTCTGGGGCTATGAACTTGCAGGATCTTTTGAGCCATATTGACTCTCGGACTGGCGAGCTTAGCCTTGGCGGTGCCACTAGGCCTCCTTATTAATTAATGGTGGAGACAAACACTGGAGATTGTAGTGTAGGTATGGTATTTATCTGTAACGATCGATAGATTGTTCGTTCATGACTTGATTTAGTGCGGGATTCGGGACGGATTGATTGCTTGATTTTTTTTAAAGTCATTATTCCCACGCATACGAACTGTTTCCTTCAATACTCTATGTTTTTTTTTACCAGTTGGGCTTATTTTCTTTGTTGTAGATCTCATACAGCCACTTTAAACAATTGAGTTGATTTCTTTTGTGAATTAAACATGTTGACGTGAAGTGTGTATGTTATGATTAATTGCCATTTGTTGAACAGATGACTAAGCTGGACCCATTTTTCTTTTATCATTGAGTTTGATCCCCAATTTGTTAAAAACTACACTGACGTCAACAACTTTTCGCCCATTAACCACGCCAAACCACGTCAAGCCACGTCACAAAATGTCAATATGCCTTGCACGCGTGGCCCTCCGAGTCCCCTTGGCTCTCCTTTCGGCCACCACCTGCACTCCATCCATCTTCGCTCTCCCCCTTCGATCTCTCCACTCTACCCCCTCCAAAGCCGCCGAGGTCTCCCCTCTCCTTGGCGCGGGGCCGCCACCAGAGCCGCCGGTCCCGTCGGCGGAGGAGGTGAGTAAGATGTCGCGGGTGGCGAGGAGACGGCGGTTGCGGGAGATGTTGGGGGCGGCGAGGACGCCAACAGTGGTGAAGAAGAGGTTTTGGGGGGATGTGTCGGTAAGGGAGGTCGATGGTATGTTATTTTTTGATATGTTTTTACCTTGGTAGAGAATAGGGACGCTGTATTAATTGACCGATTTCTTTTATTCCAGGCTCGCTGCAAATTTTCCTTGACCACCGCCCTCTCCGGCACCCCACCACCAAATCCATCATCCGCCTCTCCACCACCAAATATACTCTCGCCACCGCCCTCGCCCTCGAATGGGACCACCTCACCTCCGCTGCCGATGCCGCAAAATCCCACCTGCTCCCCCTCACCTCGCTGACCTGCCGCGCCCTCGACATCGCCGCCGACGACGCCCTCGCAACCCCGACTATCCGCCCCGGCCTCGTCAAGATGCTCTTGAGATATCTGGACACTGACTCTGTCCTCTGCTGGACACCCGAACCAGAAGAGGGGATGAGGGAAGAGGGGAAGTCATTGCGTGATGTCCAGAGGGAGGTTGCCGAGCCGCTGATTGTCTGGTTGACGATGCACGTGTGGCCGGGGATCATGATTGAACCGGCCCTGGACGACGGGAGTATTTTTCCCAAGACCCAGTCACTTGAGACGCGCGCTATGATTGAGAAATGGGCGGTGGGGCTGTCGGCGTTTGACCTTGCGGGTCTCGAGCGAGCGGTGATTGCGGGGAAGAGTTTCCTGGTGGCGGCGAGGGTACTGGCGGAGTGGTCTGAGGATTCCGGGGTTGTCGCGAAGGAAGAGAGGGCGTTTTCGGCGGATGCGGCGGCGAGGGCGGCAAATATTGAAGTGGATTGGCAGATTGGGCGGTGGGGGGAGGTAGAGGATACACATGATGTGGAGAAGCAGGATATCCGGAGACATTATGGCAGTGTCATTTTACTGGTTTCAGGTAACAAGCAAAAGTGAACAGAGAAGATAAAGAAGTGATGTAGGTCGTTTTGTTTATATTATAGGTATCCGGTAGCAGCCGTTTGTACAAGTAGATCTATCTATATTTCTCAAAAACCTTCACAGTTCCCCATCATATAACAAATGGGCTGCCTTCCCTCTCTCCGGAATCATCACAAACCAAATGGCCTTGGGTCTTTCCTCCTCCACAATCTTGTCCATGTTAATATGTCTCTCGCCATCAAAGCGAACCGTCTCGGCCCATACGGATCCGTCCCATACATAACCACTATGTCCCCGTGACCCAATGCCAGCCGGAGCAATATCTTTTCCACACGGCCCTTGCGGCCTTGCAAACTTTTAGGACGAAACGACATTTTTGATGGCTCGCCCAGAGAAAGCTTGGTTACTGTGGGTCCAATTTCGTACTCCCCGTCATCTTGCCATTACCATTAGATGAAAAAAGGTAGCATGCAAACAACAAAACACAAAAGATACTCAAACAGGCGGAAATCTCACCGAGATACAGTCATCTTCAAAATATCCCAGACACGGGATCTCGTTGAAGTCGACAAAACCAGTCTAAGGTGGAAAATCAGTATCCTGCAACAGGAGAACTGCTTTTCTTGCGGCCCACATCAAGCAGGCTAAAACCACGAATATGGGATCCGGGGCATTGCTGAAGCCCTTGCCCGTGATGGAGCCGGTATATTTATACGGTGCACCATAGTTTCGAAGAAAGTTCCGTGTGAGAATTTCGCTAGGCACTGAAGGTTGGTTAGCCACTTGTTCCAGCAGTCATAGCCTGACTTGATCACTTATGCCCTGCATAGCGGACCGGCCCCTGACACCACTGTGCCTCATAAGCACACATCTCTATTTGTTTCCATAAATCATCCGGTCCATTGGGTCTCCAACAAGTGATTTGAGTTGTTCAAAGATGTACAATAATACCAACTCTTTGGTCCATGGTTGCCTTTCCAAGTTTACCCAAAAACATCCCGCAATATGTACTGCCGCATCTCATAGCAAGGTAAAAGATAAGATATTCCAAGACATTCTACAAGGGAAATTTCCTTGGAGATTAGCTTCTCCAAACAAACTGGAGCATCCAAATCTTTTATATCCAAGACTTGCATTGATGACGGAACATACGTATCGCACTCCGGGCTCTCGCAGGTCCAACCAGACCAGTGTTTGCGGCAAAAACAATAGTGGCACATAGGATAGATGAATCCCATCCGGAACGTCTTTTCACTTCTCGCACCATTTTCCCCCGAGGTTAGTAACGAGAGAATCAACGGTAGAGGCGGATTGCGTGGGGCCTTCTTCAAAGTTCGAGGCCAAGCACTCGGACCACGCTTGACGAGTCCCAGACTGTCTTGAAGAAGAACAGCAGTCAATTTTTATTCGGTATTTTCAGCAATGAAGGCAGCCGAGTACGTGAGCGCTTCGGGGTTAATCTTATTGTGGAACTTAAAGAACTTTTCAGTCATCATTCAAACAGGACTATTCCTATAAGATTTGTTGCGAGACCAACTAGCATTTAGGACGCTTCCGATGCGATAGCCCATTCTACTTTCTAAATACATTACCTGAATTACTGGCTGAAAACCACCAGGCTGGAGAGGAATGATCAATGTGTTGTAGCTTGATTTTGGTGAATTTGAATCCTGCCTCATCACATTCCCACCACATGTTAGTCACCATGAAGTTCAGAATGCTGAAGTCATACGTGACTTGGACTGGACAGCCTGGCAGGTTTTTGACAATGATGAAATTGCATTGATGCCAACCAGGCAGAATGCTGATGTCTCTTTTATTGACTGCAAAACCGACAATGATGAGCACTATCTTGATTCTTGATACAGCCACCGCCTCTACAAACGCAGGAGTCATTATATATAGATTCCGTCATTCAAATTGGGGAGTCAACTTACACACGTATGATAATGATATCATCCAGCATACAGTCTCGAATGAAGGAAAATTTGTCCATGTACAGTCCGTAGATTATACCATTATGTGAATAAGTACCCCCTTGGTATGACTTGAACCACGAGAACGCATAGCACAGAGCCTGTCGTTTGTGCGCAAATTCCGGCACCTGTCCAGACGGAACGTTTCTCGGATCCGGCTTGGGAACCCCAAGGCAGGACGGTTCTTCGAGGTCAATGCTTTCTGGTGATGATGCGGTTGAAAAATGCCCCAAAGAAAAAGAAGCGGTATGCGCAGAATCAGGAAAGCTACCAGTCCTAGTATTTCCAAGACTGGCCGGATGTTCAAAGCTTTTTCCGGGCTTAGGCCGGCGACGAGGAGCATAATGCTGCCGGCGAATGGATGAGTCAATGGGAGGGAGAGAAGAGTTGATTTCGCGGGAACAGAGTCTGTTTAAATGTCAGATTTAGTAGGGTTGTGGGAAGCCCGATGGTCTTGACTGTCGACAAACACGGGTCGAATGGTTACAAAGCGCGGAGTTTCGGTCACACTTTCCCTATGTTAAAACAATTTTTTAGCGGCTCGTAGATTGTAATTCGCGTCTTCAAGATGAAATTGACGATCAAACGCAACAATAAATTGGATTGATGAAAACACTGTGTAGTCCACTCTTCCATCTTTTATGGTATCTCCTTCACAACTTGGGACGCAGGAAGGTATATACGGCATCTCACTCAGAGAACCAATCATATTCATCAATTTTCAAAATGGAAAGAGTTATTTAGCGGGGGAAGAAGGCAAAATGGGTAGTCACACGCTAATTCTTTGTCCCAAACCAGAAGGGCTGACCCCATCTTTGACAGAACGGACCCGATTGACTAGGACGTCATTGGTAAATGTCAGCAGAGGTGATTGGGGTCATGTTCTCCTGAACAACTAACGGAGTAATGAATGTTCTGAGCGTCAGTTATGTTGACAAGAAAAAAAAAGAAGACAATTTTTGTAATCCCGTCAACACTCGAAGCACGGCATATGCAGGTACTCTATGCACGTAATTACCCAATGTTGTCTGTCTACTAAAATATCAAAAAGGGTAAATGACAAACCGGGCCCCGACCCCACCGTCACAAATCCTAGAGTTTCTATCCTTACTTAACACTGGAGTCAGCCAATTTTAAATCGCTCTGATTTGCGGTCACGCCAGCTTCATAGCATGATTTGTACATTGCAGTGAAAACAAGTTTTGGTGGGGTGAGATCTCGGTTTTTTTTCTCTCTATTTGGTAAAAAGGATCGCCATTGGCTTCAAGGATTCTGTTCCTGGCTGAGGTAATGATGGAATAGAGGCTAGGGTTATGCCGTCATGATCTTATTGAGTCACTAGCAAAAATAGAGGAGATTATTTAATTAGAATGGAATATCAATTTTTTCAAGAGATTTGATTCTTTACCGTTTCTACAATCTTGTCACTCGTCGCAAACCCTCAGAACCACCCATCACTATGTCGCAATCCACCATCAAGAAAGTCGGTAAGTCTAAATCGCCCATTGCAGTATCCCTTCTCCCCTTTCGTCCCTGCTCTGGCCACCGGCGTTTTCAAGTTGTTCTCCCCCCGCTAACTCCCGGCGCAATTCAGGTGTCCTCGGCTGCACTGGCTCCGTTGGCCAACGCTTCATCCTGCTCTTGCAGCAACACTCATTCCTTAAGCTCCATGCCGTCGGTGCCTCGCCGAGCTCCGCGGGCAAAAAGTACAAGGATGCCGTCAAATGGAAGCAGGCGTCGTCCATGGGCTCCGTTGGCGAGCTCATCATCAGACAATGCAAAGCTGCTGAGTTCTCTGACTGCGATATTGTCTTTTCTGGTCTGAACGCCGACGTTGCCGGGGACGTCGGTAAGTATTCTTGAAATCTCCCGGCCAAGTAACCCGCCGTCCTAGTCCACGCCGCTGCTGACACACCCCGCGACAGAGGCCGAGTTCCGCGCCGCCAACATCGCCGTCTTTTCCAACGCAAAAAACTACCGCCGCGACCCCATTGTCCCCCTCGTCGTCCCCACCGTCAACCTCAACCACCTCGACCTCATCACCCACCAACGCAAAGTCCACAACCTCAACAAGGGCTTCATCGTCTGCAACTCCAATTGCGCCGTCATCGGCCTCGTCATCCCCTTTGCCGCCCTCCAAGCTGAATTTGGCCCTGTCGACACCGTCTCCGTCACCACCATGCAGGCTGTCTCCGGTGCCGGATACCCCGGTGTCTCGTCCATGGACATGATTGACAACGTGGTGCCTTTTATCTCGGGCGAAGAGGACAAGCTTGAGACTGAGGCCCGCAAGATCCTCGGCTCCCTAAACGCTGACAAGACTGCCTTTGAGACCCAGGCGGGACTCCGCGTCTCCGCTTCATGCAACCGGGTTCCCGTGCTCGATGGGCACACAGCCTGTGTTTCCCTGCGGTTTTCCCAGCGGCCGCCGC
Organism: Ambrosiella xylebori; assembly: GCA_002778035.1. Classification (NCBI taxonomy): domain Eukaryota; kingdom Fungi; phylum Ascomycota; class Sordariomycetes; order Microascales; family Ceratocystidaceae; genus Ambrosiella; species Ambrosiella xylebori. The sequence continues at coordinate 3,323,887 of PCDO01000002.1, forward strand.
CGTCAGCAGAGAAGGTGAAGGAGGCCATGCGCAATTATGTGTCGGAGGCTACGAAGCTGGGGTGCCCGTCAGCTCCCCAGCAGTCGATTGTTGTCTTTGAGGAGGCTGACCGGCCGCAGCCTCGTCTGGACCGGAACATTTCGAACGGTTATGCTGTTTCGGTTGGCCGTGTTCGTGAGGATGAGTCTGGTATCTTTGATATCAAGTTTGTTGCCCTCAGCCACAACAGTGAGTTTTATCTTATTGAAAATAGGAGAATATCATGTGCTAACTGCTTTTTGTGTAGCTGTCATCGGTGCCGCCGGTTCCTCTATTCTCAACGCTGAAGCTGCCGCTATCAAGGGTTTCATCTAAGGATACTACGATTACGATTGTATATTAAAAGATATCACGACTTGAACGTTTAATTTAGCCAAAAATAAAGCAGAATTAGGGAACATTTTGACTGCCAGTTATCAGACTATCGTAAACTAACCTATTTTCCGAAGTATTGATTACAGTTCTCTCAGATGAATGGATGTATAAGTAAACCGCCAATTTTTTGAAGAGTACAAAGAAAGTATCAACCTAAATGCTCTTGCCATATCAAGACTGAAGAAAAGTGCAAATTGCCAAAGACAAACACAACCCAGAGATCGCACAAAATCCTCTAAACCCTAACTACCTCTAAATCGCCGTCTAATCCAGAAATTTCTTAAGGTTCTCACCAATATTCTTCAGATCCAACAAGAACGTATCATGCCCAAACATGCTCATCTCATTCGTCAACTCGAAGTGCGTCACCTTCTTGTTCCCCGTCAATGCCAAGGCATCCGCCACCTCCTTCTGCTGCCACGACGGAAACAGAATGTCGCTGGCTGCTCCCATCACTAACGTCGGTGTATCCCGCATGTTGACAAGTCCCTTTACAAGATCCTCAGGGACCCCCGAGATTGCCGCCGGCGCCATCTTCTTGGACGATGGTTGCTCCGTGTACGGCGTGGGGGGAAGTGTCAGGCTGCAAGAGGCCTCATTGATAAGAAGAACCTCACCGGCTTCCAGACGCTTCAGCTTCTCGGCCCGGCGGGCGGCAGTGGTTGACATGTATTCAGCGCCCAAATCAAACAGATCCATGGCTTTGCTGACATACAACATTGAGTTGGGATCGTAGTTGAGGCAGAACTTCTCACCAGCATGGTCGAGGTAGGTCTCGATCAGGAAATCGGGGCACAGAGCCGGCGGCTTGCTGGAATCGGCCCTCCGGCGGCCGAAACGGAGTTCCCATTCAGGACCTGAACGATAAGTAACAGTAGCAATTTCACGGGCCAACTTCATACCAGCGTGCGGGGGCACACGGCCATAGTAAAATCCACGGTTCCAGTTAGGATCCATCATCAGCACTTGTCTCTGCGTGTGGCGCATAGCGATACTATAGGGGTGCGATCTCGAGCACCCACTGATACTAGCGACTCGGCCTATTCTCTCAGGGAACAGGACACCAGCGGCCAACGACTGCATGCCTCCCATGCTGGAACCGACAGATGCGTACAGCTTGTTGATCTGTAGGTGGTCGAGAAGGCGGAACTGCGCGCGGACCATGTCCTGGAGTGTGACAATCGGAAAGCGGGTAGCGTACCGGGCCCCATCGGCAGGGTCAATGCTTGAGGGTCCGGTGGAGCCAAAGCATCCGCCGATGACGTTAGTGCAAATGACAAAGTACTTGTTGGTATCAAGGGCACAGCCGGGTCCAATAAACTTTTCCCACCAGCCCGGCTGCGGGTTGGTCTCGGTCGAGTGTGCGTGAGACGATGCCGAAAGGCCAGTGTGAAGCAAAATGGTATTGCTCTTGTCAGCATTCAATGTACCCCACGTTTCATACGCAATGTCAAACTCAGGCAGGATACCTCCCCAGTCCAGCAACAGGGAGTCGGAGCAATGGAACGTCTGCGTGGCACCAACGGTGTATGAGGGCTCAGGTCCTGATGATGCAGAGGTTTGAGCAGAGAGAGTAGCGGAGCGGGATTCGAGTTTGTCAAGGCAAGGGAAAGCCATGGCCGGGTTAGAGGCGGAAGCCCCCGGCTTCGTCTTCGTCGGGACAGCGGCAGTGGCAGCAGAGGAAGAGGTGACAGAAGTGGTTTTGAAAGCTCGGGTGATGACAGGAGTGATTAAGTGTGTGGTCCTAGTTGCGGACCGCAGGGCGCGCGGGGCGGAGCGAGAGAGCATTGTGGGTGGTCGTTTGAATTGGGGTATGGAGTATTAGTAAGAGTAAGAAACACAAATGCGATCAACGCAATGAATTAAATAAAATTTCCCACAATCACAAGTTTCATTCGTCAATATTTAACGACTTGATAGTTTTGAATTAACAACAAATTTGAAAAAAAAAGAAAAAAAAGTATTAAGTTCAAGGTTTCAAGTATCGCACTCCGGGCGCCGTCATGGCATTTATAAATCGACAAGGTTCTTTATCTTTCCCACCGATGGTATCATTGGCAACTATTTAAGACAGCAACAACTACAGCACGATTTTCTAGCCCCTGGAAGTCTCCATGGTCATCTATATTTTACGTGTATATTTATTTATTTGGGATTTCTAAGCGTAGCCTAGATTTTTTGATGTTTTAGATAATTTTCTGTGGTCGCCGACTTGTGGTATGATATTGCGCATATCATATCTTTTTTTTTTCATCTTTTTTACATGAATAGCGTCATTTCACGTGCATGAATTGTTATGTTTGAATGAGGGTCACAACCCTATAGCACCTGGCATTTCCTTTTTTTCAAGTACAACTCTACAATTCAAAGACTTTACGGACTTTACACCATGTAGCCATCTCTGAAAATACCTTTAGATCCAACCATCATCTTGTCCTACACACTACAACCACTTTCTGCCCGAGATCACTTCCTTTCTTCATTCCTGGCTTGATACTCGTTCATTGTATTGTCACGGCAGCGGGTCGCCGATGAAACCGTTCAAATTCCCATATTTTCCCACGAACACCGGGGGCACGGACATTTAGGAAATCCTCTCATGGAATCGCACTCCAGGACATAATGTTACTCCAATTTGTCTTCGGGGACCATCATCAGCGTCTCAAGCAGTTGGATTTTATGTGTTTTCCTTATTGTAAAATAGTAAAGGTATCGGGACTAAAAGAGCAAAAAAAATTCTGGAACCAAGAAATCTCATAATGTCGTAATAACCACACCCATTTCATCCACCTCGCCTTCTCACACAGTCCAGTAGACATCAATCTTGGCCTTCTTCACCTCGTTCCGCCATCCCGGGAACCTTGCCTTCGCCCACAAAGTAATGATATCCCCCACCTGCAAACTCTTGATAAATTTCCCCATCCCCGTCGCCACCCCTCTTCCCTGTTCTGCCAACGTCTTCACAGCCTCCGGCGAACCAGGCTTGATATCATCTGTCCAGGACCAGGTAATCACATACTCCTGGTCCTTTCCGTTCGCCGTCTTATTCCTCTGCACTGTCCACTCATCATTCGGGCCCCCAAAGATATCCAACTCCACATTTTCCGTCTCGTTCCCGTCAACATCTTTGACTGGTCTGGTCCCCGGCAGCACGGTCCTCACTGAGCATGCCGTCAACTTCTCGCCAAAACTCGTTTCCAGCTCATCATGTCTGCAGCTGCCCGTCTCCCGCTTCTCCTTACAGGTTTCCGAATTGGAGAATCGTTCAATACCAACATCGAACCAAGTCCACGAATTTCCATAGGGTTGATCGGGCGTAGTCCCGTTGGAGGCCCAGCCCTGATCGTGGCTGACGATGGTGAAGACGATTTTGCGGACGGGACTTTTGAGGGTAGGGAAATCGTTGCCAAGGATACCATGGAAGGATTCAGGGTCACGGAGGGTTTCGTTCTCGCCGGGTGGCGAGGGGATGGAGATACCGGACCAGTATTCACCGTTGGTATCCTGTCTGGTGAAGCCGATGGGGTTTGAGCGGCACTTTATATCATGGTTAATATGTGGAATGAAAATAAGATGAGATTAATGTGTTCTTACGATGATTGCATTTCCGTTGCCTCTAGGGAAGCTTCCGTGGATATTCCGCTGCTGAACTATCTTCTTGTTGATTATTTCGGTCGACGAAAAAGGCCAGTATTGCGCCTCATCGAAAATGTTGTCTACAAGCTCCATAGGGAGCTTGTTCAGAAGGATAGAACGAGCGGCGGCGACATTGTCGGTGGTGGAAGGTTCCTCAAGCTCGGTGAGGGTGGATCCACCTAGGAAGCTAGCGATGCCATTTAGAGCGGGACGGATGTTTTCAAGATATTGCATTGAGATCGGATCAGTGGTGCAGATGTAATACCAAATAGAAAAAAAAATTAAATGATTTAGTTGAATTAACTGAAATTAAAAAGTACTCTAGAATTAATCTGGTGATTCTAGTACGGTTTATGCGTTTGTTCCAGCCATGCGCAAAAAAAGTGGCAAAATATATATGGGCCAAAGTCAAGTCACATGCATGGAACATTCAATGTTACTGATTTGACAACTGCCTTGACAGTTTGCAACTCCAATTATTTGATGCAGTTGGTGCAGATAAGGCTTTGGAGGATGAAAACTGGAATTTGTATTGTATATATACATAGTGGTGAAGTAATTCAGGCAAGTTCATGTACAGTTGTAACGGATCAACCAACGCATCTCAGCCGACCCTCAGACCTAGAAACAAAATGCTACAGCCTAGAGTATCAAGTCGGACAAAAACAGTGATGTCATAGAGAGGACTAGGGTTATACACAAACGTTAGGGTCACATAAGTTCTAGAGAAACGTTGTGATTATCATGATTTTTGACGTGTAAATTAGAAACAATGCAAATAAATAAAATCTCTTAGATTACCAGTTACCACTTGAGACCAAAAGTCTTGGCAACCTCAATACCCTCAGCCAGACTACCGATACGGGCATCAATGGCGTAGCCCTCACCCTCCAACTTCTTAAGTTCATCAAAGAGCATTTTCAAAGGCACAAAGAAAACCTCAATAAACTCCTCCTCCTCTAACTGAGGCTTAGGGTTCTGGTTCTCGGGAAGACTCAAGTCCACAGTCATGTGGACGGTACGCAGGTTAGTGTTGCAGAACCCAGGATCTAAAAATAAACATAGATACACCGTCAGTCACATATCACCATCATCCATATCTCTGTCCACTTACCACAAAACATGACTGGCGACGAATTCCGTACCTTCCCTACATACCCCGTCTCTTCCTTCAACTCTCTAATCGCTGCCTGCTCCGCCGTCTCCCCCGCATCAATCAAGCCCGCGGGAATCTCAATACATACCGCCTTGACCGGCGGCCGATACTGCTTCTGCAGCATGATTTCGGGGCCGGATTCCTTTTCAAGGATGGCGACGATGCCGACGCCGTCAATGTCGCTGCCGGCGGGGCGCGTGGTGCGCTCGGCGTATTCCCAGTCACGTTTTTTGCCAGTGGGGTCGAGGTAGGTGGCTCTGGGAGGTGAGGGTGATTGTTAGGGATGGGGAGAAGAAGAAAGTCAAAATGAAAGTGGGATCTTACCTCTTGAGGCGGGCCCAAACGGCTTCTTTCTCGGGCTGAAGGTGGGGGTTAGTAGTGGGGGTTTTTGGTCGCAATAAGGATATGAAGCTTACAAGAGGCTTAAAAGAGAGATGCTTAGCGTCGTGAGGGCTAGACATTCTGTAACGCTTTATAGAAGCTGTTGTGTTGTATTGACGGTGGTCTTTTTGCCGTTGTGGTACGGGTTTTTTGGGGGAAATTGAGTTCTACGCTGTAGTATGTCGGGTGTAGGATTGCGATATCCCCTGTTGGCTGCGGCAAGTTGCAATATAAGAGGTTTTCGTTTTGTGCAACTGCCGTGATGCGACCCGATAAAGAGGACAGTTGACTTGCCGTGAAAGGAAAAAGTGAGTCATGAGGTAGTGATGAGCTTGATGCTTTTAAAAAATCACATTATCTTATTATATAATGTATTTCATTTCCTCGTGAGAATTCACACACTGGAGTCATAAGGACAAATGCCGAGCCAATGTCCCTTCTCGTCCCGTCCCGGCTGATCTGACACAATTATTGAGCCTCATTCATCGATGTCACATCAATTCCACATTTCAGCTTCCACAATAACCCATATAGATGCAGCCTCATGCTGACTAACCAGATTCGTTCATTCATAATTATGATTATTTCATAACAGCCATAACTAAATTCAGGATACCTTCCCCACCCGCTGCTTCAGGTATGTCTCGCCGCCGCCGCCGCAAACTGCTCCGCCTGCAACCTCTCCAACTCCTCCATCGACATCCCGCTCAACGCCAACTTACTACCCTTCTTTTCCCTCCCCTTCTGCACCTCCTTATGCTCATTCGCTGCCTCAAGGACGGCAGGCACATAGTCAGAGAAGCCGAGTTGCTCGAGCGCCTTGGTGATGTGGTCGCAGGCAATGGTCTTCTTGGCTTCCTTTTCGGAGATTTCGTTGGCTTCGGAGGAGACGAGGGTGATGAATTCGACGCAGCATTCTATGAGGAGGTCGCGGGTTTCTTTGGCGAAGGACATGCCGGTGGAGGAGGGGAGGATTTCGGAGACGATTTTCTGGACGGTGGCTTTGGGTAAGCTGAGTTCGTCGTTGGCTGGTAGCGGTTAGTTAGTGTCGAATTTAAGAGGGAAGAGTTCGTACGAGACGCACGCATTTGATGTAAAATCTGCGCGTGTATAATGTAGTTATCTACGAACATGTAGAATATCGAAGGCCAGAAAGACAAGATCAAACTTACTGCCAAACTCGTGATCAGACATCTTGACTATATGTAGGTAACTAATGTATTGGAAGTGGCGATGACGTAAATGTGGAAATTGTGGTTATTAGAAAATAAATGACAGCAAAGAACTGATAATAGAGTATGTATTAATGTTTAGAATGTTTTTGCGATTGAAATTTCTTGAGTGTATGATTTGAATTGTTGTTGGCAATTGTGACATTCCAGCCCTTGCATCGATATATTCAATTAATTTCCGGGTCGCAAATCCAGTTTGCGCCAAATCTCTGGGAAGTCGCTGTCTTTTTATGTAGGGTAGGAGGTAAGCAGCTAGCAAGCCAACATGCCCCACAACTACAGGTTAGAGTGTGGCGCCCAGGAACGCCACCTTTACGATGAGATCATAATCATCATCGGAGGCCATCGGAGATCTAAAGACAAATATTGAGATCGGGATTTCTTGTATTATATTGGATATTACCGATCAAGTGATAATTCTTTCTCTCCCCTCACTACTGGCGGTGCGTCCCCAGCCGCATTCATTTCCTCTTAGTGCTTATCGATACCAGCAAAGTGGGGCTTCTCAAAAAAAATATAATGAATATATAAATAGACTATAACCTTGCACTATCACCGGCAATATTTCCTTTCTTTCTCCACCGCATCCCAATGAATTTCCCATCACAGGAATCGAGGTAGCATAGTGCAAAATTCTAGTTGATGCTTGAGCCTAAGCTCTTAGTCTCGTGTTGTCTTCTCTTGCAATGAAAATGGTAAGATTTCTTCCTTTTAGCGTCCCAGCGCCCGATATCACGATGCCCCTTCTATGATGAATAAGTTGTCGCCCCAGGCTTATGGAGGTTACCGCCTCAATGCTGATTGACTTGTCTATGCCAAACGACGTTTCTGATACCCTCTATACATACATTTTGTTACCTACTTCATTTTACATGGACTTTCTGCTGACAAATGGTAAAGAGGTTCTAGATTATTGTAGTTCCATTTTGGTTAGTTGGTGTCGGCATTCTTTTGTAAACACTCAATACAGTATGTCTCATTTCTCGTCTTCCCAGTGTTCCATATGATGCAAAAGCCTTTTGTGTATTCCGAATCTCCCCTGTGGAATAACAATTTTTTCATCTTTCGTCTGATGGGAACACAATATTTTAATTATTTGATGACTTGCATCAAGATGTGAGCTCTGGCTAACAACTTCAAGTAAATAGTGATAGTCTGTAACATAGAAATTTCTTAATATACAATGTATGCAATACGTATGAACTCCTAATCTTTCGACGCATAAACAGCAAACTCTGGATCAGTGATACTGTGATCATGTTAGCCTCTGTCTTCCCAACAGCTTGATCATCATATACATACCGCATATACTTGCCCGCAAACTGCCGATCCTGCTTCTCAATGATGCCGGCAACAACAGCACCCACCCACTCCGGCTTCAACAACTTGTCCGTCGCATGCAACTCCGTAAACTTCTTGTGCTGCATCTCATCCATCTCATCATTCGCCCGAATCATCGCCTGCATATCCGTCGCCACCACCCCCGGTGCCAATGACAAACTCGTAATATCCTTCTCCTCCACATTCAAATGTGCCGAAATTGAATTCACCGCCGCCTTTGATGACCCGTACGCACCCCACGAAATGTAGTTGTGCGTCGATGCCCCCGACGAAATCCACACAAACATGCCCTTAGACTCTCGCATGGTGGGGATCGCCGCTTTGGCGAGGGCTACGCCGCTGAAGACGTTGATGTCGTAGAGGGTTTTCCAGGCGTCGAGGGGGGCGTCAGCGATTTTTTTGATGGGGGAGAGAATGCCGTGGTTGACGACGACGCCATCGAGCTTGCCGAATTTTTCGACGGCGAGGGCGACGAGCTTCGCGGGGAGCTGGGGATATTTTGTTAGAGATGAGATTATCGAAAGAGTGATAAGTGTTGAGAAACTTACGGTGAGGTCGGAAATGTCGCCGCCGAGGTAGACGACTTGAGTGGGATGGGCGGCTTGGAGGGCTTCGAATTTGGAGGTGTTGCGGGCAGTCAGGACGACGTTGTGGCCCTTGGAAATCAAGGCCTTGGCAATGGAGAGGCCGATGCCGCGGCTGGCACCGGTGACGAGGATGACTCTGGGAGAAGACATTTTGATGACTGTATGATTTAGAAATAACAGAATTGTGTGTGTGAGAGAGATCGAGAAAAATGTGGCTAAGTGGGCGGGATGGAACTGACGTTGAAAGTGGTAGATGGTGCAAAGTGAGGCTAGAGTTATGGGAATAGTGGTTAGTGATGCTGGTGTATAAGGGTTATTCGGGTTGGGTTTGATGGGATACGGGGGAAAAGCCCTGGGGGAGAAGGGGGAGACGGCTATCCATGCCGACTACTATTAAGAAAGAAGAGAAAGGATTGTTACGTAAAGCTTCACATGTGGGGCCGGTTTCACGGAAATGTCATGTTTTATTATGGCACATTAGTAATAAACAAGTTCACCCGGGAAATACTGCAGATGGGTAATCGCGGTTTTGTTACCAAGTTTATGAGATGGACTAGTACTAGGAGGCTTATGCTATAGTTTTAATCGCCGATTTTGGAGCTATATGCTCATGATATTCCGTTCTTTTGTGTTATATCTAAGGTTCCATTATAGGTGCTCTTTTCCTCGGAAAACTATCCTTCAACCCTAACCCACTTACTCCGATTCAACATGGCAAGCAAAGGATGATGAAGTCAACAGTTCACAGTTTAACACATCACATCTTGTTTTAGCCTATAGAAAAGCCACTAACAGCCAAATTTCAGGATGTGTCATTTATTTACCAGAATACAATATATTGACATCTTTCCGCGGATATGTAAGCTTGTAGATAACTTATACGACTGTGCATTACCCCATTGGGATATCGCTCAATGACATAGACATTATGTCTATATAAAGGACCACCATCCAAATGTGAAGCTTATGATCTCAGTTTAATTTCTTCACCAGTGAAATAAAAACAAACACAGTTATTGCTTGACCATCTTCTATCTCCAAATGGCCGATACCGCAATCATTGGCGGCGGCATCATCGGCCTCGCAACCGCCTACCACCTCTCCCTACACCAACTTCCTTCCACCCTCCACCTCATCGAAGCCACTCACTTCCACCTCTCTGCCTCTGCCCACGCTGGTGGCTTCCTCTCCCGAAACTGGTTCGGCACTGCCGTCTCCTCCCTCGGTGCATTTTCCTTTTCCGAGCATGCACGGTTTGCCGCTGGGCACGGAGGGGAGACAAAGTGGGCGTATAGTGAGGTGACGACGCTGAGTCAGTTGGAGGGGGTGGTTGGAGGAAAGAGGAAGGGTACTGGGTTTGATTGGTTGTTTACAGGGGATTCGAGGGCAACGGCGGCAGCGGGGGTAGGGTGTGGGGTTGTGGAGGGGCCGGAGTGGCTAGAAAAGGAGAAGGGGGATGTTGTGCAGCAGATTGCAGAGGATGGAGATACGGCGCAGGTGTAAGTTACTGAAGAGGATTCGTTGTGGAACAGTTGACTGACCTTGGTATAGTGACCCCAAGGCTCTTTGCGAGTTTCTTCTCTCGGAATGCCGGGCCCGCGGCGTCCATGTTTACGCCAACACACAAGCTACTAGCATCATCCAAGATTCCTTAGGCACCTTCTCCGGCCTGAATCTATCCTCATCAGACTCTACAGTTCCTTCTCAAATCCCCTGCACCCGCCTCCTTCTCTCTGCCGGCAGCTGGACCTCCAAAGTCTTCTCACACCTCTTCCCCTCTGCCCCAGCCACCCCTAACATCATCTCGATGCCGGGATACAGCATCATTTTTCAACACGATACTGGCGACGACCTCTACGCTGTCTTCAACAGCGCATATCCCGACTTCTCCCCTGAATTCTTCACTCGGAAACCTGTCTCCGGATCCTCAAGCACTGGTGGGGAAATCTGGCTTGGTGGGCTCAACCCTGATGTTCCATTACCTGATCTTCCGACAGGAGAGGCGAATGATGGAGAGGCTATTGGGAAACTCAAAACGGCGGCTCGGGCGTTAGTGAAGGGAGAGGGCAAGTTTGTTAGGGAGAGTTTGTGCTTTAGGCCGACGACGTCGAGTGGACTGCCCATTATGGGGCGACTGGAGGATGAGCGGATGGGCGGGGAGTTCAAGACGGTGAAGAGTGATAAAGGTGGAGTGTTTATCTCGACAGGTCACGGGCCATGGGGGATCTCAATGGGGTTAGGATCTGGTATTGTTATGGCTGAATTGATGCAAGGACGCCCGCTGAGTGCAGATATCTCCCATTTGAAGAACTGGGGGTAGATTTAGGTCCATAAAAATTCATGATCTTGATGATTAGACGTTCCCCGCGGCAGGATTGTCCATTGTTAATTTAACACAAACTTTAAACTCTTGAATTGAATCCCTGCCTTTGACCCCACACACCCAACGGGAAGCCATGTTTCAAAACACAAACGGTAGTTGCTGATCCTGGTACTATCTTCCCGTGCTTGCATGTGGTGCACCTGTCCTCTAATCTCCGAATAAAGCAGCACAAGATTTTTACTAATGACGCCATTTCTCGACGATGGCAGCCTTCATAGCTCAGTTGGCAGAGCGCGACACTAGTGATGTCAAGGTCAGCGGTTTAAATCCGCTTGAAGGCTTTTTGTTTTTTGGTATCAAAACCCACATTACTTCTCTTCCCTTCCCTTCTGGGAAGGAGGCTTTCTGTATTTGTTTTAAATCAAATTCAAGGCGTCGGAAAAGAACAACATAAAATTGTGAAATGACAGATTTTTGTGGTTAGAAATTTAGGCCAAGGTGCAAAAGATTTTCATTGGAGGAAATCAGTCAAGATACTATTAGAGTAAGGAAATGATGTCACCACCGCAAGTCCCTCAGAACATGGATATAATTTGTTCGAATTTAATAGACTTCAACCAACGATATTACAATTTGAAATCAACAAGTTTATCGCTTATTTTGTGAAGTTGCTTGCGTGAAGTTAGAAATTACGGAAGATATTTGGAGATGAATTGTTAAATTATATCTGAGGAAACTCTCTTTGCCAATGATACAACAGCTCGAGATAGACTCTGTTGAAATAGTAGAATAAGCAGACTCCATTATTTTATGGTATAACTATAAATTCTGTAGATATTAACCTCTACTGCCAAGCCGAGCCAAGAACCATGGTGTCGGGTGTTGACATGAGGAATGTGCAAAGCCAAATTTAACCTCATTACTATATTTGTATTAGTATACTATTAGGGAAACTAAAACAAAATTCAAAATTATCTAAATGATAAAATCAGTCATTTCTGGATAGGGTTATTTTTTCATGTATTTATTTGTCGCGGTACCTACAGTGTGTAACTTCATCTCTTTATCTATATTTTTGAATCAAGGTATGTACATTTTGGTTTCATATCATATCTTGTCAGTTTCCAAGTAATTTGTCCAAAATAAAGGAACTGTCGTGTAGATGAAATGTACACTTCATTTCCTGTGATTAGGCCCAGCCATAAACCGAAACCCCTGAGCCCGTAGCATGCATGATTTCTATCACATCAAAGATGTCATTGAATGTTCATAATCTAAACATGTAAGCGGACTGATATATAACATCTTGTTTAGTCTATCCAATCTACTTCTCCAGCGCCTATGCAAATAGTTCAAGCCCCATGAAGACAACACTAGAACATGGCATAATGCGATAGTCTAGAAGCCCCTGAGATGGTATCAAGATTAACTCTTTGTGTTTTTCAAGTTCATGTGACACTAGTAAGCTCAAGACTGACAGCTAGAGACAGCAGATTGAAAAGAAGAAAAGGGATGCCTGTTTTGTTTTTTTTTTTGTTTTTTCATTGATTGGAAATATGGCAACAGGGTGTTTTAAGCCGTGATGCTTTTTTTTGCCCTTAATTAATGTATGGCACTTGTTGTTATTATGTTGTTGGGATTTATGGCGATGATAAGTGGAAATAGTGAGGCCAACTAACATCTAAGCTCATAGCCACTTGATCTGATCACAAAGTGTTCAGGACTGTTTGTAACCAGTAGTCAAATATGGTTCTCTTTAAAGAGTAAAAGGGCCATATAAATCACGAGGATTCCGCAAGTTTACCTTCAAAAGTTCAGTCATTGGTTCCATATTCATCTTCAGATTCATCTGCAACTCAACACACCCTCTTTTGTTATATCCTCCTCTACCCCTCTCTATATCCTCTCGGAATATCACCATCCACCATGGGCTCCCAGGCTCACTCCATGTAAGTGTAACCCCCAATGTATCCATCTTCTCCGCAGGCTTCCCCATAGTCGCACTCGGCTACTTACCCACCATTCTCTTCTTTCTTTCGCTAACAACGCCTATCACCTTGACAGCTCCACCGGTTATACCTCCGGCTCTGTTCTCGCAAACACCCCCGAATTCGTCAGAGATGCATCATCTAACGACAATGCCACGCAGCTCAGCAGCCCGCTGGTACCTCCTCATGATGGCCGCTGCGAAACTCATAGAGACGAACCTTGGGGTGACTGTAAAGAATGCAAGATAAACAGGGGTAGTAATGAGAATGGGAAGTAAGTGTCTTGTTTCTCTCTTTGTTTCTTATTTCCTTTTTTCACGACTCAAGAATATCTGTAGTAGTGGTGAGGCGCTTGGGTTGAGAAAAAGCACATTGTGTTGGTGTGTGATGTGTTTTAAGGTCTACCAGAATTGCCTTTCTTAAAAGGTAATACTGCCAATATTTCCTACATATGTTTATTATTTTTTAAGTTTTACATATTGTAGTATTTACTTTGTGTCTGGGAGTTGTTGTTTTTCATGATTTTTTTGTTTTTGTGTTTTGTGGGAGACTTTGGTGGGCATTAGCTTAGATTAGATGAATTCACATTTTTATTTAAAAACATGCAAGACTAGGATTTTTCAGATTTAGGGTCTGTGTACCCTTATGTCCGCATTAAACGGTAGTGAAGGTAAAGATAACCTATGTAATACTTCTTACATATGTGTCGCTGATATACTCTACAATACGATATTTAAGATCTTACCTCCATAGTGCTCAGTACAGATGCCCCACCTTATGGACATCCCATCTACTAATCGCCCTCCATTTTCAGCAACCAGTTAGATGTACAATAAGTCAGTCGTATGATATTGACTATGATGGAATATGTATAGCATGGCTTGTTATAGCAAGACAAATATGGGGCCAACATTGAAAGCTTGCCAATTTACACATTAAATGGCAAAAGTTAAGATGTTTAAGATAGTCAATGATAGCGATACAACCGAATCATCGATTATTCATTCACATTGCAGTGCATTAGCCCCAAGCAAGCATATCCAGCTCCTACAAGCTTTTCACAGCATGCCGTGTGTCACGTGACGTTGGAAATTTTAGCTGAACCTAACTAGTCACAACGTAGCATTGATTGTCGCTATAACAGGGGTCATATCCGATTCTGAACAAGCTTCAATGTTAAGAAGTCGAGTAGGCTCTGTTAAGTATGAAGTATGTACGGATGTAGGCGTGGTTATTATGTATGCTATCCTTGGATCTTGAGTAGTGAAGATCTGGTACCAAAGGAGGGAAAGGATGGAGATAATGCGAAAGAAGATAAATTGGGCTGTATAAGGTGTCACCATCAAATAAGCGACTGTATTGGCCTGTTGAGTGGTGGAGGAAGAACCGTGACACGATGGTAGTCGTCCCGGACATGAGATATTTAAGTCGGCTTTACAGCTGAGCATGGTTTACAGACGATGCATTATGATAGATGTCAACACTTTTGTGGTGGTGGATGGCTGTGATATTGATGTCAGATGTGATGGTGGGCTTGGGAAGGGGAGAGTATGGCCGGAGATGGTGATGTCAGCGATGAAAATTTGATGGTATCAAGACGATGATGCAGGCTGCGATAGTATGCTACTCAAAAAATGTCTTGGGAGATATCGACAAGAACAAATGTCTTGAGGGTCGTTGTGGCAGAAATGAATATAAAGCCATCACCCCCGGCTCATCTCGTTGCCCATCTCGTTGCTCATTACTCACAACAATCAACACTCATCTGATTCACGCTTGATCTTAACCTCTTTTTACTATCACTTACAATCATATCTACAATGTCTCCCACCTCTGATAGCAAAGTCAAACCCTATGTCTCTTCAAACGACGGCCAGGGCGCCCGCCAGTATGACACTACCTCTCACCTCTTCTCCCAAAGTCCTCCAGCTAACGATAATGATTCACCTTCTTTCTAGGCAGACTATTAGGGCTTGTGAGACCAACAACATTGCGGAATTGGCTGGTGACAGTAAGGAGGCTGCCGAGGGAAATGGAAAACTCAAGACTTTGCACGAGAACGGGAACGGGGAGGATGGCAGTCGGGGTGCTTCTGAGTCGCAGTGATTGTGGTTGGCAATTTGTCTGGTTGAAGATTTGAGGACGAGAGCAGGCTCTTGGATTCATAGAGATTGGTGGAGTTTACATTTACCTCTATATATTTCTTTATATCGTATATACACGTTTCCCGGGAGATTGTTATGACTTTATCAGTGACTTTTTGGTGCTTAGAAGTATTTATGTAATGGAATTTGCCGTAAATTTATATATTATTTTGCCATCTTGACAGAAATACACCTTGAACTCTCATCAATGTCTGCACTTTCTCTATTTAAAATTGTTTACTTTTTTTGAATATGCAATGTCTTTGCCAAATTGAAGCTATGGAAAAACATGACTAGCCCGAATTTCCAACCCTAAAACAATGACCGTAGCGAACCTATGCAATATGTTGTCGCTATCTCCTAAGAATTATTTCTCCATCACATTTGTATCAAAATGTCATATGTGACCTTGGAAACATCGATCCCAATCACAGCATTATTGGAGCCAACTGCTCACCACATTTGAAATCGTTTTAGCACGAACGAAAGAACATTCACACAAAGAAAGAAAAAAAAGTCACTGACATATCGGGTGGCTGCATGATCTGCGTTCGTATCGATGGCAGCAATCGGTGGTTGATTCAGTATTTTGTCCTACGGGTTTGTATCCTTTGCATCAGCGACATATAATTGACTGGGTGTCGCAGCATGATCACACTGCACATGCATATCGGTACAGCATGTCTCGGTTGGCCGTTATCTGATCGTCCTACCACTAACGTCTGTGCCCACTCTATTCATCCCATCAGCCCTTTTCGCTCACACCCCTCAACCAAAAAAAAAACCTCTTTCTTCTATGCAGCCAACTCATCTCACATCCCGGCACAACCATGAGAGCTGACTCGCGTGGATCACGACGTCCCAAATAGGAAATGACATGCATCTTTCGGGCAGAAGTCACTTCCAGAAATAGAATAATATGAATGTGCAGGGGTTCGTGATTTCCTTGGGGTGCACACAGACTTGACAGGGCTGGATTGGGCAGAGTGGAGGCATGGAGAAGAAACAAATAAATAATAAAGAAGAAAATATACTGGAAACCATGGAAATGTTGGAAAGCCTGGAAAGCCTGGATGGGATATTGGGCTACCTCTATGGGATAGCCGAATATGGCCAACTAAGGACTTAGGTATTCCTGGTTTGGACCAGAGGCCGGTCAACGCAGACATACGAGAGAGATGCCTTTTCAGTGTTGCTTGATTGCGAGGTTGTTATCGTTTGTTTGTGGGGGATGAACTTCTGATATAGCTGTCATATCAACAATGTGATTTTATATAAGTTTTTTTCCATTTTTTTTTTCATCATGACAAATGACGGCAATTGTGATCCATTTCCCCCTTCTTCTCAAAATGGCAATTCCAAACTATCTAGTCACATTACCGGAAACAGATGCCGCAATATTACTGACAAATATCTCACGACGTCACTACTATCTAAACCATCCACCGTTTGTGTCTCCCAAATACATCTCAATTACATCCAATCAACCAACCTTTTTTTCTTACCTTGGACATCCCCTCACAGCTTGATATCCACTTGGTATCGCGGCTGTAGCTGAAGTTATAGGTCATGGATCGGCAACAACAGGCTCGAGGCCGCTTGGATCTAAGCAAGGGTGCAAATGACATTGACTTTAGCTTGGCTCGCCCCGTGAAGGGTCCTGAATTAAGGTGTGATGTATGAGGCAATGACACATATGTTTGTGCGTATGGTCACCGAGAATGGGAAGTGGACAAGACAATCACAGCTGTGAGGGGCAGACACCGGATATGACGAGGGTGTGTTCAAGTGTATCTGATAACGAAGAAGACCACTTTAAACTCATCAAATACATCACTCATGACAGCCACTCTATAAATACAAGGCTTATTCACCTCTCTACTCAATAATTCCCTTATCATCTCACCATCATCATCATCTTCTTCTTATTCTTCTTCTTCTTCTTCTTCTTCTTCTTCACCATACTCTCACAGTCAACCCCCGCCCACCATGAACCCACCTCCCCGCTCCGTCCACCCCGTCATCCCTATCAACCAACCCAGGCAAGTCTCCCTCATTCATCAACTTCAACCTTCCCCATTCACCACCAACCATTCATTAACACTTTCTTAACCCACCAGAGACTCCGGGACTCCCTGCGGCCACACCCGGGCCACCGGAATCATCGAGTCTGTCGTCAACGTGACATCCGTTGACAAAGCTTAGACGAAGCATTAAGAAGCATATTCCTTTTCCTGTTCTATACCGTCTTTCAAGCTACGCTTCATCCATTCGGCTCCGTCATCTTCATGTCATTACTTTTATTTCCTTTGTCCATCTATATAGACTGCTCGTATCCACCTTCCCAATAAAAAAATAACCCCATCTAAACCTCGCTCCCTAACAATCGAGAAAAAGAAATATCCCAAATAGCCTTACATCTAATATACAAACCTTCTATATATCACACATATATTACAATCCCCTTCCCTCTTAGAAATGCGTGTCCCCCTTGTGTTTCTTCCCCTTTTTCTTCCCCTTCCTCTCTATCCCGCCGATCCGCTTCTCCAACGCCGCCCACGCATCCTCATCCTCCACCTTCTCCTGCTTGATTCTCTCCTCATCCTTCTTCACCTTAGGCACCGGCGGAATCGGCACAATTTGGATCAACTTGCTCACATCCGCCACCAACTTCTGCCGATTCCCCGGAACCCCCAAAGCCTCCCATTCCTCTGAACCATCCGATGACTCCGGTACCTCCATATTCTCCCCAATAATCTCCACTCCTTGCTGCCATCCGGTCATCTCTTCCTTCTCCACCAGCCCCTCATCCATCTTGCGTTCCTCTTCTAACTTCAACGCCTCGTTAATCTCCTCCTCCAGCTTCTTCATATCCTGCTTTCTCGCCTCGTACTTCAGCTTTTGTTGCAGTTGATCCTCACTCAACTTCAACATCACATCCTCTTCCTGCTGCTGGACCCGAGCAATCTCTGCCCGCTTCTCCCTGAGCTCCAACAACACCTCGTTCTCACCAAACAACTCCATCTCAATATTGCTTCCAATATACTTCCACGACCGCAGCGCAAACATGACATTCTTGCACTTGGCCCGAATATGCTCCAGCGTGTTTGCCGCCTCCGTACTCCACGCCTCCATCTCCTCCAGTTTATTGACTTCGTTCCGGAGGACAACAAGCGTATATGACGTCGACCACTTCTGGAACTTGTTCCGGCCAGCCCACACAATATGATAGGGCAAGGTACGCCCGTGGCCCCGCCGACGTCTCTGTGTAGTCCACCCTGTCCACCTCGAAATTAGATACTTTTCCGTCAAATCAAACGCCGGAATGTGTATCCCGCGCTGAGCCAGTACCTGCACTGTATGATTCCAGTTGCGCCGCGACAGTTCGAATCCATGAGCAGTGATGCGTCCTAAAAGTTGCAACAGCCCCCTCATATCACCTTGCTGCGTCATAACAACCCGCATCACTGTAAACGGATCATCCATCTCATCCTTGGCACCGGGAAGAACCTGGCCATCAACTTGGTCCTTGAACTCGGCCACGGGCTCTGGCAAGGGCCCTTCGGCACCAGAGCTACTGACCTGCTCCTTGGTCAGGCGCACGGAAGACTTGCCACGGTTAATGGCCTGTGAGTAGATGCGAGACCATGAATGCTTGATGCCCTTATAATCTTGGTTGACGTATTGCATCCACATCACCGGAGGCAAAACTCTGACCGGTAGTTTGTCGTAGTTGATGGCCTTCTTGTACATTTCAAGAAGCTCATTGGCGTCATCCCAAAGTCTCAGTCTTGTGAGATACTTCAGACTGTGAGCAACCATATCCGCATGAGCTGCAGATCCGGGAGTCCACATGCGGTCTTTGATGAATGGGTTCTTAGCAGCCTCGGCCATACGTTTCTTGTAGAAATTCACAACCATGTGTTTATCGTATCCAGGCGGCACTCTCTGGCTCATTGTAGGCTTGGCCTCATTCATGAGCTCAAGGTCATGGAGAGCCTTGGTTAAGGCTGTCAAACTGTACATATCGTGGGTGATTCCCCATTCCTTCATCAGTCTGTCCATCTCGAAGCATCGCCACGGCTGCCCCGTTAGATTGAAGCCCCACATCATTGTATACATGTGCACACGATTAGGAATAAGCTGGTGTGACTCGACGGCTCCAATGAACTTCTTCCACGACTGCTCAGGGAACCTCGTCTTGTTGAAGCCCTGCATGTAACGAACATAGGTATCCGAGTTCCAGCTGATTCCATGCTGCTGCATCAAGTTTATCACCTCTTCCACTTCAACCAACTTATTGGCAGACCCCAAAGCTCCAATGAAATCGTTGAACATGCGCACTGTAACACAGCCGTCATCGATTGCCCAGTCAACGACCGCCCGGGCCTGCACTACCTTCTTGCCACTGCAAAAGGCGAACACAACCTTCTCGAGAATCTCCTTCTCCCTTTCAAAGCCGCGGTCTTTGGCCTGTCCGAACAGCTCGAGAGCGTATTGGATGTCACCCTGAGAACCAGCAATCACCATCATCTCGGCAAAAACCTCTGCTGAGGGCCTGTCAATGTCAATAATCTGCATAAACAGTGTGATTGCTCCGCGATAATCACGGTTGTAGCCGAACCCAGTCAGGATTGCCCGCCAAACCTTGGACTTGATCTTAACCCCAAGTTCCTTCAATTCTTTTAGAATAATTCTGCAGCGCTTGACGTTACCCTGGTAGGCATAAGCAATACAACGGTATTCTCTGAATACCGCGCGGTGATTTATTTGGGTTTCGCTGTCATCAATGGCCACATCCTGGTCAATGTAAGTTTCTGGTCCATCTTCCACCGCCAAGGGCTTCGCGCCGCGAACTCGGCGAGGTCCGGGGTAGCCCTTCTGTTTGTCTAAGGCATCTTTGAAATGCCGCAACCACAGGATATTCACCGTCTTGGGATTGCCACGTCTGGCATAATAATCAAGTAGCCTGTACAGATCACGCATACCAATATAGTTTCCATGTACCAACCAGTCATGATAGATGAGTTCTACCATTTTGACCGAATTCAACTCTTTTCCTACACGTAACATTACACGCAGTAATTCAATCGAGGGTGTAAAGTTGTCAAGTGAGCGATACGACTGGTATATGTCGACAAGATTTACCCAGTTCCTTGAATCAACAATCCGAAATAGATAGTCCTCATATATTTGTGCATCACCCAGGATGCGAAGGAACGGGTGCGAGTCCCAAGCTGGGCAGTTTGTCATTAGGGTATTCCGAGCAAGCCGCCGCATAAGATCCAGAAACCGAGGATGGACCATATGCTTCTCAAACGAGTAGTAGAATATTTTTCCCACGGACGGGTTTTCAGGTCCAGGCGGGTTCTCGGGAACAGTTGAAAAGTCATCAGGGAGATCGGCTCGATCGGCCATACCCAAGTATTTCATAACCCACGTCAGAAGCTTGTGGAAGTCCGGGATAGTGGTCACTTCAATCATCTCAGGAGTGTCAGAGCGGACCGAGATCCACGTTTCCCAGATATTAACCAAAAGGGGCCAATCGCGCAGCCAGAAAGCGTAAATTATGAGGTCTTCCAGGGGCTGTGTGGATGACGTTGGCGTCAAGCCCATTAGGAAATATTGAAAAGCCTGGGGGATATTTCTAAGTCGTGTATACAGACGCACGGCAACAATGGTAATCTCACTGTTAAATTCCAGACTCGGCGTTGTTGAAATTAGGTATTGCATGCGATCTAACTCGGCGGGAGAACCACAACGTGCCAGAAACAAAAGGACCGGAAGTCGATACTTGGAAACCTGATGGGGAAGCAACATGCTGAAAAGCTTCCACAGCAAATCGGAGTATGGAAAGTCTTCATTCTCAAGGAGCAGTCGTACTTGCTCGGCCGGGGGCATGCTCGGGTCGATATAATGAGGCCTTTCTCCCGGCCTGGCGGCATGAATTATAGGTGGAACAGGCTTGCCTTCCTCATAGCTCCCAGCCTCAATGTCCTCAAATAGCATTTGTCCATGTCGAAAGTATGCTGGCGCAAGTAATGAAGAACTAACAAGCACTTTTCGTAATTGTTGCTGTCGACTGGTCAAGGCTGATACTAACGGTGGAACGGAACTGGTTTGACTATCGGAAGTCGTTGATATATGGCGGGTTCGTGATAATTGCCATGGCACTATGGGTCTTGTTGTAAGCCAGAGACACTTCTTTAAAGCTACAGAATCTAGGGTATGGTTATACACTCTGGATAATCGGTCTGTTGTGAGGGAATTGGCAGATTCGTGTGACACTTGACTCAATGCTGAGAATACTGGCCATGATTCAGAAGTAGTAGTACTGTACCGGCGCAACAGAGGATGAAACCTTCCTCGCGCCCTCATCTCGGTGTAATGCAAAAATCTCGGTGATGCAAGCAAGTGTCAATGTCGATATAACTCGCAATGTGATTGTGATTCTCGCTGCGGATTCGATCCGCGCCGTCAGCGGATCCCCAAGATACTCTGGTGTCGAGTTAGCAATGCTCACTCGATAGAAGCAGAGCACAGCTTACAGGCTCTCAGTCCAGGTCAAGATATCCAATTCAATCTTAGTAGTCACAGCGTCGTTTCTTCACTTGGTCAATGTCGTACAACAGAATGACGTTATGCAGAGGCACGTCGATGGCAGGGTTGTCAGCGACGTTGAGTCGGCGAAGCTCAAAATAATTGAAGGTATAGTGGGGGGGGGAATAAGTTAAGTAATGTACAAAATTCAGATGCTATGCAACGTTATTGACAAGTGAAGAACGGTAACCACAGTGGGATATACTAGGAAAGAAATATTTATCATACACAATCATCAAGACAGGAAGGAATCGAGAGGGCTCTAGGAAAGTTTTCTCTATGGTGACCTATGATATCGCCGGAATCATCATTAAAAAAATCTATGGAGGGCTAGAGTGAATCAATGCTCCATTTTTTTTCCTCTGAAGCTCTCTCGGGTTAAGGCAACTACAACATATTATAATCCTTGTTGATGATGCATCCTGATATGTTGACATGTTTGCCAGTGGCAGCCAAGTGTCCAACCAAACGATTAATTCTCACTGGGGAAGCTTGATATAAACCCTAACAGTGTCAGGGTTACAAGATCTTGCCCCACTATGGTTTCCCCCCACATCAAAGGGCCATATAATCATGATACTATAACGGGTGGCGTTTGAATTGAGAGTGAAAACATTATGTCAGACACCTGATCCAACCGCCGGACATCACCACATAAAATGGATATTACAAATTTTGTGGTCAATGGCCGGGAGCAGGCTTTGCTGTATGGGGACCACACCACTTATCAGGCTGTTACTAGTCGCAGGCTAGTGGCTTGTCGCAAGAAGCTGGGCATCGCTACTAAGAACCGCGGGAAGTTCCACGTCAAGAAGGATATCACCGCAGAAGATATTGCCTCCAACCCCGAGTACGTCAATAGCTTCTGATCATATATATTGCGCCTATGTTAACCTGTCTCTATTGCAGATATGTCTACCTGGGCCTCCTCACTAGTGAAAGGGCCTGGGCCCATGCCCTTGGCATCAAGTCCCAACACGAATCTGCCTCTAATCCCCTTAGTCACAAAGCCCGCTCTCATATTGTGTCCCGTCTGCGCCGTGCCTCCATCTTTTCCCGCCAGGTTGCCTCGGGTCTGTTTGCCCGTGATGGCAGTATCACCACTGATGTGCTTGAAGCCCGTGCTTACAGTGAGATGATCATTGCCACCGAAGCCTTTGAGCGCCGCCAATGGGACAAGGCGCTGACCTCATATACTACATCGCAGGCAATCTACAGTGCTCTATTTGTCAAAACCAACAACAATACCATCAAGGAGCTTATCACCGAGACTCTGGACCCCAACATGCGTTATGCGGCGTACCAGCTCAAGGTTCCCCGGACACTTCCTATTGACGTTATTGTCCGAAAATACTTTCCAGTCTTCTGCAACGCAGACCTTGCTGCTGAGCTCAACAAGATTGACCCCACTATTTTGAAGGGTGCTGATATTGAGATGACAGATGCTGCCGGCCCCATTGACGATACCCCCAAAACTATCAGCTGGCGCTCCCGCCAAGTGCCCATTGAGGACGGTGCTATTGCCTCTGCCTGGGGCCGGGTTCAATCTCAGAAAGCGGCCCTTCCGTCTCTTATCGTCGCCGCTGTGACTCCCCGTGACCATGCCGCCTGCTATGATGATATCCTTGTCGCTACTCAAGAAGCTGTGGATGCCACCAAGCAGGCCATTGATGAGCTCCGGGCCGAGGGTATCCCCCAGGGTGACACTCGCATGCAAGCTTTGCAGATGACTCGAACTGCAGTCAGTTATGAGATGATCAGCTACCAAATTGGTCGCAACCGTGTTCTCTCCGGCGAGCACGACGGCGCCAATAACAACTACGTAGACCTTACCCACCGGCAACTGCGCAAGCAGACTGCAGTCCCTACTAAAGCCTCAGAGATCAAACCCGGCCGGATACTCACCAAGTTCAAGGAGCGCGTCGCTCTGTACGACCGCACTCTTGCCTCTTTCAGACAGATTTTGGAACTCCCCGGTGTTGCCTCCGATGAAGTGCTTGCGGGCCAATTAGCGGCGCGCAACGCCTACTTCACCGCCCTCAAAGCCTATGCCATTGGCCGCTCGCACGCGCTAGCTGAAAAGAACGTTAATGCTCTTTCTCTCTTTAACTACGCTCTGACCTCAGTTACTTCCACCGTGGATTCATTGGCCGCCGAGAATGCGCACCCTCCCATAGACGACCCCACTCCGCTCACCGTTGACGTCTCTCTTTCTGACGCCAAGTATCTCAAGGATCTCCTTGCTGCGCAGGTCCTTCGGTTCCGTGCCATTGTACACATTCACAATCTGCGCGCCGCCGCTTCGACGGCCGATGCCTCAACTGCGGCCGCCGTCACAGGCATCCCAGAGGGTAAGGAGAGATTGCCGTTGCTAGAAACATTGGGGGAGTACCCGACTATTGTGGATCCCAAGAATTTGGTGCAATTCCCACCAAAGCCGACATTAATTCCGGCGAAGCCGATCTTTTTGGATGTGGCATGGAATTATATTGACTATCCGGGGAAGTCGGGGCAGGCGGCGGTAGCCGGGACCCCGGAGGTGGCGGAACAAAAGCCGGTGAAGAAGGGATGGTTTGGGTTTGGTCGGTAGTGCGGGTGTGTATCTTTGAATTGAAAAAAGGGTTATTATTTCATGTATGTTGGGACTTAGATGTGACTCAATGAATTATCAGGTGCATGTAATGTAGTGAGGAAGTGGCCAGAGGTAGCAAAGATGCATAAATCAGCATTGTACCTTGTTTACTTGTGTCTAATGACGTTGTAAGGTCATATTCCACGTAAATATGTAGGTACATAATCTCATTTTTCTTGCCTAATGTGGAACCAGCCAGATCTCCATCACGAGAAATCCCCTGAACTCGACATTGCGTACATGCAGATATCTTGCAGTTGTCTGTATGACTCTGGTTTGTTGTCAGCTTTGTACGACAGATATCAGTCATATTATACACCAGACCCTAAAGAAACAAGAGCAGATTCTTGCCCTTTCATATATGTTGCCCAGTTATCGTGATGAGAGCGTTTCCCTATCTCTGATTGGCACACATTGGCGAACATGTCTTTTGGAGACAGGGGCGGAGATGTCGGAAGATGCAGGGTGGATTTGGCGATTGGTCAGCGAGTATGTGTTAGTGGGGAGAGCCGTAAACTTGCTCAATATATGCGCAGGTTTTCTTTTGCTGGTGATAGCGTCTCGGGTGGAGCTTGTACAGTTATTTTCAGTAAAGCCAAGAAAATCCCCACTCATCATGACTATAAAGGCCGTGTTCCCGCATGAGACAACGTTAATATGCGCGGCCTCGCACATTCTCTCCATATCTTGAATATCCTTAGATTTTGTCATATAATTGCTTACATATTCTCACAATGAAAGTGCCTCATCTCACCCTCTGGGCCACCGCCCTCACCACCTCCACCCCCATCCTCGCCTCTTCCGCCCCCGCCCGCTCCCCACCCACCAACTTTGGCGTCCTCCTCTTCCCCGCCTTCCAATCCCTCGACGTCTTCGGCCCCCTCGACCTCCTCAACACCCTCTCCCTCTCCCGCCCTATGAACCTCTTTCTCATCGCCGAGACCCTCGCCCCCGTCTCGACAGCCCCGAGGAACCCCTCCATGAACCCCTACGGCTCACAGTTCGCCGAGAGCGTACTGCCAACGCACACCTTTGCAACGGCCCCGAGTGACCTGCAAGTCCTGCTGGTCCCCGGGGGTCTCGGGACCCGCGCAACCGACGAAGAGCTCACACCAATTATAAGCTTTCTGAAGGATACATACCCCAAACTTGACTACCTCATCACCGTCTGCACGGGCGCCGGACTCGCCGCCCGTGCCGGGATCCTTGACGGGCGCAATGCAACCACAAATAAAAAAGCCTGGCGGGAAACGGCTGCTCTGGGGCCCCGGACCTACTGGGTTGGCCACGCACGATGGGTTGCCGATGGGAATATCTACTCGACATCGGGTGTTAGCGCGGGGATTGACGGGGTGGCGGGGTGGATGGCAGATGTGTATGGGGTGGATGTGGCGGAAGATATCACGGGGAAGTTGGAGTATGTGAGGGTGAGGGATTGGAGGGAGGATCCATTTGCGGAGAAATGGAATGTGACGGATGTGCCGCCAGTGGACGGGGCGCGGACAGAAAAGAGGGAAGAGAAGGGGACGGTCGGTGTCAAGGCTGGGAACATTGAGCTCTAGGTGGGTTGAGTGTGTCAGTCTGAGTATTCAGAGTTTATCTGGGCTTCCTATTTAAAGCAAGTTATATCTAGAAACGATACAATACAAACGCAGTCGCGGAATCAAACTGTCACAAGTAAAAGTTTTCATGTGTTATATTTACTAGGTAAGAAACATTATTACCAATGAACGAAAGAAAAAATAAATCATAACAAACTCATCATCAACACTCTTTCCAATCCAAATGCCGGATAAAGAAAAAAGAAGAAACTCGCCCTGACAGGCTTGAGTTGTCAACCTCCTAATTCCTCCCAAGATTATCGATCCCGTAGGTAACAGTCAGACGCACTAGCCAATTATGCCACAAAGGAAATATCCTGTGGATTCATGCCATTAGCTCCGCTTCAACCTCGCCATCTAAGGTCCAGCCTTCAAGATATGCGCCCAACAGCGCTGTTCTATTAACTCTGCTTAAACAATCAGCTCGTTAACGTCAACAACACTGTAGGTAATCTTGTTCTGCACCCTGGTCGATGACAGCCCACCGCCCGACGCAATAATAACTTTGTTCGGATCCGAGTCAAAAGTCTTGACCCACCGTGAGTAACTCGCCGGGTTCGGTACATCCCTCGGCACCCACGCATCTGCCGCGCCAAGCGCCTGGTTTGTGAAAACCTGCTGCTGCGACCCCGAGCTCAGGATAATTGTCCCATTCTCCCCGCCAACAGGCGACCAGGTGACTGTCGGCGACGATGTCAGCGTGTTGCCAGCCGTTGTGCGCAAGAGCGTCGCGGGGGCATCCAGCACGGCAAATGGCGAGTCGGCCAGCCGGTAGTTGACCTGGCAGCCGCCCTTGGACCCGCAGATTTCGTAGGCGAAGATCCACTTGCCGTTAGGCAGCGGGACGAGCGCGGGCATGCCGGGGCGGGCGTCGTAGTCGGAGTCGTCGTGGACGTCGTCGACGAGGTCGCTCCAGTTCTTGAGGTCAGTAGTTGTTGTGTGCACAAGCTTCTGCCCATACTTGGTGTCCCGCTGGTCCGAGTAGTAGGCGGCGAGGGTCCCGTTGACATAGACAAGGCGGGGCTCCCAAATAGGGGTAAGGCCGTTGTTGGGACGGGCTTCGCCGCCCTCGCCGAGAGAGGAGACGAACTCCCAGGTGATGCCTTCGTCCTTGCTGGCGTAGACGTCCAGCTTGGTCTTGGAGAGGTCGGTGGGGATGCTGTTGCCGACGCACAACAGGGTGCCTTTGGGGTAATCGCCAACGGCCTCGGGCAGCTGGAAGAGCTCAGGCTGGTATCTCAAGCCCCAGCCGTTTACCGTGTCGTTGACCTGCGAGACCTCCTTCCACGTCGACCCGTTGTCGGACGATTTGTAGATGGGGAAGTAGACTTGTGGGGGCTCCGGGGAGTAGTTTTCCCAGGTGGAGATTATGTCGCCCGAGGCCAGCTGGATGGCGCGGGCGTAGAGGACACCGGGGGCAGTCCAGTTGGCATCAGTGGGGGCGGTGAAGATGACAACGTTTGAGGGGTTAGTGGCACGGGGGACAATAGGGGTGGCCGCGACGAGGGTTGCTGCGGAGGCCGTGAGGGCGGCCAATGATTTGGAAAAGAACATTGTGAGATAAAGTGGTGTGTATATGTATGTGAGTGAAATGAGTGATTCAAATTGGCAATGTCAGTATCAAGCCGCAAAAAGGACGAATAATTGAATGATTGTAGTGGTTTGATGGTAAAGACCGTGGTTGTAAGCAAAAAAGCGCTTGAGAAACAGAAAAAGACGAAACCCCCTAGCTGTCGTCACCCCATCGCCAACTCTTTATACTCATTTCCCGCCGTACTGCCGGTCCATCACGGCACCGCCCGCTCCCATCAATACGAGATCCATCAAGCCCATCTAATACTATTCCTGCCCATCAAACACACTCAATTGCATAGGTCGCATAGACTTCACACCTTGCCAATTTAACCGGGGTTCCCAAGTGCCCACTCGGCCCCCGTGTAAGTCGTATTTTTACCAAGCCATTAACGCCCTGGTCAGTCCGTATATCCAGCTCTGAAACAGGTTCATGAGACGCTTGGCTATCATTGCGGGATTAGAGACCAGAAAAAGAATGGAGATGGTGGTTGTCACATATTTACGTAGCATGTTGGAGCCAGGTTGAAGTGAGTTGGAATAGCAAGAGAAGCGCGCCTATCACGATCAGGTATTTGAAGATGTTGGGGCTGAGAGCGACTAGGGAATGTTCCGAACCATGAGATCAGACATCATGATATTATGTGATACGGATCCTTTTTTTTGCTCATCGTGCCCTAATGTTTGGAGAAGAGTGTAGTTACATTCCGACTAATGGAGACAACGAACAACAATGTCGGTCAAAGCATCAACCGGCCGTTCAACCAGCAACTGAGCCAATAGTAGTCAACAATTCACAATAACACCTCCCTCATAATCTACTAGCCTTCATAGCTCAGTTGGCAGAGCATGGTACTAGCAATGTCGGCTTGAAGGCATCGCTTTTTGCTCTAATTTTGATCTTTTTTTTCATTCTGCTTCTTTTTATTTAAAGAAATGGGGGGGAGGGGGGGTTCAAGGATGATGATGAGATCTTGTTGTTAATCAGGTGGAAATTATTGTGACAGGATTATATGTAAAGAAAGCAAATATGAATTGTGTGAGAAATCGTTTGTGAAAAAGACAAACCAATATCCTTAACCTAGGGGTTCATGGTAAACCCGTAACCCTAAATATGTCCCCACTTATAATGAAGAATATTATAGGAGTGTTAAACATCAAGATGAATAGAATTCTACTGATAGTTGAAACACATTATCAACCCGACAGTGATTCAATTTTTTTCAATTTTGCAGAATTCACGATACCAGATTTTCATCTAACTAGCAAAACCCTCTAGAATATGACCAGCACAGTTTTCACCACTACTAAGAGTGAAAGTGATTTCAATATCAGAAGGCGCAGTTCAGGTTTCGATGCCAGTCATCTCTATTTAGAATATGTGGTGGTATAGTCGGTAGTATAGTTGAACGTGGTCATGACTGAACCAAACGTGGCGAAAAGACAAAATAGTTCAACAACACTGTTGATATTACACATATTAGTATGAATGAATAAAAGAAAAGAACCTCCATTAGATTCATCATAAACCGATCGTTTTTGCAAACATGTGTTGAATTCAATTTGTATTGATAAAGTAACCAATTGAATTCGTGGTTTAAAGGTGTACTCTTAAGTGTTTTCATCAAGAGACAAGGCAGTTTGTTGAAAATATCCTAAACTACACTTCATAATAAAGGTTAGCGGTGCTCCTTCCAAGTTGTACTAGGTTCTGTGGTCTAGAGGTATGATTCTTGCTTTGGGACAATCTAGATTGCAAGAGGTCCCGGGTTCGATCCCCGGCAGAGCCCACATTTTTTCTGCCTTTTTGCAGACGTTATTATCTGCACTTATCGATAAGCGTAGGCCCTAGGCAAAAAAGTCCAAAGTTGCGAAAAAAGATTGCGAAGGTGCATATTGGCAATTGATTTGGAATGTGGAAAAATAGAGTTTTCTATTTTGTTTGGCATCAATCGCGATTATGGCTCCCGGATCTAAGAGTGGTGTTGCTAGCAAAGCAGGCGTAGAGAAAAAAAAGTTTCGCCCCAATCATAAGAATCTTCCCGATGGTCCTTGGAAGCGCAAGCGTATGCCCTGAATCTCTATCCGTTCATACATCAATCGATTGAGTGGTCGCTAACAGTTTTCGCTATATAGTCGAAAAGGAAAAGAAAAATTTAGTTCATAAACTCAAGACCAAGAAGCAATATGCCAAGATCAAGGCCCGGATTGAGAGCGCGAAGCCCAAGCGCGCACTTCATGATGTCGGTGATGACGAAATGAGCGGCGATGACAATAAGGATGAAGTTTTCTCTGAAGAGGAGGGTTTTGGTGATGATAAGGACGGTTCTGAGGGTGCCTCTGGCGCCATTTCTGATAAAGAGGGCAACGAGGGAGAAGGAAAAGAAGAGGAAGTGTTTACCAGCGGCAGCGATGAGGATGACGACAAAATGACTGAAGATGACGAAGACGAAACACCTGCCCCGAAGAAATCCGTCAAATCTAAATCCGGATCCACAGATGTTGATGACGACGCTGATGCCGACCCCAACGATACCATCCACTCCTCCCGGAAACAACCTAAAGGCAAGCCTGCCCGTCCCGGCTATTTTGACAAACAGCTCAAAAAGGCCGAGGCTAAAAAGCGCGCCATCGAGGAAAAGAAGGCGGCATTTGAGGCAAAGAAGAGGGAACGGGACGAGGCGATTCTCACGAGACAGAAGAGACGGCGGGGCTTTGGGAAGGTGTTGGACAGTGGTGGGGGGAGGAGTGAAAGAGGGGGAAGGAGGGGATTTGGAGGGCGGGGAGGTAGAGGGGGGAAGGATGATAAGTTCCGGGCGGATGGGAAGAGGAAGTTGGGGAGGGAGTCGGAATTTTTGTTGGAAAAGGTTAAGCGGATGGTGGGGAAGTGATGGGTTTGCGTTGTATGAGTATAATTGTCTTGGCGTTTGGGTCTGCTAATCTTTGATATATATTTGTGAACTATTACTGCCCTGTTGACATCAGATTGAGTTTTCGCTTGTTTTTCATTGATGTTCCATCAGTGGTCACGTGATCTTTATGCAAATTCCATGTAATGATGACTAGATGTTATGCGGTACTTTGTTTCTATTCTCTGGATTTTTGTCATCTCCAATTTATTATGATTTATTTGAATATTAGATATCAGATATTGTTGCAGTATTGAAATAGAAGTTGGCAGTGGATGCTGTGTACGCCTCATTCAAATGATATTCAATGCTTGAGCCGGTTCAGTCTCGATGTTTGGGTCGAACGTTTTACTTTGAAGAGAAATCGGCACTATTGATCATACAGAGGCCATCAAACTAAAAGAACCCCCCAAAACAAGCTTGTGGAATAAGGCACTGTTGGTTGTTAGCCTCATGAAGTAGCTCAGTGATTTAGTATATACATTACCTAGCCGAAGGACACTGTATCCCGTCCCGAGATATTAATTTACCGTCTATTAACGAAAGAGTTCGTTCTAGAGCCAATTAGGACAAGAAGCTCGAGGGGAGGGGGGATAGAATCATCTAAAGCTTGAACATATTATTTAGCTGATCTCAATCCCAAGGTTTGATAGGACTCGTGAATCTTGATCAAGATATTTGACCAAGTGATCCAAGTATCATTATCAGGGAGGTTGCGGCTGTGTGGGGGTTCGATACAGGGCTAGATAGACGGCATAAATGAATTATGGGATGTTTATAGCATCGCATAGATGCTGTGTTTCAGTTTTGACGATTTTTAGAACCGCTGATAGGGCGTAGGTTTGGAAGTAATCAATGGTGATGATAAATATCTGAGGCTGGATTTGAATCTTGGGTGATTTTCATTTGAGTCTATGTGAAAATGGATAATACACATCACATGCGGTAGCAGAATCGTCGTGATAGATTATTACATGAAGTTGTAGTTATTACCCGAAATGGCCAAGATGTATCGCAAAACAAGAATCCTCACTTACCCTTGAGATGCTGAGATCCATAATCCCTGTCACATACCCTAGCTAGAAGTCCCTCACTTGCCACTGGTTGGCAAGGCCACCTCAAGTATTGCATTAAGCTGCAGCGACCAATGTCATGATCTCATTTACAAACATATAAACCCCACGACCCACTCTCAATCTCGATGACTTCGAGGAATCCATAAATCAACAATCCACAATTTTCTTTCTACACGGCGTCTAGCTTACGCGACAATACACAAAATGCATTTCACCTCAATAGCCAAGCTCGGCCTTGTGCTCTCAGCTATCCACGCCGCCGCCGCCATCTTCCGCGACGAAGTCAATGACATCGACTGGCACCATAAGCTCCTCGGCCTCCCCGATGCCTCCTCAACATATTTCATCAGCCCGCACAACAGACGGTTGCTCGTCACCTTAACAGATCTCGGCATCATCGGCGCCGTGTCCCCGGCGGACGGCTCGATGGTGTGGCGGAGGGACTTGGTCGGGGATCAATCAGTGAATAATACAAGAATGATGACGATAAAAGGGGGCGAGTGGGTGGTCAGTATTTCAGGACCAGAGGTGGCGGCGTGGGATTCATTATCTGGGAAGAAGGTATGGGGGTTTGTAGAGGTGGAGGGTCACGTTTTGGATGCCATTCCAGAGGTGCCGGGGGCCGGCGTGGTGGGTGTCTTTGCGTTGGTGAAAAAAGGAGAGCAATACTTTGCTGTTCACTTGAATGGTGCGGACGGGTCGGTGGCGGCGAGGACGCCAATGAAGACTTCGCTAACGCCGAAGCGGATCACCACGATCAACAACAAAGCATATGTTGTCGCCGTGTCTGAAAGCTCTATTGAGGTCATCGTCATCGATGGTGCTACGGGCACAACCAGCGAGACTTTTATACTGTCATCTAGGGGTGATGGGAACCCGCATCTCCTGTACGTCGGGAGTGACTCTGATGCGCCGGTTCTTGTGTGGTCTCATGGGAGTGCGAACAAGCTGTTTGTCAACCATTTGGGCAGTCATGCGAAGACTGATATTACTCTTCCGGTCACTGCTACGCAGGTTGATGTCCATGCTACAGTGGATGCTGTGGGCAAGGCGTATATGGCTTTGCACACTCAATCGCGTTCTGGTAATTCGGCTGTTGTGTATGGGTTGGCAGGGAATGCCCTGAAGAAGTTGTATGAGTTGCCGAGCTTGCCTGGGCGTGGTACGTTTGATGCTATTGCGGTTGAGGGTGCTGCTTACATTGTTCGGATTACGGATACAGAGGTTCAAGTCTTTGATACCAAGTCTGCTGATGCTGTGGCTTCTTGGCCTATCAAATTACACTCTGACAAAGGAATTGTTTATAGTGCTTCTGACATCATCAAGACTGGCGATGGTCTTACTCTTGATACGGCAGCAGTTACTAGTGTTCAAGATTGGTCTTTCCTCCACAACGGTGCCGAGACTTGGACTCGTAACGAGGGTCTGTCGTCTGCTGTTGCTGCCACTCTGATCTCCGAGTCCAAACCCGAGGGTATTCTGAAGGTCCTTGATGAGGAGGCCCACAGTAACCCCGTTTCTGCCTATATGCATCGTGTTACCCGTCACCTCGAGGAGTTGTCTGGTCTCCCGGCGTACCTTTCTGCCATCCCCAGTCGTCTTTCTGAGGCCATCTATGGCAGCAAGTCTGGCGTTAACCCTATTTTTGGCTTCTCTAAGACTCTTGTGGTCGCCACTTCGCGTGGTCGTGTCTATGCTTTGGATACCGGGAATAGGGGTAGAATTATGTGGAGCAAGCAGATTGCTCCCTATGTTCCTGGCCAGAACTGGGCTATTACTGGTGTGTACTATAATAAAGCCGAGAAGGAAGTTACCGTTGTCGACAAGTCTGGCCAGCAGATAACTATGAGCAGTGAGACGGGTGAACTGTACAGAGCTGTCCCTTCCTCTGGTGCTGTTCTTCAGGGCTCCATCTATGATGCCAACTCTTCTTCTGTTATCACGGTGCTTGATGGTGGTTCGGTTTCTGTCTCGGCTCCTATTGTTTCTGATACTACTTATGTTGTCAAGGGTTCTGAAGGTCAGCTCAAGGGTATTACTGTCGGTGCCGATGGAAAGAACACTGAGATGTGGACTTTCTTCCCACCGGTTGGATCATCTATATTGAACGTCTACACTCGCCTTGCTCACGACCCTGTTGCTTCTATCGGCCGTGTGCTTGGTGACAGGAACGTACTTTACAAGTACCTCCAGCCCAACACTGCCATTGTCACCTACTACTCCGATATTGATTCGGCCCTAACTGTTGTCCTCTTAGACACTGTGTCAGGTCAGACTCTCTATTCTGCTACTCACATTGGCGTCGATGCGACCAAAGATATTGACTGTGTTGCCAGTGAGAACTGGTTTGCCTGTACCTTCTTCTCCCGTTACGCTGTTAACGATGGGACTTCTCGCCAACTGATGGGCCAACACCTTGTGATGACCGATCTCTATGAGTCCTCTACTCCCAATGATCGCGGCGTCTACAACTCTGACGAGACTTCTTCGTCTTTCGAGCCCGTCAATGTTCCCAATGCTATCTCTCTACCGTATGCCGTTTCCCAGGCCTACATCCTGAACACCCCTCTCAAGGCTCTTTCCGTTTCCCAGACCCTCCAGGGCATTACCCGGCGCCAGCTCCTTGCCTATGCCAAGGATCTCAATGCCGTCTTCGGACTCACCCGCGAGATGTTTGACCCCCGGCGCCCAGTCGGTAGGGATCCCACCAAAGATGAAATGGAGGCAGAGTCGTTGCCCAGATACCAGGCCAACATTGAGCTGGACCCCAAGATGACGATTTCACATGCGCGGGATATCCTGGGCATCAAGAAAATTCTGGCGGTTCCGACAAATATGGAGTCGACAAGCGTGGTGGTGGCTTACGGGGTGGATTTGTTCGGGACGAGAATTGCTCCGAGTCAGACATTTGATATCTTGGGAAAATCGTTTGACCGAGTTAGTCTGGTAGGGACTTGTGCGGCACTGTTGGCAGCCGTGGTTGTGCTCAAGCCGATGGTAAGTTTTATGCAGAATTACAAGACATGCATGAGTTTATGTTTACATGCTAACAAATTGTGTGCATAGGTTGCTAGGAAACAGATTGATACGGTATGGAAGATGTGAGATCTTGTGTGGTCTGGAAGCTTGTAGTTATGATTGTCCAACTTATAAAAATTATAAATATACAATAAAAAGAGGGTATCACATGTGACAAGTTGTCATTATTAATGTTATTTCTGAAGCTGAATCACCTGAATTTTGTGTTCTGACATGTTACATATTGCATCTATAACACTGGACACACATGTTACATTTTCAGCTATCGCCTACCTATCAGATAGTCCACAATATTTGTAGATCTTAGGCAAGGGGAATTCAGGCAAATGGACATTTCTGGTTATTGGATTGTAGATGATTGTGGATGCAGCCAATAATGGCAAGATATATACATAGTTTTAAAATTTGAAATTATAATTTTCATTTACTATATAAAATGTTTAGACAGTGTCCACTTCTCAAATAATAAGCACATGTCCAGTTGAGTGGACCTTTGTGGTGCATGTTTTAAAACACATCTAGTGACAAGCATCTTGTTGTGTCACACCCTGATATTTTCTTATGCCTGAGACAACAACAGTTGGGAGAAGTGAATAAAACAAGAACATAGTACCATTAACAAATATGTAACTGACAATATATACTATCTTAAAACACCAAAGTACCATACAGTAAGTATTATTGCAAATCGATGAATATGAATACCCCTTTAACAAAAGTTAAGTGGGCGGGCAAGCCATTGCCGGGGATGTATCGCGACCGGGACTTACCAAGACTTACTATGTAATTCATTTACCCAGTCTTGTCCAAACATCACCCTTACTTATTACTATATACAAAACGTATTTTATCCTTTTCCTGTCTGCCCTGTGCACAGCAATTAACTCAACATGACCCATCAAACACCTGCATCTCCTCGTTATACTGCATATACATCCCCCCTGTTGCCCGGCAAAAACTATAAGCCAGCGACAAAATCCTAGCACACCGCATCAATTTCATCGACGGCCGCTCCATCAACCTCTCGCTCTCTTCCATCGTATTGTTAAACCACCGCTCCGGAAAGTACCCCTGGGCAAACGGGAACCCGCGTAGCGCATAGTCGTCGGGGAGCGTCATAGACTGGTCGTTGGTGTGCGGGAAGCGCTGAGTAATGGTCTCAAGCGCCTTAGGGAACGCCTTGATTTGCGCCGACAGTGTACGGGCGATGACGGGCCAGTCGATGGCCTCGGAGACGACAGGGACGAGCTTGTGCTCGGCGAGATAGTGCAGGAAGACAAAGGTACAGTGGAGGAAAGAGAAGCAGATGGGATCCGAGGTCCCGTTGATAAAGCTGGACAGCGTTCGCTTGAACGTATCAAGGGCACAGGCGAAAACCACGGAGTCTCCATCCGGAGCGCCAATGAGAGTCTTCCCAGTATTGGTGAACTCGAGGAGAGCCGAAACATTGGACAGGGAAACGTATATACCAGACTCCAGCCACTTGAGGGCGTGTCTCGTGATGTCTTCGCGTAAGTAGCGGAAGAACTCGGTCTTGTAGTTTTCGAACTGGCCCAGGAGCGCTTGACGGTCAAAGTCTTTGCGGTTGGCCGTGAGGGAGCGGAAGAGGAGGCCCTGGATAGTGACAAAAGTGGCATCAACCTGCGAGACGCTAATGTGGCGTTTGACCTCGTTCTTGATGAGCGGGTCAATGAGCATCGAGATGGACTCTCGTGTCGGCGCAAAAGGCTCCTCAACGCAGAGAGATTTGCAATAGTAGAACAGCTGTGTCATGGGCTGGGGACGGGCCAAGATGGCAAGATGATGGTAAAGACGGCCGCAGTTGGGGACAAGCTCGAGAGTGGTCCGGTACCATGTTCGTGCAGAGCTCATCCAGACCTCGCGGGCGCCCCAGTCAGTGTCTTCCAGAGCCATGCGGTAGCGCGAGAGATCGCCGAGGCACTCGGCCCACACTTTGCGGTATGGGGTGATGGTTTCGTAGAGGAGAGTGACCATGCCATAGGCAATTGACAGGAAAGCGTTCATAAAATCGATAGTCTCGGACTGGTGCTTGCGCATAAACTCTAAAAAGGCATGGATGCCAAACTTCCACATACGGCTCGGCATGTTGTACTTTTCGGGCAGATTCCGGACCACCGGCGTGGCATACGGATGATTGGTAGCCAGGAAAAAGTCATGGTGTTCGAGCAAGAGCGAGTGATGCAGACTGTAGAGAGCCTGCCACTGCTCGGGCTTGAGCTTTTTGTTAATGATATCTGATTGGTAGACGGCGCGACACCGGGATTCTACAATGACGACCCCCGAATATATGCCTCTGATTTCATGCACAATCTGTTGTGGTGTTATTTCTGCTAGTTTCATCTGCGGCTCTTGTTTGTTGACTGGCGGCAGGTTCTCGTCGATCAACTTGGATGGGTCAGTCTCGGGTTCCTCGTTCTCCTCAGACTCGACCCGCCGGGATATTAGCCGGCCTACTGCTGTCGTTCCGGGTATGTCCATCCCGGCGGGTTTAATCGGTTCAAGCAATGTATCCATAGAGCGGTATGAGTCCCGTATATCTTGTATAGCAAGGGACCTGCATTGCAGCGGCTGTGAGACCACCACATCATATTTTGGCTCGGATTTAGGGTCCGATAAAAATAATTTAAAATTTTTCTCAGCACGAGGACTATAAGCAGTGTTAGTGTGTTGGATTCTAATCCCTGATTTTGCCTTAAT
The DNA here is from genome assembly GCA_002778035.1 of Ambrosiella xylebori. NCBI lineage: Eukaryota > Fungi > Ascomycota > Sordariomycetes > Microascales > Ceratocystidaceae > Ambrosiella > Ambrosiella xylebori. The sequence continues at coordinate 3,361,236 of PCDO01000002.1, forward strand.
AAAGCGAACCAGTTCGCCCAGTTCGCCCAGTTCGCATCTGTAATAGAATTTGTACGCTGGTAGTAGTCTCAATCGTGGGATCCCCCTAAAACTGCTACACTGAAGTTTTTGAAAAACAGATTGGAGAGAAAAAAAGCTTGATATTGCAGGCGACTTACCTCGAGTCAAATGCATGGTGTGCTTTTGAAGGTTGCATGACTTCAAATATACTGAAAAAGAGAATAGAACGCCAACATTTGGGTCTTAAATGATTCTGCAAATTCCAAATATTGTTGATAGTATGTGTAGGCCATAAAGTGTTTGAAATCAAGATCAAAATACAGATGCAGGTTTGGGGGTACTGTGAAATATATATATGTTTTTTTCATTTTCCCAACATTGCCTATTTAGGTTAGTCAGTCTTATTCTAAGACTATAATTTGGGGGAAAAAGTACAAGCTCAAAATCACTAACTTTAATATAGATATTGTGAGGGAAAAGGTGATTAAATTTGAATTTCTTATGAAGTTCTTTATAAGCTAGCTATACAACCCTAATTTGTGTGTATTAATCCCAATTATTCATCTCTTCGAGCGACTAGACAGTCATGTCATCCACAGGATGGGTATGAATACGAAGATTCCATTAAAAGGACTAGGAAAAGGTGGAATTAAGATTTCACGTAAAATTCTTTAACAGTTTAATAAAGATATCATATTAAATAAGGAAAGGCAAAACTAAGAGAAGGCTAAGGCTATGGAGGCCCCTTACATAACCTAAGATCGGTAATTCAATAATGGTGAGCCCGTCATCTACTGTGAAATACAAAGCTGATGCTACGGTTAGACATTAGTCTTTATAATATCATTACAAAAAAGGGCCATAGCTTATTTTATCTATACTATATTATTGGAGAACTATTTATATAGATAAAATCTGGAATCTTCTCTCGGTGTCCGAGTAGGTCTCGGTCTATTTTTAAATAGGACTCATATCACATCTTGATCAAAATAAATATTACAAGATCATTTGGGGTGGGATGTCAAAAATTGCCTCTGGCAGCTCAAGATAAGTACAACCCTGACACATACGAATTCAAATTTATAAATGCCTTTTTGTAACTGAAATTATCTTCCTTTTTAATTGGTCGATCCGGCTCGAGACTACGTGATGAACTGCAAAGATTCAGTCAAATGCTAGCAAAAAGTGGCATTTTGTGGTATTTTAGGAGGGTTCTGATCCGGAGTGAAGATGGCATCATCTGACAAATTAATACAATAGCAAGCAATACAAGGGAAATTTCCAGAATTGCAGCTAAACCGATGACTTCAATCACTGATAATCCTCCGTATGCTACTACTGTGTCATCTGGGATTGTCCTCATGTAAAAACGCTACATTATATGCATTATATAGTTACACTTAGAGAAGGCTCAGCCTGGAACAAACTACATCTGTGTTTATGGGCTTGTTCACAAGATGTCTTTCATGATCTAGTGGGTATAATCATTAAACCATAATTAGTTATAGTGATAGTCCAGGACTTGCTATTTGATAGTCTTGTATCTTTCAAGCCATATATTTTTATCCTTTGTGTAACAACTACACTTTGGTCATACAACTTGTTGACAGTTATCCAAAAAATAACATGCATACAGTTAGTCATGGTTGTTGCTATTTTAAGCTTTCCATCTTAAGGTGCATAGGATGTTTCTACGCTAACGTGTGATTCTGCCAAAGCCTACTTATAATACTCTGCTAGAATCAGAATTCCGTTATTCTCTCCTATCATAATGACGGCCTGAGTGTTATATATATATTTACGACATAAGATAATTTATAGACCGCTATGTAGCCATTCTAGTGTTTATTTTTGTCTAGTGTACTCATCAGAGTCTTGGCTGCTGTGAGACTCAGTCACATGTAAAGAAATCCAGTATCTGTATGGAAAGGCTCATGGGATGAAGGATAAATTGGATAAATATGAAAGTAAACCGGGCCGAAAGACATAAGATGGTGTCAACTGCTTTGCCATTGTTATCTATGTCCTAGTCATGGTCCTTAGTTACTAATAGCAAAGTGTGACATCTGTGTCTATGTGTCTATGTGTCTGTGTGTCTGTGGGGGGGAGAGACATCAGAATATTCAGAATAGAATGTTTGAAATATGATGACGACATTTCACTCGCATTCGTGATCATTTAATAACAAGAGGTTGTTAGTGGATGACAAGTTAGTGGAGAGCAATTTGATATTTTGATCTAGGGAATCTGCCTTAATGGCTACACATGTATATCCCATTTAAATCCAAGGCCCTAGATTCTACAACTGAGTGACAATTAATTGGAAATGGTTCCGCAGTTATTCCATATGCCAAGGTTCACATTTCAATGTTTCAACTAAGAAAATATCTACTAAGGAATTGTTCAAATGGGTAGAATTTCAATAGAAAAAACATGATATATATTCAAGTTCCAAGAGTTACACGAACATTACCGTGGCTAGTGGTAAGGGTATCTAACCCTATATGTACATATATTCTGTTTATCAGTAATTAGAACCCCTGTTTATATTTACAGAGGTTATTAGTCATCATTTTCCACTAACCTTGGCGTTTGTATGAAACCCTATCATAGATCTGGCTTTTAATGAGAATGAACACATTGAAATGATTATTTTAGATCTAAACTATAAATGCGGAACAACTAGGTTTCCCATACTATATCGTTTTGATCTGAAATGCAGGACATGGATGTATATAAAATCCACTGTTACCTGATGAGCGTGTCGTGATTTTCATTATATCCAGGTTATTTTGATGTGTTGCCCTAGGGGTCATGATTATTCATACACGTGTTGAGTAACTATATACAAAAGTCTGCCCTATAGCAGCATGCTTGTCAGCGACCATCCAGATAAATGGGTTCCACGTAGTCGGTCAAGGAGTCTCGACCGAAAATCCCCTAATGATATGGAGCCAACGAGAGTGTGGTTGCTTGGTTGCTTGTACATACATGTTTACCCCACTCTATTTGAGGACATCCTAGGACGAGCCAGTGCATGTCAACCATTTAAATAGGAGGTGGTCGTGAACGGTAATTTATGGGGTTGGTTTTGTTGGCGATTGGGAACTGTCGACTGAACAAGTGGATGTGTGCAGCCAGAGCGAGTTCTTGATGTACAATATCTACTGTATATATGCACAAGCACAATCAATTTTTTTTTTTTTCGTTTGGATATCTCTACGGTACCAGAGTCAGTGCAGACAGCGTTTGGACTGATCTGTATTTGTTTACACTTTTCGGCACATAAATGTATATATATGTACAGCGGATACGTTCACATATACGTGGCCCATGTAAATATGCACAACATATCTAAATATATAGCCAACCGCCCAAGATAAAAAGACAAATAATTCAATAGTGACAGCTGTAAATCAATATATACGCATTGTACGACTGTGATTATTGTGGTGATAACGGCATCTGCAGTTGCGGCTACTAGCAAGCGAGTGCCACGACATTTCGCGATGAAGCAAGGAGTATGAGAAGTAGGGAGATAAGGCAGGAGGATTGTAAGGTGAGAGTGGTGGAGGAAAAGGAATAATGAGTGACGGTGGTGAAGAATGGGCGGATAATGGGAGGGTTAGAGTGGGTTTGGGAGGATCACTAGGGAGAGAAAGAAGACCTTGTCCTGGTTAAACAATTAATTATGATGAAACTTGTGTATAAAAGTTAAATATCTATTGACTTATCTAGTTAGGCTTACTTCTGGGTAACTGAGATTCTCATTTGAGAATGGGTAGATTCTATACAGTCCCCATGTGTGCATGGGCCCTAGCATTGAAACACGAAGTGGCACGAGAGAAGTAGAAGGTACTTTGTGGTTCGGCCACGAGACTAATCAGGGATTGTACCTGTACATTTTCCTGGAATCTAGAGATTGTTCCTGAGCGTTGGCATGTCACTAAGTAGCATTCCACAAGTGAAGATAAATGAGAAAATACAGATGCAATGGGCAGAGTAATTGCTATGTTTTGTGGGTCTTGTGTATGCATTTAAGGTTGTATTTTGATTATTACCCATAGTTATTCCTCTTTCTTTGAAATTAAAGTTCGTCTATCATCAACCTTCTCGCTATTAATTGCGACTCAATTATCTGTCTCATGGCCCCTGGCAATAGTATTTAATTTGACTTCAATCCTTTGGGGAGGATATCGAAGGTAAAAATATGAGTTGGGCATTAAGTTATTGGGTTTTAGTTACCATAACAAGAACTTGTAAAAGTTGTTGGGTTCATCTTGTGATGATTTCAACCCAATGGTTTGAAAAAGCTTCTTTTTATATATACGACACGCCCCACGTATAATAAGACAGCCCTGTAACAGTATTCAAGGCTTCCGCCGCTGCTGTAAGACATCCACAATTCATACATATTTATATATTGTAAATATAGTAGACAACAGCCAACGTTGCTGCCAGCGCGGCAAAATCACCAAGTGAGTCTCTAGCCCAATAGTGGCGGTTTGGCAGCGAACAAAAAAAAAGAAAAAAAAAAAAAATCAAAGTAAATCCCTAAGAATGGCCCCCGTCACTTTGTCCCCATGCTGTCCCGAGCGCAGCTCTCTCATCCACACATTCACCCCCTGATTCCTTGCCCAACCGAACAAAAGAAAAACTCTCTCTTTTTTTCTTTTTGGTCTTCTTTCTGCCCATTCTTGTTTTTTGATTCGTCAACACCACGCTTGCTTGGTTGCTGATATCGTCATTTTTTGCTAGAGAATCATCTGTCTTGAAGAGAGGGAGAAGAAGGATTTTTTTCTTTTGAGACAGAGCACGTCGTTCGTTTTATTTCATTCATTTTTATTTTATTATTATTACTTGATTTTGTGGGAAAAGCAAAGCAAAAGCAGCGTGTGTTGTTTGGACTTGTTCGTTCTTTTTATTAATATTGTTATTTATTTATTAATTTTTTTTCTTTTCGTTCTGGCTCTATATAATCTGTTCGACTATCTGGAAAGCGGTGAAGAACAAGAACAAAAAAGAAAGAAGTCTTGTCCTGGAGGAGAGACGGAATATAAATATAATCACAGAAAAGACACCGACGCTGACAACGACACTGACATTGACAAAGACTACGAAGCGGAACTTGGAAAAGCTCGCGATACTTATGACGTTGGAACGGGATCTCTCGCAACAAATACAAGGCAACTACTGTATCGTATCTGTCGACTACTCGGACAGTATCTTGATATTGTCAACCTGTTCTCAGACCTTGTTTTTGACGCAAGTTGCCAGGGCCGATTGTGTTCACCATCTTTTTTGTGTTTCTCTCCTAGAGACGGACCATCTTAAAAGTTCCAGGCTTGATCAATGAGTGTGGCCGTCACGATAAAGAAAGACATTTGCAATTTTCCGACTTTTTGACGACAAAGAACGCGTCACTATATCAAATAGAAGAAAGAAGAAGAAAGAAAGAGAAACAAAAAACCATATATATATATATATATACACAATATGTCTTCAAAGACACTCTTGGCGGCAATGCTCGCGGCATCGTCAGCCGTGGTCTCAGCCGCCAACTGCTTCTCGTTAGAAGGCAGTTCCATGTGTGGAGCATGGTCTAGTGCCCAGGTCTCGCTCAATAACAGCCTGGCGTCAACATAGTGAGTTTTTTTTCTTTAGAGCATCATTACAAGTAATAAAATTTCTTTGTTTACTGATTGACTGAAAAGTTCCTTCATGTCCTTTGTCACAGACCGCGAGAGCTTCGACCGGGAAATATCCCAGTACCTCAACACCACCTGGATCAAGGAAAAGTAAGCCGGAGCCTACTTGATGCCCGAGACCGAGACACCTACTAGAAACAAGCTAACACTCGCCGTAAACAGATACACAAACCAGTTCGGCTGTTCAGATGTCGACTACAACAATGCCACCGAGTACTATGCCCGCTGGTCCCGGTCCACCATCTGCAGTGCCGTTGTGCAGATGTCGGCCTCGGAGTGCGGCGTCTCGGCTGACGATGCTATGCCGCTCTGCGCCACGTCTTGCGTATGTTATTTCTTGATCTAGTGTCCTACATAATCATTAACTAAACCCTCTTTATTCTAGGCCCAATTTGCCTCTAGCGAAGCCTATATCGTCGAGAACACCGGCCTTTGCACTAACGCCAGCTCCAACGCCATGAGCCTCATTAAGGCCGACTTTAACCTATGCGCCTCCACAGACGACACTCTCTCCGCTTCCTGTATATCTGGCTCCACCAACGAGGACGATAACTGCGGCTTCGGCGACTCCACCATCGGCCTCTGCTCCTACTGCGCAGCCGGCGGCATTAACTCTACCGACACCTGCTGCTACTCAGCTAATGCCTCTAATCGGTGCGCCAACGTCACCTTGCCCTCGGTCAGCGCTACCATGACCTTTGCGCTACCGACGGCCACGGAGACATCGGGTGCCTCATCTTCTAACGGCAAGTCTCATCTTTCCGGCGGGGCCATTGCCGGCATTGTCATCGGGTCCATTGCCGGTGCCCTTATCCTGGCGGGCCTCCTGTGGCTGTGTCTGGCCCTTTTGCGCCGCCGCCACCGCGGTAGCTCCAATGGCTCCATCTTCAACCAGCCGTCGCCCGCCCGCAAGGGGACCGCATCAATCCCCCCCATGTCACAACACGGCACTAAGGCTTCTCTCTCTGCTGTTGCCGCCACCCCGTTCACAGCCGGCGGAAAATATTCGTCGGCCCCGCCACCAGCGCAAGACTACAACGTGCTCCCCGGCGGGCGCATCGCGCGCATGTCTGCTCTTGAAGATCCTGTCGATGTGCCGTTGTCAAGTGCTTCTGGTAATGGCGGCCTCGGCGCCACGCCGATATCCTCCCACCGCCACCACCGCCGCATGAATGATCAGTCGTCGTCGGACGGTTTTCCCGAGTCGCCGGAGCCGCGCACAGCTATCCTACGCCCGGCGCCCCCAGCAGCGTCGCGGCGGCAGGCGTCGTTATCGAGTTCGTCGATGCTGAATAGCGACGAGCCGCATTCGCCAACAAGCGCAGGCGGCATGTCGTCGGCGACACACGGGGTGAGCAGCCAGCAGTCGGAGCAGCTGCCGTTTTTCAAAGATTACTATTCGGCGGATGACATTCACCCGGGGGATCGCGTGGCGGTGCTGTGGGCGTACCAGCCGCGGGCGGCGGACGAGTTTACGCTGGACCGCGGGGATATGGTCAAGGTGGTGGGCATCTGGGACGACGGGTGGGCGACAGGGATTATGATGGAGGAGACGGCGGAGGAGTGGGAGGCGCGGAGGGCGGCGCAGAGGGATAGCGGGGTGTCGAATGCGACGGTGCCGAGGGATACAACGCCACCGGTTAGCGGGGAGATTAAGGCGTTTCCATTGGTGTGTGTGTGTTTGCCGGAGAATTGGCGGAAGACGATTGAGGGGGATGTAGTGGGAGAGGCGGCGGGGGCGAGTAGGTAAAAGGGGTGGAGGAGATCCGTGGTGGATGGGTGTTTTCTTTTAGTCCTTTTTTCTTCTGACATGTTTTTTTTTTTCTGTGCTTGGAAATCTTGTTGTAATTGGTTTGATGTTTGACTATTGGTTTTTTTATTTTCTGGTGGCTTGTTTCCATGTATCATGGCTTCTTCCGGCCCCACCGGCCCGACCTCCGACCTCCGAGTTCCTGCCTCCCGAATCCATGAAGCTCTTGTTTAATGGATTGTTCCCTCTTCTCTGGTGGCTAACTTTGTTCATGATTGTTTTTACGCCATCATGATTTTTTCTTTTCGTCTGTCATTATCACAAGGATATCTCGACGTTTTGGTGGATTTATTCTTTTTGATACACATACAAGTCTTTTTTTCCTCCTTCGTTGACTTTTCATGGATTCACTTAGCCAGATTGTTGTTTTTTTCTTCTTTTCGCTTCTTGACGTTCTTTCCAATACCCATTCTGTCCAGCTACATGCTACTGTAATACATACACAAGATACACTACACGTGATATCAATATACCAATATATATGCAAAGAGGCTGTCCATACATCAAACATCATGCGCACCATCTTTACCCTGTCTCAAGTTGTCTCTATATCACGGGGAAGCATGAATGCATACACACTCACGGGCCATGTGACGTGGGAGGGAGGGCGTTAATGATGGTTTCACATGTAACAAGGCAGGCTTTTGGCTTTTTTACCTGAGATGCTGACTGATACTGCAGTGAGTCCATCTGTGAATATAACCAATCAACCAGCTAACCAACCACTCGGAACTGAACCCGTTGCTCGAGTCATACTATGTGCTGTGATGCGCCGGGAATGGAATATAGGGTTAGACCAGCAGGGTCGGTGAGATGTAGTTACACCGAAAACTCTAATAACTAACCCCAAACCGCATCCAGACTATGACGTTGTTTGCTGAGATGCCGTCGAAGCGCAATTCATCGTTTGGCTCGACATCATCTGAAAAATCCACTACCACTTATCCTCGTAATACCAAACTTACACCAAGTAATTTACAACCACAAAGCTACAACACGCCGTTATGATTGTTTAGTTTTATGCGATAAATAACGCTTTTATAATAACCACTAATTAAGTCATCCATCCATTCCGCCCCGCTCGCGACCGATTGTGTGCGCCTCGCTCGGCATTCTGCGATAGCCATCACCGCTACTCTTTCAACCTCGCGACTCAAACAATAAAAACAGCTCATATTCATACTCTTAATCTACACTCCACAATCACCATGGGCCAAGCCTTCTCAATAGCAACGCCCACCGCGGGCTCTGCCGGCATCGATGTTCCCGAAATGTACGAGTTCATATACGAGAAAAGCATGGGCAATGCTCAATTCATGAAGAGCATACGAGCGCGCCATGATGATGGCATCGTGCTAGTAAAGGCGCTGGTAAAGCCATATACGCCAATGCCACTAGACAAGTACAGCAACGAAATCATTCGTAAGTTGGCTGCATTGCTGTCATTGACCCCCACCTACGAACCCCACTCTCTTGCTAACATCATTGCTCCCCCGCCACAGGCCAACGGAATGCCCTTGCCAAGATCCCAAATGTCCTTGCCTTCCAACACATAATCGAAACCGAAACAAACGGCTACCTTATCCGGCCCTTTCTCTACAGCTCACTCTACGACCGACTCAGCACGCGGCCCTTCCTCGAAGATATTGAAAAGAAGTGGCTGGCCTTCCAGCTGTTGTGCGCCCTGCGCGACTGCCATACCAAAGACATATTCCATGGCGACATCAAGGCCCAGAATGTCCTAGTGACGTCATGGAATTGGCTCTACCTGACCGATTTCTCCTCGGCCTACAAGCCCACTGTCCTGCCCGAGGACAACCCGGCTGACTTTTCCTACTTTTTCGACACCTCAGGCAAGCGAACATGCTACGTGGCTCCCGAGCGGTTCTTGCCCGCAGGCGAGCCCGTGCCGGAAAACGCAAAGCTCGGCTGGGCCATGGACATCTTCAGCGTCGGCTGCGTCATTGCGCAAATGTTCCTGGAGACGGAGCTGTTTACCCTCAGCCAGCTGTACAAGTACAAGCGCGGCGAATACGACCCCGCCATCACGGCGCTGAGTTCCATCACCGACAAGGACGTCCGCGACATGATTGCGCACATGATCCAAATGGACCCGGAAAAGCGATATACTGCGGACTTGTACCTCGAGTTTTTCCGGGGTAAAGTGTTCCCCGACTACTTTTACACCTTCTTGCACCAGTACATGCAAGTCATGACTGATGTTTCGTCTCCCGTCGATAACTCGGGCCAGATTGTCCTCGAGTGCTATGATGAGAAGAAGAAGGATAACGACCATGTCAGCGAGCCCGACGACCGCATCGACCATGTGTGGAACGACCTGGACAAGATCAACTACTTTCTGAGCGGCAAGGATCGGGCAAGGCCGGGTGATGATGAGAAGGAGAAGGCGCCATTACCAGCCCCCCCTCTACTGGTCTCGTCTGACTGCCCGTCATCGTTGCTGGGCCTGACAGAGTTCCCCGTGCACTTGAACACTGCAAATCGGACACACACGCTTCAAGAGTCGACATCATTGATCAAGGAGGATGATGGTACGCTGATATTCCTCGACTTGGTGACGTCATCGTTGCGCAATACCCGGCGCGCCGCCGCTAGAGTCCGGGCCTGTGATGTCATTCTGGCCCTGTCCGAGCGACTCACCGACGAGTCCAAGCTTGATCGTGCTTTGCCGTACTTGGTGCAGCTGCTGATGGACGATGATGACCTCGTGATGTCGGCGGCTTTGCGCAGCATCACCGAGCTGGTCAAGACTGTTACGTCCATCACGCCCATTAACTCACACTTGTTTGTGGAATACCTCGTTCCCCGTATCCACCAGGCCTTGAAGCGCAACCCGTCAGTGCTGCTGCTGCGGGTGACGTATGCGGCCTGCATTGGCACACTGGCCACTACGGCAAGCCGCTTCCTGGAGATGGCGGCGACGCTGCAGTTGGCAGGCACGTCCTGGACCAAGGGGGACCCCGAGGTGGAGTCTGGCAACGACGATGACCAGGCGGCATTTGACGAGATGTTTGACAACATCCAGTCCCAGCTTTATGCCATCTTCGAACGGCATGCCAAGCTACTAGTGGAAGATGCCGACATGTATGTGCGCCGAGCTTTACTGACCTCAGTGCCGGATCTTGTCCTGTTTTTTGGGCCGGTCGAGTCCAACGACATCCTGCTGACACATCTGTATACTTATCTTAATGACAAGGATTGGATGCTCAAGTGTGCCTTCTTTGACACGGTGGTCGGCATTGCTGCGCTGATCGGGGCTACTGCACTGCAAGAGTTTCTGCTGCCCTTGATTCTGCAGGCCCTGGCGGACCCCGAGGAGTTCGTCGTCAAGTCGGCCATCCATGCACTGGCCCAGCTTGCCTCGCTGGGACTACTGTCTCGGACCAAGCTGTGGGAGCTTGTTGATGTCATCTCCCGCACTACGATGCACCCGAATCTGTGGATCCGACAGGCCTCGGCCGAGTTCATCTCGTCGGCTTGCCGATACATGTCGTATGCCGATGTGCAGTGCATTGTGGCCCCGGTCATCGATCCTTACATGAAGGTGTACATGGCGCCACGGCTGGCAGAGGTTGAGCTTCTGGACTTGCTCAAGAAGCCGCTGAGTCGCCCTGTTTTTGACCAGGCCGTGTCGTGGGCCACAAATACCGACAAGGGCCTCTTCTGGAAGTCTTTTCAAAAGCCCCGTGCCTCATCTTACTTGACTGTGCTGGGGGCCCATCAGGCTGTCCGAGGGACCATACCAACGGCCCTCTCGCGGGTCCCGATCAACGATGAAGATGAGCAGTGGATCTCCAAGTTGAGGAATCTCGGACTGGTGGCCGAGGACGAGCTCAAGCTGCTGGCCTTGCGCGAATTCATCTGGAGGTTTGCCCAGGCCAAGGCGTCGGGAGGCGGAACATCGGGCGTTTCGACACCGACAGTGAACTTTACCAAGAGTAGTTCGCTGATCGACTTGCACGACTTAGACATCATCCCTAAGACGGTCTTCTTTGATGATCCTGAAGAAGGTTCGAATCCTCAGAGCCCCCTGGTTGATGCAGGCCTTAAGTCGCCGTATACGATTGCGGATGCGCTGATGGATGCCTCGATGACCATTGATGACTCGACTAAACGTGGGAAGCAGGCAAACGGAGCAGTGTGTGCTGTGTCTCGCGATGGAGGCGGTGGCGGTGGCGGCGGTGACGGCCCGTCGTCGACAACAGGCCCAAGACAGGAACTTTGGGATAACAGTGACGCTGCTAGCATTTCATCGAACCGCCAGTTTCTGAGGCCCAAGACTAGCGCGCTGGCGCTGCTGGATCGGCGGGACAATAAGACGGCGGCGGAGACGGGAACTACGGAGATGAATGCTTTTGGTAAGGTTGAAGGGCCGTTTGCCCCGGCGGCTACTCCGATATTGGAGTCGGGATCGATTCCCGGGACCCCTGCCTTGGGCTCAGCAGCAACGGCAGTAACAACGGCAGCAGCGGCCACATCTTCCAAGGAGCCGGTCAACACTAGAAAGGTCATACACAGCTACAAGGGCGGCGACCCCAACATTCTCAAGATGCTCAAGTCGGTCTATCTGCAAAACTACCCCCATGATCTCGTTGATTTTGGCCCTTATGTGCCGGCCATCTCGTCGCGAAAAGGGATGCCGGTAGTCGGTGCACCGGGCACAAAATGGAAGCCGGGCAACAACCTGGTCGCCATGTTTTCAGAGCACACGGGGCCCATCAACAAGATTGCTGTATCTCCCGACCACAGATTCTTTGTGACTGCCAGCGATGACGGCACGGCCAAAGTCTGGGATTCGCAGCGGCTGGAACGCAACATTTCGCAGCGTTCGCGACAGACGTATCACCACCATGCGCTGGATTCGCATATTCTGGCCTTGTGCTTTGTTGAGGGCAGCCACTGCTTCGTCACGTGTGCCGACGACGGGTCGGTGCATGTGGTCCGGACCATCATTACGTCGGGCCGGTACGGCAAGCTCAAGAAGCTGCGTGAATTCCAGTTGCCCGCCGGCGAATACGTGGTGTGGTGCGAGCACCAGAAGATGGACATGGTGTCCACCCTGTTTATCGCGACCAACAAATCCCGGATCCTCGCCGTTGACCTGCGCGTCATGTCGGTCCTCTACGTCCTGGAGAACCCGATCCATCACGGCATGACGACGTGCTTCTGCATCGACCGCAAGCGTAATTGGCTGGCTGTCGGAACATCGCACGGCGTCATCGACCTCTGGGATCTCCGCTTCCGCATGCGGCTTAAGGCCTGGGGCATCCCTGGCAAGACGGCCATCCACCGCATCGCCCACCATCCTGCCCGTGGCCACGGCAAGTGGATTTGCGTGGCAGGCGGCACCGGGCATGGCGAGATCACAACCTGGGATATTGAACGTGGCGTCTGTAAGGAAATCTACCGCGTGGTGCCCCCGAACGGCCGGGAAGGGCCCAAGACGTATGAGGCGTGGGATGTTGACGAGGACAAGCCCGAGGGGATGCTCGGGCGGTTCGCCACTAACATCGAGCCGGCGGCGGATTCTGAAGGCGGTGGCAGTGACGCGGGAGTCCGCGCGGTGCTGGTCGGCACGGGGTTGTCGGCGGACGGCCGGGACATTAAGCATGCGTTTATGCTGACGGGCGGCTCTGACAAGAAGTTGCGCTTCTGGGACATGGCGGTGGCTGACAATTCGTTTGTGTACGCGGGGGGGGGTGCAGGCAATACGGAGGGGGAGGATGACGAGGTGCGCACCGAGTTCCGGGTGGAGGGCGGCATGGGGACGACGATTAACGTGGAGAGGGGGTTCCGGCGGGCGGGAGAGGGGAAAAAGGGGGGGCGGCAGCGGCAGCAGGGTGGGGGGCGGGGAAATTGGGTGGTGTCGGCGGAGCAGAGGGGATTGCTCAAGGGGCATTTGGACGGTGTGTTGGATTTGGCAATTTTGGATTTTCCGTATCCGATGTCGATTAGCGGGGATCGGATGGGCGTTGTTTTTGTGTTTCAGTAGCGGGGAGAGATGGGAGATTTTGTTTTAAAAAATGTAAAGGTTACTTTATTGAAATGAATCTGTTCGTGACGCTGAATTTCTAAACTGTCTTTGCCATGCCATTGACAACTACATAATGACGAAAGAAAAAGAAGATAAACCAAGTGAAAAAAAAGTATCGATAATACATATCTCATGAATACCAAATGCTCCGTCACTCGGTTGGCATACTACATAAACAACACGACTAGTCGCAGAAAATGCCAAGCTCATACGGCAATGACAAGTCAGGCCTCCCCAACTGCCTCCCCAACTGTCGGCATTGCCTCGTGCGGGACCTTCAGAAGATTATGATAGGATAGGTTCGAAGCAACATCTGCGTCCACTAGGCTTGGGCTCTGCCTACGTCCTGCCAGAGTTCCCATGAAAAACTGGCTATCCTCTTCTTTTCAGATGACGATTCCTGCTCTCCACCACCCATCAGTTTCCGCATCTCCTAGAATTTCAAGTACATGTTAACTAAATCTCCGTTAGGAAGTTCATCCGGAGCATCAGTGGAATGAGAAAACTCAAAAAAGTCTCCGAATTTGACTTGGACACTTCGAGTTCAGATTGACAGGTTCTCTGGTTCTTGGTGCAAAGTGTATTGATGAGCCGCCAAATCATCCATAAGACTTTCCAGAAATTTGTACTTTGCAGCTTGTATCGGTACAAGAATTCGAGGCCAATATAACCATCGTCATATAATGCATGGACCGTTGGGTCCAACAACATATTGCGCGAGTGGTCCACTCCATTCCGTATTGAATATCGAAAAGCTTGGCCCTCCGACGAGCTTGCAAAAACATTCACAGTACACAGAAACTCTCAGATCTTGGCCCTCGATGATATAATGTGAGTCACATTGAGGGGTGTACGAATCCATATAAGTAGAGACCATTTATAATCGCGCTTATTGACCTGATACAGCATGTTAGCTTCATCTACAGGTCGGTATGTTATTACTTACAGCTTCTGCTAAGCTTGTGCTTCTTGCTGATCCATTGCTGCTTATTCCATGCCTTTTGCTTTCCGACTGGTAGCCAAATCTCCAAAATAGATCCGCCGCTTGTTCCGCAATGGATTCAAGTTCGCTCATGGAAATGTTTCCATCGCCGAGGATATTGACATAAGAGCTGAACATCTGTTCTTCTTCGGCATCAATAAACGAGACTCCTTTTGATGGAAACAAAGATTTGCGTCTGTTTATTTCAACTTTGTCTGTTGGGGGAAACATGACGGTGCAAAATTCGGCTGGATGGCCTAGTTTTTGTGAAATCTGCTTGGCCGTTTCGTACTGTGAGTTGCACAGCACGGTATAATTATGCAGAAGTTCCAGCGCTACTTCTACCATTGATTCTGAGAACCGTGTAGGAGTTTCAATGGCCTTTGCCGAATCTTATGCAATAATTCGTCAAAATGTTCAATATTTTCCACCCTGTGCGAGAGTTCCGAAGATGAGAGATCTGATGATGATGACGGCATAGCTGTAGTGAAACAAGAACGTAATAAGTTCAAAAGTGAGAGAATATAAACTTGATCGATAAGAATCTCCAAGTTCTTGTCAAATCTAGCGATAGAAGATTCAAAAAGAAACTGAAAGGATAGCCAATAGCATTAGCGACTTGCACACGACAACTGGAGAGCTGACAACTGCTTGGAGATACGTACCAGTTGGTGGTAATCGGCAGACTTGGTTCGTTGCAATGATCGTTTGTATTGGCGTGCCGATAGCTTGAGAGAAACAAAAGGATAGAATGGCGAGGATAAAATCGTGGTCCACTACTAGATGATGTAGCAAATTTAGGGACGACTGACGAATTGCCAGAAACGGTAAAAGAGACATTCGAAAATGACGTCACCCTGCAGAGGCCGAGAAAGAATGTGTCTGTGTGTTGCATTCTTGGAATGTGGGGTCAACTAGTGACAGTATGTAGACTGTAGACGATTAAAATAACATAAAACAAGCTTAATATTATATCTCTCGATAAGTTCAAGGTTATCGAGATGGTTCAGTCGCCAATAACAAAAGTTCTGTTGATGTTGTCGATATTTTGGAGGTTCTGTTAGCCTTGACTGCTGTTCTGGCAAAACTGAAATGCTGAAGACCATTATTTTCACATGAGTTAGGGTTATGATTTTCCCCTAGCTAGCTGACAGCCAAGTTGTAATTCCTAAAAAGGCAAGTTTTAACTACTCATTAAGGCCTAGCCTGGTTTCAACTTCAATCACCTTTAGATAACAACCAATTACGCCCACTATTATTTTCAACTTGATGCACAAATAAATCCTTTATATTCAAGAAACAAAAACCAACCGATCAAATCAACTAAAAAAAAAATGGCATCTCAGCATCATTATGACATAGCCGCCCATTCAACCACCTCAAGTGCACACATAACCAACACTAAAGTACTTGGTAAAATCCACACTACATAACTCTGGAACAACACTTTGCTCATCACGCCTTCAAAAACATTGTTGATCTGACAAATCTGCGCCAACTGCAGCGCGCTCGGAGCGCCAACCAGCAAGAAACAAACAATGACAAAAATCGGATCGTCAAGAATGGACACTGGTACATACTTGGCAAACAAGGCCAAAATGGGCGCCATGATGACTGTGGGCAGCAGCATTCTCGCAAACAAGCACGCCACCAATAACTTGCCCCCAAACTCCTCCTCCTCTAGGTCACTCATAGATATGTTCTGGGTGTTGCGGGCCAGATTGGCGCCGAGGATGACCAGGATGAGCGGGACGGCGACACCTCCAGTTGACTTGATGGCTGATGAGACAGAGTTGTTGATAAAAGAACCCTCAGCGAAGAACAGGTGTTGGAGAGACGGAACTGACGCGACAATGATGGCAAACAGCATAGCCCATAGCGGCGGATTCATGAATTCGTAGACACCCTTCAGAAAACGGACAACATATGTGGTCATTTTGGCCAACCGCGTCATCGGCTCAGTAGTCTGACGATAGGCCGTGTTGAAAGAACCGGGACGCTCCAGCGAAGAAGACTCTCCAGCTAAAAGAGGTCTCTGAGAGTCATTAGACCATTTATGCACAGGATACTCCTCGTCATCAGTGAATTCGGGGGATGCCTCTGTCGAATTAGCCACCGTCGTCGATCCCGAAACTCTACCTTCCTCTTCTTGGAACTCGGAAGCATACTCGGGGTAGCTATTCTTGGGCGCCAACAACACATGGTATCCCCACGACCAGCGGACCAGCTGACCCAGCTGCTGGAAAATCAAGAGATACAGGATGCCCCGGGCGCCAACGTCATCATCATTGTCATTGGGAATGCGATCCCAGTGGAGGCCTTTGAGCGTTTGTGAGAGAGAAAGTACTAGAGAAATTGGGAGAGAGTTGGAGTTGCCAAAGACGCCCATGGCAATGACAAAGTTTGTTGCGCGTCTGTTGAAGCCAAAGGCGCAAGCGATGAGACGGGACGCTGACCACGAGACGAAGGTCATGATAACAAAGATGACGGGTATGATGGAGAGCGATGTAAGTTTATCGGGATTTAACTGGGAGGCTAGCTTGTTGAAAATTAGACACGGCGTAAAGAGCATCATGTTGAGATTGGCCAGGAACTTTTGCTGCTCAGCATCGAAGTGACCGAGGCGGGCGATAATGTAACCGGGCAGAGAAACGCAAACGACTTCCATGACTGCAGAGAGGACAAGGAAGGCAAGATGCCAGAAGTCGGGGTGCGAGGAGTGGCCTCCGGAACCGTCGTTAAGGGTGGCCAGAAGTATTGCCGGGGATTGATAGACTAAAGCCATAACGAGGGGAGGGGTATTGCAGATATCGAAGGAGAATTAAAGAAGATCGAAGATAGAGAACAAAAAACAAGAAAGGAAAGAAAAAGGAAAATATGGATAGGATGATGCTATTTAGATGGATTAGGCGATATACCCTTAGGAAACCCGCCTGCAGGATCGAAAATTTTTAGAGATAACGACGTTTCTCTCCAGAAATAAAAAATAAGGTTAATTGTGAAGTCGTAACAGTCAATTCATCTCTCAACCCAACTAGAGAAAAATCAGGTGATGGAGACCCAAGGTTGACAAAAAAGGGAAAGTGAAAATGTATATAGGCAGGCTGAAATCAGTGATAAAAGAAAGAACACGCGTACGTATAAATAGAAATGGAAATGGAAATTGCAAAAGAAAAAAAACGAACAAAGGGAAGCTACCTGCCGACAGTTCAGCTCGTGTAAATTTTGTATGAATCGGCCCTGCTGAATCAGGAAGCTGCACGTTGTGTAAGGAATTGGAAGCAAGATGTCACAGATCGGCGTCTAGAAATGCGGGTTTTTTTAATGGTTGACGATGATTTTCTCAATTGACGATGGAAGAAAGAAAAAAGACAAGACAAGAAACAAGCCTTTGTTTCAAACTTTTTTTCCTTATTATTTCATTTATTTTTACCCGATTGACCTGTGCGTCGCCACCACTACGTACCTAAATACCTGCTTGCTTAATTGAATATATAATCTCAATTCCTAATCCCACTTCACATCCGATAACGTTTATTTCCATTTTATCTCCCTGATATCATGCATCCTGGATATATTATCACCATTCCTCTTTTCTGACATCCACATCAGTCACATTTTTCATCCACCATCAAGTCAATTCCAGTAACACAGGCAGGGACAAACATATGGACAAACACCTGTTTGACACATATTTATCTTATTCAGCCCCAACATGCAATTTGCCTAACCAACCTAAGATGTCGCCTCTTTCCCTCTGAATCCTCTTCCGCCAAGACGCACAGCCGCATCGTTGTCCCAAGGTGGAAACGTTGCGTCACTAGCCAGTTAGATTCTGGAATACTGGCACGTTTCCACGTTCCAAATGCACAGATTAACTCTCGCAGTTTGACAGACCCTAACGTATTTAATTAAATGTATCTTACATAGTTTGATGTCATAAAATAAAGACACTGTCTATGGCAAAAAGATTGTGATGCTTTAAAGCACAAAAGGAAAAGAAATAAAATCTATCAGAAACAAATTACAGAAAACCCAACACTGTACCTTTTTGGTATCTAGCTTCAACAAAACACAAAGAAAAAAAATAATGATTCATTTACAACATCACTCCTTTTTTCCCCTTTCCTTCTTTCACCATCCAATTTGTAGTCTTTTTACTCCGCCTCATCATCAGTATCCGGAGGTCTAGGAGTCCCCTTGGGCGATGACAACCACTCAATGTGT
Organism: Ambrosiella xylebori; assembly: GCA_002778035.1. NCBI lineage: Eukaryota > Fungi > Ascomycota > Sordariomycetes > Microascales > Ceratocystidaceae > Ambrosiella > Ambrosiella xylebori. Next base: position 3,380,018 of record PCDO01000002.1, read on the forward strand.
CTCAACCGTCTTCTCGCCTCTCTTTCCTTCATTTCCTTCTTGGTCATCTTCTTCTTCTTGCGCGCCCGGAACTTCAACTCACCATTATCCTCCGCACCCGACACAACCGTGCTCGGAACCGTCGACGGCGCAGCCGAAGGCATCGCCGACGTGTTAGTTGATCCATTATCCTCAAAGCGCTCGGCGGAAATGACCGTCTTGCCTTTCTGAGTCATACGACCATCAGCAATATGCCACTGCTCAGAGCAAAGGGCACCGACAAATTCTTCGTTATGAGAAATAAGAATGACACCACCCTTGAAGTCACGAATTGCCACAGCCAGACCACCTAGAGAGTCTCTGTCCAAGAAGTTGGTAGGCTCATCGAGAACCAGCAAGTGCGGGTTGTTCCACATGGCACCAGCAATGACAACCTTGACCTTTTGACCCCCAGACAGCGAGCCAATTTCGTTGTGGTTGGCAATCTCTGGGTCAAGACCCAAATCTTGGAAGTGCTGCGAGATGACCGATGGCTGGAGCTCACGGTAACCCAACCCCTCTCTGGACGCCTCATGGTCATCAAATTCCTGGACCAGCTTGCCAAAACCAAGCTCCTCAAGCTTCTCGCGGACAACATGAGTGTTGTGCTTGGGCATCAGACCACGCCATTTGATCTCATACTGGAACGTCTTCTTGTACTTCTGACGACCAACGAGAGCCTCGACTTGGCGAGGAGACGGGAAACCAAGATCAATAGGCTTGTCCATCTGCGTCTGCTCCTCAGGAGTCAACTGCCGAGTCTGTTTCATGTGTACCTCACGGTCATCACCGTGCTGGTAACGCCACTGAAGGTACTGGTTGGGTGTTTTCTCTAGGTGCATCTCGACATGTTCGAGAGCGTGCTGCTTGATGTAACCAATACGCAGATTTGGGTGCTTCTCAACCTTGCCCGAGGTGGGCTTAACCTCTCCAGTGAGCATCTTAATGAGAGTGGACTTACCCGCACCATTAGGACCAATGATGGCGACACGGGATGAAAGGGTCAGCTGGCAGGAGACATTGCTGAGAGAGGGTTTAGGCGCATTGGGGTATTGGTAGGTAGCGTCGGTCATGCGGATGATGGCACGGGTGTTGGATTTGACCCCAGTCAGAATACCCGGAGAAGGGAACTTGAACTGAACATGAGAGGCCGACAGAGTGTAGTAAGATTTGGCTTCTGGACGGACCTTGACAAAGGCTGCCAAGTTACCATGGTAAAGAGCTAGCTTCTTGTTGGCCTCGTAGTGGTAGATATCGGTGGTGACATTGTCTAGGAAACCAGAGTCGTGGGAAACAATTAGCGACGTAATGTCAGGGTGGGTGATAAGATAGTTCTCAAGCCATTTAACATTGGCGACATCCAAATGGTTAGTAGGCTCATCCAACAACAGGACATCGGCCTTCTGAAGCATGGCACGGGCTAGAGCCAGCTTCATCTTCCAACCTCCAGACAGAGATCCAACAGGTTGGCTCTGACGACCCTCGAGACCTGAAGTAAAACCAAACTCTTCCAGAACCTCAACGACACGGTCGCGACCCTCGGCGGCAATTTCAGGGTCCTTCATAACGAACTCCAGAATAGAGATGTCAGCATCCTCGCCTTGGTTGTGTTCGACGTAGCAGGTACGGAGGACATCCTGAGGAGGGAAACCCTCAAGCTTGCCCCCGGCAATGGCCTTCATCAGCGTAGACTTGCCAGCACCATTGCGGCCGCAAAGGCCGTAGCGGTGACCCTTGAGCAGACGAATATTGGTATGAGAAAGCAAAAGCATACCACCGTACGCGAGCGAAAAGTTGGCATTAACAATCTCGACGGCTCCATCTTCATCTTGAGGAGGACCACCGTTCTTGAGGTGGTCCTTGGCCACGTAGTGCTCCTGAATGGCATTGGCAACATCCTCCGCAGCGGGAGTCAGTTCCTTCAGGTACGGAGCAATGACATGCTTTATACGCTCAAGCTGGCGGTGATTGACGTCCTCAGCAACCTGGGCACACATGTAAGGACCAACGAGTTTGTAACCCTCACTTTGGGCAACCAGAGTACCAGTCTTGCGGAGCTCAGCCTCGACAAGTTTGGAAACATCAGCTGAAGTAGTGCGTTCAACAATGTTTTTATCATCGCCCATGGCCTTGTGAATGGTGTCCAAGCAGCGCTGAGCCAGCTCACGAACCTCGGGAAGAGAAGCACGATCCACAACGTTCTTGACACCGGGTTGCAGTTTGGGAAGGAAAGTACGAGCTTCAATGGGATCGTGGACTAGCTTGGTCAAGTTCTCAGTGACAACGACGGTCTGGCGCAAAACTTCCTGAGGAGTTGAGGGATTGTTGAGGGAGCGCTCGAGGAAGGGAGTCAGGAGAGCAAGGACGGGCGAAGTGACAACGGCAACAAAAGTAGTCATGGATAAGGCATGAATAGCCTTCTGAAGAGTGGCAGCAGATGGATGCTCCATGGAGTTGAGCAACAGAGGAATGCGAGAAGCGACGTCGTCGTTAGAGAGAAGAGTAGTGATAGATTGCATGGCACTGACGGCAACACGGGAGACTTCAGCCTTGAGATCGTGCATGCCATCCTCGACGATGGGAATCAGTTCAGCAAGGTGGGCACCCATAGCCTCACGGAGGATATCCTTTTCATCAGAAACTTCTTTAGAAACACCGATTTCCATCTTTGCCTTATCGGCCATCTTTTGCAGTAGTATATAGGCACCGACGGTACCCTGCCACTTACCCGTCTTCTTAGACAGATAACGGATCAAGGCGGGCAAGAGACCGACCACCATAGCCTCGGGACCGAGGTTGTTGTATAGAGCGTCAATACCGTATTGGGCAGCCTCGCGGACCACAGCGCCCTTGTCAGCGAGGGCGTCGAGCGCTAAGTTTACGACGCCGCCATCCTGAATCAAAAGTAGAACCTCGGAGATGCGCAACTTGGGCGGAAACCGCTCAAAGATGGCACCGAGAAGGTTCTGGGCACTCTCTCTGCGAAGACCAGACTTCTTATCGTTAGCCGCCTTCTTAATTTCGGCGAGGATGCCGTACTTGGACAGACCAATATAGCCGACAGAGTTGAGGAGATTGCAAAGAGCGTAGCAGGCATCAATAGAGATCTGCGAAGTTTGGGCTTCGAAGACGGTGGTCAGGATGGAGGAGATCTCGGCTTGTGAGGGTATGGGACCAGCGCCGGTGCCGATCATGATGGACTTTCCAGGGACAAAAACGGGAGCAGCCATTGTGGATAGAGTTAAGAGAATTGTTGGCAAGAGTGGAGATGAGTATAGAATTTAGAGGCAACAAGTGCCTTTGATATATAGAGGCCTAGATAGCAAAAGGATATATGTTAGCTGGCGGAGTCTTGAACATGTGATTATGATAATCATAGTGGGGAGAAGTGAGAATCAGTGAAGTCTGGAATGGAGCAGGGCTTGCAGCCGTAATAATGGAGCCGGAGAGAAGCGAGTGACGTACAAAGACCGTTTTCTCTAGAGAAGTAGTCCTGCCGGATTTTCTCTTGGTCACTATATAAGAAACGGCTAGATTGAAATGTCTAGATCACCGTGAATTATTCTTCGTATAGAACGATGATGATTCAATCGCAGCCTTCTTCTGCGGTGAAGAATCAGGAAAAGGGACAAAGAAAAAAAAGGAAAATTATATATTGGTTCGCCAGTAAATCTCTGCTAGGCTAAGAAAAATTCACATGGGAACGGCTCTTTTTTTTCGTCCTTTCTGTAAACAGTTAAAAGGGCAGGGAATATTTCCCCCTGGCACAAGAATAAAAAATCTTCATTTTTTAGGCTTTGACAGAAGGTGCCAACGCTGTTATTTCCCCAAGAAGGGTTGATGAAAATGGCAAAGGATCTCGAGAAGGATCCGATAAGAGATGCGGCTCCGAGAATGATAAGAAATTGGGGTTGTACGACGTCAAAAAGGAGGGGTCCAATGTCGTGGAAGGGGGTTTAACCGTATTGAGACGAAGTTTCAATGCAATGGTAAATGAACATGAATGAGAGTGAGATATAAAAAGAGAGAGCTTAGACAATGAGATATTAGTTGATATGTGGTTACATTTTATCTGGATCATTCGCGATTTTTTTGCTGAGGGCATAGATTTGGTAGAATTGGACATAGAAAAACAAGGCTTACATTTAGCCTCGGGACAGGTTCCCAACTTGTATGTGATGACAGATCATTCCTTTTTGTTATTCAACGTGATACACATACTCGACAGAACCAACTATATAGAAATTACGCTTCATATTATTTCCAATAAAACAATCACATGATCTGATTCGACTTTTTGTTTCTCCATATGGCATTCTATCATGGAAAACACGACTGAAAACGCACATCTACTTTCACGACCATCATCCTCTTCTTCCCGGTCATCAACATCATCCTTGGAGGATCTCGGTAACGAGGATTATATTTCGTCTACTCGTTTAACACGATATCCAAAGGCTAAACATCCCGCTCATTCACCCAATCCATTCCAAGCAGCGGCCAGCTGCGACACAGAAAATGACACCGAAGACGAGACAAACTCGGACCATGAGATTACTGAGCGGCAATTTCAGGATCGGGATCTTGCAGAAATATTTCAATCCCCAACAAAAGCCACACGCAGCCGGACAAGATGTCTGTTAATGGTCATTGGCTCCGTAGTTGCCATTTGGATTGTGGTATCCATCGTTGGCTTCTTTGCTTTTCAAAAATATAAACAGCCGCCACTAACGGGAAAGTCCCCTCCATGGTACCCGACACCCCGTGGCGGCACTGCCAAAACGTGGCAACAAAGCTACAAAAAGGCACAAGAGATGGTGTCCAAGATGACGCTCGCTGAAAAGGTGAATGTGACGACGGGCACAGGGTGGAGCATGGGGCTTGCGGTGGGAAATACGGCGCCAGCAATAGGCGTGGGTTTCCCGCAGTTAGCATTGCAGGATGGACCGTTAGGGATCCGTTTCACCGAGAACGCAACGGCGTTCCCGGCGGGCATCACAGCAGGGGCTACCTGGAGCCGGGAGCTGATGTATGCCCGGGGGAAAGCCCATGGACTCGAGGCGAGACTCAAAGGAATCAATGTTTTATTGTCTCCGTGTGTGGGGCCACTCGGAAAGGCTCCAGCCGGTGGCCGCAATTGGGAGGGCTTTGGAGCAGACCCATATCTGCAGGGCATTTCCGGAGCGGAGACGATCAAGGGCATCCAATCTGAACACGTAATGGCAGTGGTGAAGCATTTTGTGGGAAATGAACAAGAGCATTTCCGGCAATCCTATGAATGGGGCCTTCCAAATGCTTTGTCTTCAAATATCGACGAACGGACTATTCAGGAGCTGTACGCATGGCCATTTCTGGATGCCATCAAAGCTGGAGTTGCCGGAATCATGTGTTCATATAACATGATTAACAATTCTTATGCTTGTGGGAACTCCAAACTGATGAATGGAATCCTGAAAGACGAGATGGGCTTTCAGGGCTTTGTGGTCTCGGACTGGTTGGCGCAGCGGAGTGGAGTGGCTTCGGCACTTGCAGGGCTAGATATGACGATGCCGGGTGACGGTCTCGGATGGATGGACGGCAAGTCTCTATGGGGTTCCGAGTTGACCAAGGCGGTTCTCAACGGGAGTGTCCCAATGGAACGCATAAACGATATGGTTACGCGGATTATCGCGGCTTGGTACCAGTTGGGGCAAGACAACACGACATTATTTGATCGGAAGGGGCCCAACTTTTCGTCGTGGACGGATAAAAAGATGGGAATTTTGGCACCGGGAAGTTCGACTCCGCAAGAGACAGCCGAGGTAAACAAATTTGTGGACGCCCAAAGAGACCACAAGGTATTGGCGCGGAAGATTGCGGCTGAGGGCACTGTATTGTTGATGAATGACGGGATCTTGCCTTTGCGAAGAGACGGAAGCTATGGCAGTAGAAGCAAGATGGGAAAGCGGCATGGGGGAACCGTGAAGATTGGAATCTTTGGGGAGGATGCTGGTCCTGGAAATGGGCCGAATTTTTGTCCGGACCAGGGATGTAACACGGGGACTTTGGGCTCCGGATGGGGCAGTGGGGCAGTCAATTTTCCGTTTTTAGTCACGCCGATTGAAGCATTGAAACGAGAGTTTTCCGGCAATGTTGAGATCACTGAGTCTCTGAGTAACTTTGTGGACTTGGACCTCCTCACTAATCAAGACATTTGCATCGTTTTTGGTAACGCTGACGGTGGCGAGGGCTTCATATCTTCCGGAGGCATCCGCGGCGACCGCAACGACCTGTTCCTGCAACAAGGTGCCGACCGCCTTGTTAGAGACGTTATACGTGGTTGTGGAAAGGGCCAAGGCAAAACTGTTGTCGTCATTCATGCTATTGGGCCTGTCGTCATGGAAAGGTGGATCGAAGAGCCCGGGCTGTCAGCCATCCTCTTTGCCAATCTTCCGGGCGAAGAAAGCGGGGACGCCTTGGTTGATATATTGTTTGGTGATGTGAACCCGAGTGGGAAGCTTCCGTTCACCATCGGGAAGGACATGGCGGATTACGGGCTAGGGGGGCAGGTGATGTATCTGCCAAATAGCGTGGTGCCGCAGATAGATTTTGATGAGGGAGTTTTTGTGGATTATCGGTGGTTTGACAAGAGGGGAATTGAGCCAAGGTTTGATTTTGGCTTCGGCTTGAGTTACACAACATTTGAATTTTCAGGATTGGCAGTGGAGAGAGTCAAAGAAAAGAGCGAATGGCCAGCGGAGAGACCAGAGGGTATCGAGGCGCCCAAGTATCCGGAGGATATTCCAGACGTCCGCGAGGGACTAGCGCCAGAGGGCTTTGTCAAGATGGAAAAGTACATCTATCCGTACATCAAGAGCCCAGATGATATCCAGAAGGGCGCCTATCCATACCCAGAGGGCTACCACAAAAAACAGCCAGTGTCTCCGGTGGGTGGTGACGAAGGCGGAAACCCCGACCTGTGGACTGTGCATGCTAGGATTACTGTTAATGTCAAAAACACGGGGATAACTGTTGGGAAAGCAGTTGCTCAGTTGTACGTCGAGTATCCGGAGGTCAAAGGGGTAGAGTTCCCGGTGAGGGTTCTCCGGGGGTTCCATAAGGTGTCGGTCGAGCCGGGGAAGACAGAGAAGGTAACCTTTGAATTAACGCGGAGGGATTTGAGTTGGTGGGATGTAAAAAAGGGATGTTGGAGGATGGCAGCTGAGGGAAGTTATGGAATTGGCGTCGGGGCCAGTTCGAGGCAGATCGCGGTGAAGGGAGTTTACTAGAAAAGAAGTGAAACTAGTATGTTAAATGTATATTAGAAACAATGTTTATCTAACTCAAAATGAAAAAAAGTGTATCGTCATTACTATCGTAAGTCATAAAAGAAAAAGAAGACAAGACAAAATATAAAACGACAACATCACCGTCTCGAGCATTTCCCTCTTCATTTTGGTCGTGTCTCACCGGACTGCCTCCGGGACTCTATATAATCATTACTTTCCAACTCCGGACACACAATCCCGAGGCTCCCCAGCCATCCAACAGCCGAAACAGCAGCAAAAACGCCAAAGGCAATAATGGATCCTTTCGGGTCTCGGTTGACGGCAAAGGAGAAGATGGAGCCGGCGATGAGAGGGCCGACGGCTCGCCCGGCGGCAGACAGGGATTGGGCGGCGCCGTTGAGGGTACCGAGGGTGCTAGGGGTGGCAGAGTTGTTGATCTAGAAAATAGGACAAAAGAAAAACAGCGGCTGGTTAGTGATAGCTTCTTATTTTGGTAATTGCGTGTTGGGAAGACAGGTTGAGATTTGTCTGGGAAAGTGGTAAAAGTATGATTATGTAATCAACACTTACAAGTAACAAGACACAGCTCAAGCCTCCAACGACAAAAATGTTGCGCGCAATAAGAATGGCCGTAATTTCAGAGTACGTGACGACATTCTGCCAGACAATTGGTCCCTTTCCGGCCGCAGGCGACGCCGGTGGGTCTAAATATCCAACACACGGCATCAAAGCGAAGCAGGCGGCGATTCCCGAGATGGCAAAACGGTAGGTGCGGATGTTTCCGTATTCACATTTGATGGATTCGAAGACGGTGGCCTGGAAGAGCATGGTGGCAACGCCGGCGATAGAGAGGAGGAGGCCAATGGTAGTGGGGGGCAGCTGGCGGCCGGCGGGGGGCGCGGCGGCGGTAAATATGGGGTAGAGGGTTTGGAAGACGACGTTGGCGAGCTGGAAGATGAAGTAGGAAGCCAGTAAGAGGATCGTGGTCTTGGTCCAGAGGGGCTTTATGGGGTGTGATGATGAGGAGGCGGTGGCGCCCGGGTAGTGGCGATGTGACGGGATGTGTCCCCAGAGAAGCCTTTGCACGCGGTACGGAAGGATGCCAATGATACAGTGGCGTCTCTGGGGCCATTTAGTCTTGGGTTCCTTGAAGAAGACCGAAACGGTAACGATGGTCATGGCTAGAATTATTGCCGAGACAATGTTTGGCGCCGCATATGGATAGTGTGAGGAGAATTTGCCGGCAAATAATCCGCCCATTGCGGGCCCGGTAATGGAGCCAAGCGAGTACACAATGGGCAACCACGTAAAGACCCGCGACTGGTTGGAGCGGTCGGTTAGTTCGCCAAGAACAGTGGGGAAAACAGCAGCATTCCCGTTCAGGAGGCCCATGAGGGTCTGGAAGGCGACGGCCTGCGGGAAGGTGGTGGAGAAGCCAAAGGCGACGACGGAAACGAGGAGGCCGAGGGAGCCGAGAAGGAGGACGGGTTTCCGGCCGATGTGGTCAGAGAGGGCGCCCCAGAGGTAGCTGCTGAAGAGCTGGGCAAGGGCGAAGGCAGAGGCGAGGATTCCGAGGGAGACGGGGAGGGTATCGGGGGTTATGGATGGGAAGGAGGAGAGCATGGCGGGGAGGTAGGGCGTGAGGGAATTAAGAGTTGTCTGTTCGGAGATGGAGAGGAGGAAGAGGATGAAGAGCTGGGTGTAAGGGAGCGGAGTGTGGGTACTAGATGAGGTTGAAGAGGAGTTGGATGTTGAGGAGGAAGAGTGAGAAGGAGAGAGTGGGTGAGTTTGATAGGTGTGTTTGGAGGAAGGGAGGAGAGGTTGGCGGAGGCTGGAATCGGGAGTTGAAGAAGTCATTTTGCCAGTGAGCCGGTGGCTCTATAGGGTAAAAAGTGATGTGGACGTCTTCAAATAGTGAATGCTGGTAAAAAAAAAGAAGGATAGATCCAAATTTTGAAAAAAATTATGAATTTGTCTCAACGACATCAAAAGTGATCACTAATAAATTTGGGAAATTACAAGCACGCATAAGAAATTGTAAGCGCTCTCGGGATTAATTATGACAAACAATATAAAAGTGCAGAGAACAAAAATGTAAGCTACGATAATCTTACTATAAACAACTTTATCGCCTCAGAGCACACCATTCTTATACAAACCAGTTCCTGCTGTCTCCCGATATTACACAAATCATCCTACTTACCAACCCGCATTACATACCCTCTTATTGGCCCATTCCTTTAGGGTTGTCTGTGACCCTGGCCAATCTCTGTCTCTACTGTGGACGACATGTTATTAATCTAATAGCACCAGGCTTATCGACAATGGGGGATCTAGGAGCAGTAACGGACTATTGGATGGAGAGGGAAAATAGAGTTTGTGTTTGTGTGGGCAGAGTTATATCTACATCGCAAAGGAGGTGGGTTTGACATAAGGGATGTGAGGGGTTAATAGTGATGGTTGTCGAACTTGGTGAAATAGTAACGGAGATAAAGATGTAGATTAGAGGTTTTGGGGATTATAAAAGGGTTTGCGGAGTGATTGTGGTGTGAAGTTTTTGGAGAGTTGTAGAAATATGCGCGCTTAATTAATCAGCTTGTGTTGTTAATCTTGATTGACAACCCTATTATACTTTAAAGGAGTTCCTGGTATGGCGGATTTCAAGCCCAAGAACCATATTACATCTATTGTACTAGATATATTTAATCACGACACCGCCGCTCCACCCGCCACCTCATAACATCTCCACTCCAGTGTCGCCAAGCATCCAACTAAATATTTACATACACATACATACTTGTTTACCACCAAATCTTCAGTTTTGTATCCTGTCATCCGTCGCTATCGTCTCACGTCTGCATGGCGTCATCCTGCAATGCAGTCCAAGGCCATGTGAACATCTACAATGACGATAGGCCGATAGCAGCTGCAGAATCAGTGGGCAAAAGACTGGGTTCGGGAGGAGAAGGAGAAGGAGAGGTAAAGGTCTAGGTAGCGATTGGTGATGTGATGATGGATGGATGGGAGTGGTGTACATATGTAGGTATGCATGTATATAACATGCACCGTGGTTTTTTCTCCCTTTACAGATGAAAAGAAAAAGAAAAATGGAATAAAAGTATGAGAATCTATCAGTTAGCTCGAGACTCAATATATATGTATCATCAAGACCGATTTACTCAAGGCGGACATACTCGGTCAAATCACGACATATCAAGACTCACGCATAAAAATTTAAAGTAGACTTGTTGTTTTCAGGGTTATCTTACCAAGATACTAAATCACAAATCACAATAACGGAGTAAATAAGGTGCCTGGTTTGTCACTTGGGATGAGTGGTGCCAACGCACAATCACACAGAGATGGTGGGTTGCGTTCCCTGAGGACAAAAAACCGGGAAGGAATCCGGGGTTCCAGAGAAGAGGATATGGCCGAGCCGGGGAGGAAAGAGAGAAGGCAAAAAACAAGTGACTGACTACGAACTTTGATAGCAGAAACTGTGCATGTATATACGTAAATGTTGACATGTGTGATTACATATATTCCTTGATATCGCTTTAGGCCAAAGATCAACGTCAGTCAGTAACTGTGGATAGACAAGATGCTGTTCACCATGGTCACCGTCATTTCTGTCTACTTTTACGGAGTATGGCTCACCGACTTTCTCCACTTTTGATCCCTGACCGGCATATGGATGACAGCCAGAGCGAGCAGGAGCGACTATCTAAATGGAACAAATATTTACATCACAGACGCAGACAAATCCTAATGTTTGATTTGCAGCAGCGATGGATGGATGAACAAAGACTAGAGTGAAGGATGAGAAGAAGAGAGGGATTGGCGCGGCGGTGGTTGTGAGTGGGGCTGGGGAGTTGAGGCTGGCATTTTGAGAAGAGACAAGAACAAGACTGTGGGTCGAAGAAGACTGAATATAAGTAAGTAGGGCGAACGGAGGCGGTGGTGGCGAGCGTCAAAAGTGTGATTCATTTGTCGATTCATGCCTGACTGGAGTTGGTCGGGCCTGACAGGTGATAGGACTAGGGCTGATTGAAACCCTGTGGCTATAAAATGTGCAAACTGAGGGCCTAAAATCCGTCTTTGGGTTTTATCCTGCTTGAATGAGTTTAGAAACCGTAGTCTAGCTTGAGCCTGTCTTGAGAAAAAAGAAGAAAAAAGAAAACTGGGCTTACCGCCTAATGGCCAGCAGCGCCTCCCGCAATTCTTTGTTGATGCCCAACCCAACTAATCAACCAACTAACTACCTTGCATGAAGACTATAAAAAAAGGATTACCATGAATTCAGCTGTGTATAAATATGTACATAGTTATTTAGTGTACAGCTTCAAGGTCTACCGGCCTATAAACCAACGAAAGCGAGCGAGCGCATAATGGTCGCCAGTCTGTGGTTGGAATGGTTCATGGGTGATGTATCCGTGCTTTCGCACACATGTTCATGCCATGAAATGGCTGGGATCGGATTTTAGCTATACATTTACTTGGTGGCTTTACATGGGAAAGACTAAAGGAAAGAAGAAAAAAACGTGGAAAATATTCTATATAGCAACCAAAATCAGATAGCATTGTCTCTTCGGGTATGAACATCTATGCCCAATCACCAGTAAGGCTAAGTCCAAGCCTTCTTCACCACCAGCCCCATTTTCTGTTTCTCTTTCTTTCGTCGTCGTGTTCAGTGTATTGTAATCTTTGTATGAATCACGAATCCCGCCATTGTATGTTTCATTACACCAACCTCTTTTTCTTTCTCCCTTTCTTAGCGGCAACGCTAGATCAAATCCCACTCTATTGTTTTTTTTTTGTTTTTTCTCCCAAAGGAACAAAGCCATTCAATAGGATCTACCGAGACGCATCAATAAAATAAATTATATCTTTTTTTTTCTTTCTTTTCTGCTTCGGGCAAGTCATCTACTGATATGACCCAAGAGACCAGCGTCAATGTCACCGCCTTGAACTCGATCCAATCTTCCCACCAGATCAAATCAGCTTGTGTTGGCGATATATAATCGACACACTGGGATTGACCCGTGATACTTTGGCTTTTCTTTTGTTGTAGTATTTCTTTCTCTCTTTTCTGATGGTTGTGCTGATTTTGCATCACAGTCTGCATTTCCATCATTAAGCATCATCGTCATCATCGTCGTTTGTTCTTTTCGTATTTGTTTCTTATTTCTTTTTTTTTATACTTTTGTTGTCTCGTCGTTTACACTACCTGTCACTTTGTTGCTTTGCTTTGCATATACACTTTTTATTTATTTTGTTTACTTTGTTTGTTTTCCTTATATCTTCGATACCTGTTTCTATTTCTAGCAACTGCTTCGTCTGTCCGACATCACGAAATCACGCTTACATCAATACTTGCCCCTCCCGCTTCTTTGCAGCCGAGTCTGCATCTCGCTTCCGCCTCAATATAGCAACTGCTGTCTCTCCTGCGTGACCCTCCCTCCCATCTTTTCCTGACACCCAAGCTCGCCGTCTCCCTTCTGCTTGCACATATAACTGACCATGTTCCTCCGCCGCTTCGTTTCCACCACCGAGCGCGCTCGGCACCCCCCGCGCTCTCGCTCCCCATCGCCCCCCCGTGTCAAACGCATAGAGATGCAAAACATGCCTGAACCCTCCGAGGAGCTCCGTGCTGCCTCCCGCCACGCTTCCTACTCCGCTGCATACCCCGACGGCCCGGACCCCGAGCAGCTCAAGGACCGCCTGACCCGCGCCGTCTCCGAGAACATCAACTTTCAACCCGCGCTGCCTATGCCTGAGGAAGGCGTCGTTGGCTTTGATGAGCTCAAGGAACGCAATGAGCAACAGCGGCAGCAGCTCGGATACGAGAACTCAGACGTGCCCATTGCCCGGCTTTCCTTTGTTGGCATGCCGTCGCCACCAGCCTCGCGCCCTGTGTCCCAAAACATGACAGGCCAAAAATACTACCAGAATCACCATAGTTCGCCGCAGTCCGAGTCTGAAGATAACTCTGATGGTCTCTCTATCCATACCACGGCAACGTCCATGGCCTCCGAGTACTCTCCCGCCGCTGCTTCTGCGAGCCTCAAGACCGCCAACAAGAAGCAGCGTCCGACCCCGAGCCCCGTTGTCCGTCGCTCTGGTGTCTACTCCTCTTCGTCCATCAACCGCCGCACCCGCTCCGCCGGTGGGCCCTCTCCTTCTGCCAACATAACCCGCATTCCGCAGCGCCGCGTCCTAACCATCCAGGTCCGTCATCCCCAGTCGCCAGGTAAGTCCCGGTTGTCCGAAGTGTACAGTCCTACTGAGGCCGCACCGGGCTCGCGCATGCTGGCACGACAGAGACGGCTGTCGGGGGTCACCTCACCGCCGATTACGGAGGAGGAATTTGCGCAGCTGCAGGTGGAGAATGAGCACAGCAATGCGGCGTTGAACGCGACGCTGGAGGAGCTGGACATTGTCAAGACGGAGCTCGCGCGTATAAAGAGACGTGCCCGGCAGGAGATCCGAGCGGCAGCCAAAGAGCGTGAGTATGTGGCCGAGGATCTGGCTGATACACGGGAGGAGCTCAAGGCGCTCAAGGAAGACTTTGATCTGCTGGAGCAAGATGCCGACCGCGACTATGCCACCGCGACGCAGTTGCACAAGCGCCTCAAGAAGCAGACGACGGCCTTTGCTGCGCTTCAGAAGCAGGTCGCTGAGCGTGAAGAGGCTGTTAAGAACCTCGAAATTGACGCTGCCGAGAAGGACCGGCTCATGTCTGAAGTCTCGGAAACCCATGAGCAGCTGCAGATGCTGCAGGCCGAGCTCGCCGAGAAGAAGAAGAAGCTGGAGCTTGCCGAGGACCCCGAGCATTCGAACACGCTGTGGGGCATGAAGGCTGCAGCGCTGATTGAGATGCTGGCCAAGCTGGAGATTGAGAACAAGGGGTTGGCGCAGGAGCGGGACTTTTCCACCGAGGCCCGGTCGCATGCTGAGCGCATGCTGGCGTCGTACAAGGCCCGCACGGCCGATCAGCAGAGCAAGATTGCTGAGCTGGAGTCGTCCACGTCGGTCCTCAACTCCATCGTGCTCCGCCTCGAGACTGCCATTGCCAACACGGCCAAGGAACTTGGTGCCACTTCCGAGTCCAAGACGGCCCTAGAGACTGAGCTTGCCAATATCAAGTCGGAGCTTGCGACTACCAAAGAAAAGATGGCTGTGTTCCCGACTAAGGAACAGGAGGCTGCAGCTGAGGAGGAGATGGAGGCGAGTGCCGCGACAGCTGTTGAGCTAGAGGCTCAGGTGACCGAGCTGACGGCGGCCCTCGATGACGAACAGGCCAATGTCGACAAGCTGCAGAATGAACTCGAGACTCTAGCCGAGGATACGGCTAAGAAAGAGGCCGCTATGGCTGCGGAGCTCGACAAGGCGAAGGAGACGCTGGCTGCGATGGAGTCGGAGCGGGTGGAGCTCAAGGCCATGTTGGACTTTGCTCGTGAGGAGGCCGACCGGATGAATGTCCGCGCGTTCAACATTGACGGAGAACGCGGAGATGCGCAGGCCGATGTCGAGCGTATCAGCAAAGAAAAGGAGGCCGTTGAGAAGGAGCTGGCCGAAGCCAAGGATAAGATCTCATCACTCGAGGCTGCCGCCGACAAGGCTAAGAATGGTGATGCCGCGGTGCAAATCACCATTTTAACGCAGGCCAACGAGTCGCTTGAGGTGCAGCGGGATGCCTTTGAGACCCAGCTGGCTGAGGCGACGGCCCGTGTGCAGCAGCTGGAGTATGATTGGATCAATGCCAACGGGCAGATTGCGTCACTACAGGCGGAGCTCGGGGCGATGACGGCGCATGTGGCGTTGCTGGAATTGGAGGAGGTGCACTACAAGGTGCAGATTGAATCGCTGAGCGACCGGATTGCCAAGGATCGGAGCCGGAAGGATAAACATCATTCGTCATCGTCGTCAGGGTCGGTGATTGGTGGGCCGGCAAAGAAGGCAACGTTGAAGGCAGGGAGGAATGAAGAGTTGATTATTGTGCGGAATGCCGGAGGGGATAAGGGATCGATGTAAGTATTTGGGGAGAGAGAAATTCTCTTTGTGAAGATGACCCGTGGCTAACAACCCTATTGTGTTAAACAGATATTCAAGAAAGGAATGTTCAGGCCGGCACCGAGGGCATCGTAGCCGGAGTCCAAGACGACGGGATTAGAATGAGTGATGGAGTTGGTCTACTTTTTTTTCTTTGTTGCAATTATGATTATGGGTTGACGATGATGGTTATGATGTTTTGATGTTGTGGTGATTGGATTTGGAGGAAAAGATGTCATCATTCTGCCGTCACTCGTTGTTTTTATCTTGATACCAGTTTTTTTCTTTTATCTTCTCTTAAATACAAATAAATTTACCTTTGTTTCCTCATAATAACGTTTGCCTTGATGATATGTCGTTAAACTGTTTGTAAGTCGAGAAAGGAACCACTAACACGAATAATTACACAACGACCCACTTTTTACTCGAGGACTTTCCTCTTTCTTGCCCTATCGCGATAAGGACCACACATGGCATACTTTTCCGATCAAGTGACGTCGGCTATCAAAGCACGCAGATATATATAAAGTGCATTTTCTGGGCCAATTTACATAATCTAATTAATTTGCATATTTCTATTGATCTTCTGTTAATTTCATTATTTCAATCTATTTTCACACAAACATCATGGACAGCGACGATGAATACATTAATATTCTCCCTAGTTCCAACAAGAACCAGGCCTTTGGAGTCCCCATCTCTACCTCGTCTTTTCCTTCCTCTTCCGTTTCTCTCCCCACCGTAACCATCATTCTCGCCGACCTCCTCATCCCCGGCCGCGGCCCCCCCACTGCCAACGCTGCCATCGTTATCCAAGGCAAACTAATTGCCTGGGTAGGCCCCTCCTCGCAAGTCCCCGCCAAATGGACCTCGGTAACTCCCCCACCCCTAACCGTCCACGTCCCCGTCGCCATGCCCGGCCTCTGGGATACCCACGTGCACTTTGGCGCCGGTGGTGAAAAGGAAGCAGAATTGGACCCGATGCTGGGGATGATTACGCAGCATCCGGCGGCCACGGGGGCCCGGTTGGCCCGCGGGTGCTGGGAGGCGATTCAGCGCGGATACACGTCGATGCGGGATCTCGCGGGGTTCGGGTGTGAGTTGGCACAGGCGATTGAGGACGGGACGATTGTCGGGCCGAATATTTATAGTGCGGGGGCGGCCATTTCGCAGACGGCTGGGCATGGGGATGTCTTCGTGTTGCCGGCAGGGGATACGTTGTTGCATAATGGGGTGGGCAATTTGGCTAGTGGGCATTTAGGGACAGGGGGATGCATTATGGTGGACGGGGTGGATGAGTGTCGGCGAGCAGCCCGGTTGCAGATTCGCCGGGGGGCCAAATGTCTGAAGGTGATGGCATCGGGGGGCGTCCTGTCGCGGGATGATAATCCGCTGTATGCGCAGTTTTCGCTTGAGGAGATAAAGACGATTGTGGAAGAAGGGCGGAGGATGGGGCGGAATGTGGCGGCGCATGCTCATGGAAAACCAGGGATTCTCCAGGCGATTGAGGCTGGAGTGTCGACGATTGAGCATGGGACTTTTGCCGACGATGAGTGTCTGCAGAAAATGAAGGATAAGGGAATCATCTACATTCCGACCCGGACGATTGTCGAGAACCTCCGCATGGGCGGCGGCAAGGGGATCCCGGCGGAGTCGTGGGAAAAAGCGCAACTCTGTGAAAAGTACCATCTCAAAGCGTACCAGGCGGCGATTGAAAAGGGCGTCAAAATCTCTCTCGGCACCGACACGCCCCCCGGGTTCAACATGGCAATAGAGCTTGAGTATGCGGTCAAAGCGGGGATGACGCCGCTGCAGGCAATTGAGGCGGCGACGGCGGTGGGGCCAGAGACTGTGGGGGCGATGGCTGGGCAGACGGGGCAGATTCGCGAGGGGTTTGAGGCGGATATTTTGGGGGTTTTGGCGGATCCGTTGGGGGATGTGAGGGTTTTGCAGGAGGGAGAGAATATTAAGTGGGTGTGGAAGGGGGGAAGGTTGTTTAAGGGGCCGGGGGTGGGGCCATGGGGGCCGTTGGAGTTTGTGCTGTGAGAGTGGGAGAGACAGCAGACGGAGTAATTGATCTTTGTTGATAGACCAAATCAAACATGAAATTTCTCCCAAAAATTCGCGGCCCGCTTAAATGTTTGGTACTGTACATATTCATGCCACTTCTACCTTAATATAACAATTGCTGTCTTGTAAAACATTGATACATGTTGACTAACACTCTGCCTTGACCTGTATTATTCCAATATGCCTAAGGCGCTTTGCATCCAACTCGAACCTAGCCCTGTCACCATTGATGTCTAAAAGTACAATGAAGGCTGCCGTGTACTATCCATCATTCCGCTTTCTCTCTCCTCGCATGCAGTAATCACTCACCAAATGGTAGAAATCCGTGCATTAGAAGTGAAGTTGATACTAGCTTTGTAGCCAACATATAAAAAATCAGCATCGCCAGAAGGATTCATAAACAGGGGCCAAAAAAAACCCCGCCTGTTGGTTGCTTCTGTGAAAACAGCAGTAGAGTCACACACGGATTGCAACCCCAAAATGTATACCTAGCCCTCCTCTGGCAGTCCATCACAACTACCACTGCTATTCAGAATATCTGCCAAAAGTTCACGCTGGTTGCTGGAACTGTGTCCTCCTATGCTCGTCTGTCGGAGAATTTCAGACTTGCCGCAGGTAAATTTGCACCGCCCAGGCAATCCTCTTTTCATCAGAGGCCATCGACGCTGCGAAAGTCAGGATATTCCGTTTCCTGTTCTGCATGGGTCTGAATAAGCCTTTGCATATCGGCTACAGAAAACTGCTCGGTGTTTTCATCGCCTTAATGAAACAGAGTGTTGTCTGCTTGCACCACCTAGAAGAGACCAGGCATTCCGATGAATACTACTAGGAACTTGACGTCTCGGGAAACCTGCTTTTCAAGCTCATAGTTATTGATGCGGGTATCGGTATATATATCCACGACGTCCTATTTTCTCTGAAACGGCTTCATCATCTTTACGGAAACTCACTCTGTGTTTTCTTTGGAGATCTTCCATTGAGATGGCAAGACCTCCATCGTATGATTACATTGCAAGCACCGGTTAGGTTATATTGCACGATCTACTAGATAGCACACCATCTCCACTATATCGTCTTCCAGTCGGCTCTTGAGGCCATGTCGGCTCTTGTAGCTTAGAAACACTTCAATTATCGAGTACAAGCCTTTCCTGATCTCCTCTGCTACTTCTTGCTCAGCTTACTTGCCTTTGGGACTTCGGTAAAAGCCCTGGTATAACTCCATTCTGAGGGCATGCTCATAGAGTCCGGATTACTAACGCCAAGTTAGTTGAGGGTATTCTCTTGATTAGAGATGAGGTTTTATATACTACCTTTGAACGGCTTGGACTTTATCACTTCCGACAACATATCAACAGGCACAAGATCGATATACTTTGTGACTGGATTTATGGGAGCGTTGAAAAGCTTGTTTCGTAGAAAGTTAATAATAATTCGACGTAGAAGATGATTCTCTGTGCGGGCATATCCCAACGTCTCAGTATAGTGACTGGGACATACTTGCTAGCCTCGTATGGAAGTCAGAGACACGGCTAGGCATCATAGTTGCGCATGTTGTCGGGCACAGTTGACACATCGGAGCCATACGCATGTTGTGCTAGAATCATGGCTGATAATTTCTCCGTCTATGTCATAATTCCTCTGTAGTTATGAGTCTGCTACATCCGTAGTGCGCGGCTGCCTTTAGGTTTCCCGTAACATATATAAATACTGCAATACGACATCCACGGCCAGAACTAATTCTGTATAACGTTCTTCGCCAGCCAGGATGGTCTTTTCAGGCACTGGAGGTAGCCACAGCCTGAGATGCTGAAACAACCGGCCTAAAAGTGCATGTTTTGGATTTCTGGTCACATTGACTGGTGGTGTTGTGCTGTAGGGTGTCGGTTCTGCTTTTGCTGTGGCTACGCGATGATGCGTTGGAGCGGTGAATTTTTTGAGAAGATGCATAAGACCAGTGATCCTGTATTCTTTGCTTTTTGTTCTTCTTCTTCTCTTTCTTCTTATCTTTTATTTTGGATTTTGCGCTTGTTTCTTTGTCTTGGTAACGGTATCAGACAATATAGATCGTGAGTCTGCAATATTACAGTAATTTCATGACAGAAGTAGAGCGCAAGTCTTGATTTGGGGTGGTTTCAAGAGGAAACACGAAATGATGCTTCTATAGATATATAAGAAATATTGTCACCAAAGTACTAGCCGTCATTGAAGTCAACTCTTTATTTGATAATCAGAGGTTACATGCGTATGATTGGGGGTATTAGAAAAGGATCACAAATAGCCGACACTTATATGGTCATAGATTTTATTCAGGCTGTACATACACACGCACTCAAATGTTTCCAAGGACTATAAATTCTCCTAGCTTATGATGCGTTCACCGATTTATTATAACTCGGCCTGTGCTACGTCTTTACATCATTGCTTTCCATCACCATGGCGTCGGACTATAAAGTGTATATTAGAATTGATTTAGGCATTACTTACTCAGGAATTGGCTGCTACTCAAGCCGAAACCCAAATTCCATTTATCAGATTCAGTCCTGGCCTGGCATGAAATCAAATAAGCCCAAGGTGCCCATTGTGTTGTGATACAGAGACAGTTCGAACGAAGATCCCTTGTGGGAATATAAAATGACATCTGGACGCTAATACTTCTGAGGTTGCCAAATACTTTAAACTATGAGCATAGTCTCTAAATCTTACCAAATTTAGATGGACACTGACTGTGGTTTATCACCCGCTTATCACAGACTTCGATCCAGAGGTTAAAGCCAACTCACCTTGGAAAGCTCTGCCAGTGCAGCTAGCTGGAAAAGCCCCCAACTAACTAGCTACAACATTCAACCGAAAGCTCGTGAAAGAGTTCTACTCCCAAGTCCTCACGTCACAGAACCTCCTCAAGGGTAGGCCGGATATCCTCGTCATAGTTGCTGTTCCTACTCCTTGGGGCTTTCAGGCCTATCAGCTCATCCGCGCCTGTATATAGCGTGTATTTGAAGTCAAGGTGCCAATGCATAACACTATTGCCGTCGGCAAGACCATCTGCGCCTGCACTGATATCAAGTACAGCATGACAAGTGCTCCAGACTCTTATGGCGACTTTGTCGCCATTGATGCAGGCTGCGGAACAACAGAGACCGTCGCTTTTAACATGTTTGAGTTTAGCAATTGGTACAATGAATATAAGAATTCTAGCTATATATTTATGGGATCAGCAAATATTGACAAGCAGTTCATTTCTTTTGTGGGAGAAATGGAGCTGGTTGCTGGTGGTCACTTGACATAGCTTCAAGAGGACATAACCAAGGTAATATGTGTAAGAACATGAAGCTAAGATTGACCACATAATGATAATATTAATAACATTATATGCTTTAGTATCTGTACCCAAAACCAAGATTATAGCCTTAGATAAATGAGTCTTTTAGTGGTATAGAAAGCAATGAAGACGAACAGTCCTCTGAAAAACTAAACCTATTTGCAACTACAACACCGCGTCTCATCAACCCCATCATCAAATAAGCTTTTGACAATGTTTGCATCGTCATGAACTGTCCCACCATACGAGCACGCAATGCACTACCCATACGCTGCGTCCTCGTCGGCAGCCTTTTCCTCAACCCATGTCCCCCATGTTCCTCAACAACGACGACCGAATCGTCCACCCGGAGCACGCCTAGTCTACCACGCTGCGTGGAGCTATCCGCGTTAGCAAATAAAACATATTCCCAAAGAGCCCCCATTGGACTATCCCGACCAGCCTCGGGTTCCGTGCTTTGAGGCCGCCGCGGAAAGAGTGGGGGCCCGTATTGGGCCAGTTATTCAATCGGGAGCTTAACACGTAAAATATAGCCAGGATTGTAGAGCAGGGAGAGCCGATTCCCATGCTATACGAACACCGTTTTGAATATCTTGTAAGCCCCGAGGAGATATCTGATACCGTTTGCCTTGAGATATTCAAACCCCAGACTAAAAGGATTGTACTACAAAAAAAAGCCGGGCCAGTTAAGCGCTATATGAAGAAGTAGGTTGTTCCCAAAACTTACAAGAGGCTGTTTTCTTTTCGAGAAAAAGATAGATTTCACATAGTTTTAGTCAACGCTAAAGTTGCTGGGGTATGTGATAGACAACAATTACAAGATTAAGTCGCGATATCAGGTCGAGTTGGGTGGGAAAGGCTCAGGTAAGTGTACTTGAATATTTCAAGATGGCTACAGCCATTCGCATTGTGATAATGACTGACTGAAATCTCAATTAGGAGCACAATATCCAGAGTTCAAGATTTAACTGTAACGTTAGAGGTTGGCATGTTGCATATAGATGTAGAATCTTAACTATGAGAAAGCATAATCACTGCCAGTGAGTTCAGTTGGTTCCATTTTTGGTAATGTTAAATAGTAGTAGATGCACATTATGACGAATGCCAGGATATCTCTCGGGGTTATTTCATCAAAGATTTCCTATGCTTAAAATTATTGTGACTATATATTCAAGAGAACTAGGCTTTTATTTAAACGTGTTTTCCCTCAAACTATGAACCGTGTTCAGATGTCTCTTTGAAGGTGCAATATCTCCACCAAGCCCCAAAGTCATGTCCCTGCATTGCAACATCAATGATCACAAGGACCTAAATGCTTGAGAGGGACTAGCTACTGCGATTCTTCATGCAGTAGTGTCCTCAGTTTAGTCAATCACCATCTGACAATTCATAGATATGGGAATCTTGTGTGGTGGTACAGAAGCAATAGTAGCTGGTGATATTGAATACATCAGGAGCATTTTTAGACGCCCAAGTTCAAATGTATCCCTAGCTACTTGCTATCACCACTGAGATTCAAGAAATCGGCCAGGAAATTGACTTTAGGAGCGATATCAGTTTCCTCCGGGATTTGACTATGTGAAAACTCCACAAAAACCTCACGTGGGTATGCCTGCACCGTCCACGCTACCCGCCCAAGGTCATCATCAATCTGTCGGGCCTTTGCCAAGGTAGCGTTCTGCTCGGCATGTCTTTCCACTAACCGTTGGATATCGGCTCCGGAAAGCGGCACACTGTCATCATCGTCATCTGTGGGAACTAGCGAGTCTTGGACTCGTACTATCTGGAATAGGCCCGGTAGTCCCATGAACAGAAAACGAACTTTGATGTCCTTGGAAGTCATTTCGTCAAGATTGTAGTCGTCAATTTTGGTGCCTGTGGCGACGTCGCAAATTGTCCAGTTATGAAATTTCTGCAAGAAATTTACAGGGGCATATTCAATTTCATTTCCGTCATTATCTGTAGCGAGTTTCCAGGTTGTCGGTGTGAAATTCTCCATGCGGATGCTGCATTGTAGGACTTCATTTAGCTTGATCGCTATGTTTACCACGGTCTGAATCTCTTTGATAATTGAGTCTTCTCGCTCTCGGAAAATACCAGAACCCCGTTTTTCATACTCTATTAATGGCCCAAGCAAAGAGTAGAGTTCGTCGGTAAGTTCGGCTGAAACCTTTTGCTTGGCATCCTCTGCCTTTGGGCATTGATAAAAGCCCTGGTACAGCTCCATTCTGAGGGAACGCTCGTAGAGTCCAGCTTACAAATTCCAAGTTAGTTGAGGGTATTCTCTTGATTAGAGATGAGGTTTTATATACTACCTTTGAACGGCTTGGACTTTATCACTTCCGGTAACACATCAGCAAGCATAAGATCTATATCCTTTGTGATTGGACACACTGGTGCTTCAAATAGTTTTTCACGGAGAAAATCCATGATTACTCGGGATAAGAGATGCGGTCCGGTCCAGGAATATTTCAAAGTCTGCCTATAATTGGAGACACTGCGAACTCTTTCGCGCAAGTCAGACACGCCTAACCCCTCAAAATCTTGGATCTGCTGAAACTCGCGGTCATTTTTGGTGCTGTATTCGTGTTGCTTTAGGATCAGCTCAGCTAATGTACGAATCTCCGTGTGCATGTATCTGGTGTACTACTACATGAGTTACAATGTCAGATATACAAGACTAGTCTTTTGGAAACATCAAGATTAACTCACATGCTCGATTCCCTCAGCTACCGCATCGGTGTCAGTGGCATTCATCATGTATAACTGCTCCCGAGTCGTCATCAATATTCTGTAGATGCGTTTAACATCCTCTACAACCGAAACCGGTGCCATATACCAATCTGTTACAATTCGGATGGGCTTCGTCGGCGTGGAAATTTTTTTTTTCTGCTGAAAAATGCGAACCACCAGCTTTTGTTTCAGAGCAGTTAGCTCTTTCTGAAAAATTGTGTTGAATACCATTAGTGTTTTCTGAGGTTTTGATGTGGGTGCGTATCCAAGCGCCGGAGCATAAGTTTGTTGAGAAGCCATTGCCCTTTTCTGTATCTGGTAGATGCGTAATAATGAATGAATTCTTGATCTTGTTGTGTGTCAGATAGATATAATAGAGATATGTGCTAATCAGTTCAAGGTGCATATCTCAAGATGCGCCTTTTCAATAGACAAGAAGCTACGATGTACACCTTGAATTTGGATTTCCCTGGCTTTTTATTGCACAGGAAATGTATACTACAAAAAAAAGAAAACATGGTATCTTCTCATCCTGGCAGTTTCATATCCAGCCAGCATGCAAGAAACCCTGTTTGCTAACAACGGGCGGCTATGATGTGTCACTAGACATGTAGATACCTGCATACAAATTCCATGTAGTATTAGAATCCACTGTCGATAGCACAGCCTTGTTTTGAAATTTTCCGTGATATTTGTTCTAAAAATTTGTGCCCAATTAATTTATCTTGGCAATTGTGAATCTACACGACCAAGATGTTAATGACACAGTGTTTGTAATATCCGTAAATTTATATAAGTCAGCAGGGTACAACTTTATCAACTTTTGATAACATAATCATAACGTAGAGATTGTTTAAATTGAGTTATATACAGTATCTGTGCCTATCATATATATACACTGACACTAGTTTTGGAGCAGCCTTCTCTGGAATTAGCTGTTATTTGAATAATGATTCTATTATAATTCACTAAGTAGAACAACGGCCAGGCTCGAACATGAAACATGCAAAACTGCCCACTATCCTATACTTCAAAAACTGCAGTGAAGAACCTTCATAGGAATATCTTCAGTAGTTAGTAAGTCCCGAAAAGGTTTCGGATTTTATCCAGCTCAAAGTATTCAAACCGTAGACTCCCGGGATCTCGCCGGTCAAGAGTCCTGGGATGGTCAAGCGGTTCATTAAAAAGGAGTGGCCGATTTCCTCAAACTATAAGCAGCTCCTTGGGTACTGCAAGAAAAATGGGTATCTAATTGTGATGATGGAATTTCACATGACATTCTTGGTGGTGACAGACGATGACCACAAGAATATGCGCATATTGTATCAGGTGGAGATTGGGAAGAAGGACTCTGGTAAGTAATGCATCGTAGTCATATATAGAGTTGCGCCCAGTCAATGCTAATCCGATCTCACAGGGGCAAGGTTACCAGAGTTTAAAATTCCTTTTTGACCCGGCGGTAGATTAGTTGGTCGATTACAAATATTCCGAATACTCATGGAGGTTATGATTAGGACTTTTTACTTGAAAACTAGACAACTCAGCAAATAGCTGTTTGGTAAATTAGTCCAAGTATCTATTCCAGCCTGGAAACACGTCCTGTAAGCTCACAATTATAGCTCGCCACCGAAAGCCTATATTTATAGTGTTCCATTTTATTGGTTTCGTTATTGCTCTGTTGTCCCTGAACGGTAACACAAGAGCCAACAAAGGCCACACCAGGACGTCCTTGGTTGCACACTACGGTCCTTCTCCTAGTTAATGTATCGTCCAAATTAGATAGACAATATTGACACTATATGTGTGTTTTGTAATAAATTAGAAGAATGTGCGTCATGAATCGGAATAATAGTTCAATGGGTTATTGGCAATCCTGGCCCAAGATCAAATTTGGCACGCCGAGATGGCGGTATCTTCAGTGAATCATCAGTACATTGGATCTCATGTTAAGATCCTGATTCATGAGTCATGTCAGTGGAACTTTTACATACCAAAATTCGAATGGATTCATCCTGGCTTATGAGCAATGACAAGATCTCAGCTGCCCGTGGGAGTAAGTAATAGTAATAACTATTGGGTTGGGGGTCTCGTGGACCAGGAGATTGTTCTCAGAGTTCCTCCTGTGCAGTCACACAATAGTTGTTCTAACATCTACAAAATGAAAGCTTTCTGGCAATAGCACAAAATAGAATTCGGTCAATATGCTAAATCCTTTCCACCAAAAATGAAGAATTATGGACGTAACCGCCAACAAAAGCCGCGGATTCCTTAAAGCAATGCTGAAAGCACCTCCCTTGTCGCCCCCGATCTTCATCGGCTTATCCAAATTCACGCTGAGCAAGAAACGCTACTCGCTAATCTATGACGGCGGGCGCGTAGCATGGATACCCCGGCTTTATCCGCGGCAAGTCTGTTGAATCCTCGTATATACTACATATGTAGTAACAAATCATAGTAGCCCAATCACTACTGATGTAAATCTTTTGATAGATATGTTGCTAGCTGGGGCTGTCAAACGAGGTACTTGCTTTTCTGTAGAACCAATAACCTTATTTGCCTTGCTAAAAATCATGAATTTTAGTGCATGGCGGTTAATGTAGTGTGTATAACATAGGATTATAAGGAATAGGGTTGAGGGTAGAGGCCTCTACACTAGTCCCTTCCAAAGATAGTGATAAAGTGGAAGGATAAAATAGAAAGGGAATTGTAGAAATACAGTAGTATAGAACCTGAGATTTCAAGCAACTTTTAGCATCATACACATAGCAGTTGCCCATTTGGGTGTGTAAGAAGTGTCACATGGTTCATATAAGCAAATCCTTATAAACTTGACTCTAAATCATGATTTCTGGTATCAAAGATTATAACAATAGAATTACATCACCTATATCGGCAAAGTACATGCTAGCAAGTATCAAAACAAAAAGCCACAAAATTAAATAAAAACCCCAAAACACTATCATTATTCCCCATTTTCCTTTCGTCATGTATGTACACCCAAATTCCAATTTTTGACAGCGGCCTTCTCACCACGAAAACGTCATTAGGGCTGGATTCAAAGCCAACGGCAACAAAAAGTGACTCGCTGACACCGTCGCCATGGGCAAAATAGCCACAAAGTCCGTAATGGCCCACCCATGCGGGATAAATGGGGCCCTCGCCATGATAATCATGCCGACGATAAACACTAGGGAGAACAAGATGGAGAACTTGAACCTCTTGAGCACCTTGGGTACCTCAATGAAGAAGTTGGAGAACTCAGCTTCCTTGGACGTGGCACCCCAGGTCATGTCAATCTCAAACATGTGGGCAAGCAACGCCTGCGACACGTGCAGCGAGAGACCGCCGAGAAAAATAGCCAGCAAAAATGTCCACTTGAAGTTTTCAACCAGTGAGCCAATGAGCGTGCGCTCGCCGATGCGGTAGCGCATAATGGCCAGGGCCACGTTGCCAAGCCCGTTAAAGACAATGACAATGGAGAACCACACCTTCCACGAGTCCAGGTAGTACTTGTCGAGATAGCCGTTGAACCAGCCCATGACAAAGTAGTTGACCGAGGTCAGGATCCAGGCGGCGCCGATAGCATAGTACGTGCCAATGTATGAAACGACGGTGATCTTAGACGTGAAGCGGATGTTACTAAAAAGGAACTGGCGGAATAGCGGCGTGAACGGGCCGCGCCACAGCCAGGTGCGGATCGGGTGAAAGAGTAGCTCGTTGCAGCCGTAAGCATACTTTTCCCAGCGAGCCAGCTCGTCGTACACGGTCAGCGAGACGCCTTCCTTGAAGCCGTCGCCGGCCCAGGCGGCCAGGCGGATGATATAGCCGGCACACTGCAAACGCAGCGACATGTCAAAATCCTCGGACACATGGCTCTCAGACCAGAACTTTTCGTAACCGTCCTCGTCCTCGTATGACACCTGCTGGATGGCGGACCAGCGCAGAATAGCGTTGTGGCCGACAAAAGGCGCAACGTCGCCGTTGGACACGGTATACTTGATGGCAGTGTAGATGAGATTGGTGAAGAAGGTGATGCCGTTTTCAAAGTAGGTCGAGGTGACGTTCATGACGCCTGAGGAGAACTGCATGATGCCGACCTCAGGGGACTGCTCCATTTCGGAGACTGCGTCGAGCAGGCAGTCGGCGGGCACTCGGGTGTCAGAGTCAACTAAAAGGATTAGCGTTAGCAAGGCAATATTACTACCACTCCCTCAAGGGCGAAGCCCAAGTCAATAAAAGACTTACTAATCAGAATGTAATCGCCCATCCGGATGTTCCCGTCAGCCCAGGCTCGGCCATTTTCTTCGAGCACTTCCCGCAGTGTATTCTCATAAGCAATAGCCTCGTCATTCTGGTTCCATTCGGCGTGCCTCTCAATCGCCTGCAGCTTCTCCTCCACCTTGCATGAAATCATCAGCGCAAAGTTCATGTTCGACGCCTTCTTGAATTTGCCCCGTCTCAAGAAGCCGTCCTCGCCGTGTCTCGGCCGCGCCACCCAGCCAATAGAGTGGTCCGCATAGAACTCAATCCGCGCTGTCCGCTCGCCGTCGTCGAGCAACTGCAAGCCGTCATCATTGATAAACATATTAGCCGAGCCGCCCTGCAACTCATACGTCGACATTGCCTGCTTGATCGACTTGACCGTCGGCGCAATGACGCCCTGCAGACCTTCCTTGTACACAGGGCACTGCACCGTTACGTGCGGCAGGTTGACCCTCCGTAGTCGCGGCGGCGGCTTGGCCGAATAGAACTTGGAGTTGACCGACAACTGGCGGACGGGGCCAAAAATCTGCGCCAAACAGCCGACAATGACCTGGCCAAAGAAGAGCGTGAAAAAGATTTGCACGGGTGCCAGCGCCAGGAAGCCGAGGCGCTGGTACTTGCCGTCAACGGTAATCTGCGAGGCCAGCTGGCGCCAGGCGGCACCGAGCGAGGTAATGACGATGAAAAGGGTAATTGTCACCAGCCAGGCATTCTGCAGACGCACGGGGCGGGCCTCAGGCTTGACCTCCCCGCTCTCCTCGTCAACCTCGTAGATGGCGTCGTCCTTTTCCCTGGTGGTGTCACCGTCGTCGCCGTTGGTGTTGCGCCAGACGAGCTGCATGAGCTCGCTCTCTATAGCCTTGGCACGGGCGATGAGGTGGAGGGCGTCGTCATCCCAGACAACGAGGAGGCTTTCGGAGGCGATGAACGCGGCGAACTGGTGCTTCCGGGCGCGGACGAGGTCGGAGATAGTAGGGAGGATCTGGACGCGGAGACCGTTGGTAAGGGGGACATCGAGGGCATCGGGTGAGAATTGGAGGAAGGAGCGGATGATACGTGAGTTGACGGTCATGGCGCACTGACAGCGGCGGTGTTAGTTTTTTGGCTGGAGAAGCATCATCTTGTTTTTTTTCAGGAGTAAAGTCCGAGGACGGCCTGAGCCGGAGTGTCTCTGGGAGTTAGTGATTGACAATGCCTCCTTCCCAGTCTGTCACTTACACAGACACATATAGACACGTGTGACTGACACTTGATAGCCACACTAGTGACAAAAAGACTACAACAAAATACTAAAAAACTCTTGGCAAAACTCACCTGCACATTCATCGCGGCAATCACCCGGCCAAACTCCGACGTCGCTAACTGCGGCGGACATGCCATATACTGCCCGCGCACCTTCCTCAACATAGTTCCCTCAACATCCCCACTCCCGTCACTCACCCACAGATTCGAACACTGCTGCTGGTACAAATAGTTGACCATGACTTCATGCTTGATCTCCTCCAGCATGACTCCTGAGGCAATCGAGTGGATGGACTGGGGGCGCGAGGCGGAGATGGGTGTGGGTGGGGTGAGGGTGTCGGGGAGGGGGGACGGGGCATCGGGGATGGTGGGGGGCTTTTCGGTGACTTCGGGCCGCGGGGGGGAGGCCGAGGCCTTGGATGATTTGAAGATGCCCATGGTGGGGGACCTGGGTGGAGACTGTGTAGTTGTTGGATATTGAGGAGTAGAAGTGTATAATATAAAGAGGGATAAGTCCAGTACTGACTCTGTATACAGAAATAGCCTCAACTATCACCAACAAATAAACAACAATCTCCAACTTTTTTTTCGCAACAAACCAAAAAAACAAAAAATAAAACAAAAAGATGGATGAGAAACAAACTTGGCATCAGAGCCTTTTAAAAAGGCCCACTTACTTTGAGTATCTGTGTACTTGCCTTTCTGTATGTTGTCTACAAGGACGAGGAAGAAATTATCTTCCTAAAAAGCATCCAATCCCACATTCGATGTCTACAGACACGAAAATTAATAAAAATAATATAATAAATACAAAAAATAATAATAAAATATAATAAACAACAATATACTTTAAAGTCCCCATCTTGTCCCCATCTCCCCATCTCTATCCGCAGCCCGGCATCATTGTCATAAATCCACACCCTCACCAAACCAATGCCAATAGTGGTCCTTAGCCTCGCTCTTCTCTCTCCACCACCGCCAGTTCAATAATGTATGAATTTATTCAAAGCATCTGATTTCTTTTCAGTGAATTGTTGATAAATAAAAGATAAAGAAACAAATTTTAAAGGTTAAAGAAGATGAATATTGATATCTCCCGTTTGGGAAAATCTGTCTTCCTTTCCACCTGCGGTCTGCAGATATTGAGTAGCAAAAAAATAAGTCTAACTACAATCCGGCCGGGAACAAAAAGTCCCCGGGCTGTTTATTCCATTTATTTTTATTCTTTTTTGTTATGGTGAGATACGTATCAAAGTAACAGTCCCGTGTAAAAAAGGAAACCGATATCTATCTTGATATGGGCTTGTCCTGGCCTTGTCTCGCCTGCATGTTTATGATACGACATTATACAATCGGTTGGTATATGTTTCTATCAAAATAAAACATATGCTGCAGATTCCCACCAGCATGCATACACGAACCCACCATCACATAGTCAATCCACCAGCAAAGTAGCAGTTTCCGCCTCTTTTTCTTTCTTTATTTTCTTGTCTGTGTCTCTCCATCTTGTCTTTGTGTTTTACTTGATTAGCCTTGCCGCTTCTTCCCAAAGTTAAATTCAAACTTATACAGTTATTCACAACTAATAACCTAAAAAGTCAACAGCTTTCATGGGATCTCGCTACACCCGCGCCCACCGATTGCAAATCAACGAGAGAACTTCTTTTATATTCTCCTTCTTCTTCTTCTTGGTCTTCTTTCAAGTAGGCGTCGTCGACATCAGATATCCGGGACACGGAGCCCAGGAGCTATATATTTAGCCGCATTGGTTGCTGTCATCATTGAGGCAATCTTTGTCCAAGTAGTCAATAGTTGGTCTGTATTCACATCTAAAATTATGTCATGTGCTATGCGGTACGATGCGGTGCCGTGAAAAATTGGTTCTACTCACGTCATTAGACAAAAGGAAAGAAACTAAAACCTGTATTTCACGTATACTTATCTTTATCTCACTTTGTCCGTCCATCAATAAGCACTATACTCACGTAGCATCTATCTCTTTACATACGACTTCGTATAAATTAATATATCTGAATTTCTTTTGCCATCCCGAGCTATGTATCACCACCAACCTCGTAGCCCTCGCCATCGTCAAACATTTACTTGATATCTGAAAACGATCGCCCCTTCGACCCAACTCATCAGCCCCATTCGTCTCCATTCAGGCCATTCATTGATTCATTCATCCTAGATTTTCCATTCCCCTTTTCTTCCTTTTCTTCGTTTGCCTTTTTGATTTACAAATCATCACGCCAAAACGCCACAATAAACCCGCTAGCTCCTTTGGCTCCCCCCAGGGTCCAAACTAAAAACACTTAGCTTGCCTCTTTAAATACAAATAATGGATTATTTACTTATAATCGTTGATTCATTTGCTAAGACAAGTTACTCTCCTTTCATACAAGTCTCTCTTTCGCTTAGGATCAATCACGAAATCATGGAATCAATATTATGTTTCCCATGTGAAAGAATCACAAAAAGCATTGATCACAACCTCCATAACTCTGCCCGGCCCTGTCCGACTAAGCTAAGCTGCATCTGCATTAATGGATTGATGACATGGCATGGCATTCCCATCCAGCCTGTATGGAGCCTTCTTGTATCCTTTTCTACAAGTCGCCTCTTCCTTTGCTTTGCCCATACGTAAATCTGTAGACATATTCCTATATAAAACCTCGCCTCACTCGACCTCACCTCACCCTATATCTGCGTCATGCCAAGAAATTCCCAACTGAGAATAGAAGGACACCCACACGAGAATAAAAAAATAAAAATAAAAAAGACAAAGGTCGCCTCACCGAAATAATCATGTACCCAAGCACAGTTACCAATATCCTCATCGTCATCAAAGAGCTTACCCATCACCCATCACCATCCTTAATCTCAATCGTAACTTTATCCCTACAAAAGCCCTAACCACATAACCCTTAGACCTAGACCACACCACTCACTTCAACTCCCTCCACCAATGACGTCCCCGTCCGTGCCATCTTTCCATCCCAATGCCACCTCCCCACCGTCCATTCACCGTCCACATACATACATACTATCGGTGTGCGACAATCATGACGGGTTCCCATCTTTTCTTAGATCCCCTTCTGCATAATGTTAGGCATGTCGACGTTGCGGCAGGACCATGGACCTTATGTTTCTGGACGGGTGATTTAATGGGTGCATGATGGGAAGAGAAAAAAAAAGGCATTGGATATTAGGATATCTCGATGGAGACATTGGTAGTGTCAATTTTAGACAGTTGTTCGAGGGTTGTATAGAGTGGAGAGAATGAGGTTAGATTTTTTTTTCTTTTATGCAAGTAGCCAAGTGAGTAGCATGAATGACGTTCTCATGTTGTACTCTTGTTTTTTTGTTGCTCCTTGTACAAGGATCAATGATACCGAGAAATCTGACTTTTTGGAAATAAGATGGTAAGAGTTTATTTGTTTATCTGAGATTGATTCTCATAGGGCAAAATGGAATGTTACACTGCACATCACATCAACCAAACAACTACATGCCTTTTTACAAGACAAAAAACAAACTCTATAACATGACACTTTTCGTTTCTTTTGTTAACCTTTTCCAAAAGACTCAAACACTAATGAAAATATCGTAATCGCAACGTTAAAAACACAAGAACCTAAAATCCCTAAATCAATCAATCGTTACAGGATCAAACGGCCTGTTCTACAACTCCTCATTCCCGTCACATTGTTGCCACATGGCCACATTGGAAACCTCCATATAAGGCTGAGTCCAAGTCGGCTCCCACTCATTCCGCTTGGCCCAAAAGTCCTTGGCTGCATTCTCCGACTTGTCCTTCCACGGCTTCGTCGTCGAGTCCTCAAACCACCCATTGTTGGCACCCACCGCCAAGTTCAAAATAAGGTAGAACTCCTGATCGAATGGTGTCTGTGCCCGGCCTGTCTGCGACCACGGGTCTGACAGCCGGTCACCGTCCGAGTTGAACTGCGGGAAGTTGCCGCGCTCCCAAAATGGCTTCTTGAATGACGTGTAAAAGACCTGCATCAGTCGTGAGTTGACGTACGTAAAAATATACTTTTGCGACCACTCGACACCAAATGTGTTGAAGCCGTCAGCGTACGTCGTGTGTAGCGCCGATCTCCGCTTGTTGGTTCTCCACCAGCCATCGTTTTCTGAGTCAGGACCCCAATGCAGCGAAGAGGTAATGACGTCATTGCCACCCATGGAATATGTGTAGTTGTTGCCACGAGACTCCATAATGTCAATTTCGCCTGACGCCGGCCACAACCCGTAGACATCGTCCGCCGGCATCATCCAGATGGCCGGCCACAGCCAGTCTCCCTTAGGCAACTTCGCCGTGACTTCAACACGCCCGTACTTGATCTGGGCCTTTCCCTTGGTGTTGATGCGGGCTGTGATGGCCGGCGGCACCGTCGACGAATTTCCCGAAGTCGTGTTGGTCGAGGCAATACAGTTGGCCGTCGTGTTAGAGGTGCAGGTGCCGTCAGCCAGCAGGTTAATGATATTGTTGGTCTCCATGAGTGTGGTATTCTGAGTTGTGGCCTTGAGGAATAGGCGCGAGTCCTGCACGTAGAGGTTATTAGACGAGGTTGTGGTCATGCCGAACTCGCCGTTGCTGGAAAAGAAGTATTTGTCAGCTGCTATTGTTATCACATCACTTCATGGATACAGGCACTCAAAAAGACTTACCCAAAGCCACCAAGCTGCACCTCGGTGTTCCAAACAGTGTCTCTAAAGCCCTGCGAAAAGTCCTCAGTGAAAACTTCGCAGTACTTATGCTTCACTACACTATTGATGCCATCCCAAATCAGGAACCCACTGAGAGCTAACCCCGCCAAGATACCCACAATCGGCAGAATCGTCACCCACTTCTCCTTAGGATCTCTCTTGCCAACCCACGGTTTCTCTACCGAACCCTTGGCCACTCGCCGCGAGTGAAAGTATCTCACAGCTCCGACCTCAACCGATGAGGAGCTTGCAGGACCCACTGAAGACGCAGGCCGCGAGACATCAGGAGAGGTAAGAGAATTGGTGTTGACGTTGGGGGCAGAGAGGTGGCCGGAGGACTCGACGAAGGGATCACCAGGGACTGTAGGAGTGGAGGTTCCCGAGGGACCAGTGGGGGGTCGGGCCGCCGCCGCCGCACGCTCAAAGTCCATGGATAGATTGTGTGTGGATTATAGGTGGGGAAAAACGAAAGAAGGTGAAATGGAAATGTGATTGATGGGTTGTGTGGACCGGTGAATTGATTCACAGCAGGAACGAAGTAGAACCACAGTCTTTGTTAATTTTTTTTCTAAAAATTGATCAAGACAATATAACAAAAAGAAGAAAATGAAAAACAAAGAAAAAAGGGCCTGGATCCACTGACGATATATACAAATTTCAACTCTTCACACCTCTTCACGCACACATACACACACCCGGCAAAAAACAAAGGAAAAAATGACCATACGCACAAAAAATACTTCCATTTCCGGTACCATAACCAACATCACGTTGTCCGCCGTCTTTTGCCCACCACCAAGGCTAGCACACAAGAAAAGAATAAGAAAAACATAACACAAGGTACCATCGCCGTCCCATGTCTTCCTTCCTTCTATCCCTTCAGCAAAAACGCACTGCACAAATTCTCCGCTTGCCAGCTCTCGTTTGCGCGCTGCACTTGCTTATCCTAAACATTCAGCTATAAGACGTCAAGATTTGCCGTTTACGTTTGTTCTTTCCTAGCGGATCCGCCTTGTCAGACTAGGTTAGGAAAGAGTTAGGAAATAACATGTGTATAATTAATGAAATAATCCATATCTTTTTTTTAACTGCTTCAATGCCTCATAATGGATACATATGCAACAGTAGTATCAATGACGATAGATTGATGATGGATTTCACATGAAGGATATATATAAATTCGCCCATTATTATATCTATACATTTGATGCATTAGGTTAGACCGGCACAAAATCGAGAAAAGATTGCCAGGGGCCATAAACGGTGAGACAAGGAGTGGCAAAATATGATCATCCAGTAACGAGGCGTCTATATATCCAATACACCGGAAGCGTGCGTTTTCAATGTTAAAAATATAAAATATATAGAATTCTACCCTTCATTCCTTTCTAAATACATACATACAACACGAGCAAAAAAACTTACACGGCTCGTCTGCCCGTGGCCCGGAAACCCGAGGAAAGGTTGATTCGGCAGCGTTGGTTGTGTGCGAGGAGCTAGAGACAGAGGAAGAGAAAGCGAGAGTGAGAAGAAAAAGAGACAAAATCCCAATACCGTTGTCCAGCGAGACTTATCGTATAGATGAATGCACAGAGACTGGGCGTATTTAATGTGTGACAAAAGGATCAGACGTTCACTCGCTCAGCACTCAGCACATGATATTATCTCGGAGCATACATTCTAACCGATGAGGCCAGACCAGGCCAGGTCAATCCCTATGTATTCATTGTTTCTCGCCTTCATGATAAGCCGTATTTGCAGTAGCAGGAAATGAATGAAAGAAATAAGAGGACATTAAGATTCAGAATAGCGACGAGAGGGAGGGAAAGAACAAAGCTCGCCTGTAAGTAAGCCAACAAGTCGACCCCTCACCATAGAACTCATCATAAAACACTTGCTTGGCTTTCATTTTTTGGATTTCTTTAACATTATACTTATTCGGTCATTTTCTTCTTTTGTCTTCGGCACAAACACAACTCCACCTTCAGCCCCCACCCTCCATCATCCTCTTCCTGCACCTGCACCTCCAGCTCTGCACCTCGTATCAACCCTCCAAATTACCGACTTTGCAGTTTCTGTAATCAATATATTCTAGCCACGTCAATTCTCAACAATTGCCCAGTTCAAGTTTAACCTAATTCAACTCAGTATCATCGTTCGATGTCTTGTCTTCTGAGCAAAAATATTCCTTAGGGTCTAGAACCCTAGTATATCCAGCCCATGATGATCTAAAAAGCATCAGCCGATTCCAAGTCATTAAGCCTTTAAATCACCAAAGGGATACAAATATTTAATCCACTTAATTGTTCAAAACGACCATCCCGAGGACGCTAGAAGCTTGTTATTTTCTTTTTCTCATTCGATCGGCAGCGCTAGAGACTATCTATGACCTTTTAGGACTAACTGACTAAGCGCTATTTAAATCAGCTACAGCAAAATAGCGCCACGGAAATCTCTTAAAGACAGTTAGAGCTGCATCACGTGCAAGGAGGTGTAAAAGAAAAGCACAATTACGTGAATAAACCATAAAAAAAAAAGAAGCAGACACCAGGCGCTTAGCAGTTTATCGTTCAGATAGGGGAGCGCCTCACCGTAGGCTATATATAATCGGGGCTATATGTAAAGGCAAGTGAGTGATATGCCGGTGTAGAAACATGAACATAAAGGTTTCTGACATCTATTGGTATCGCTCATTATCAAAATAGAAACAGTGATACGAAGAATAAGAGTAGCGTGGTGACGGACGAGCATGACTGCAGCCGTTATCGCCATCGCTTGGATACACTTCTTAGTCAATCCATTCGACCAGTCAGTTTGTTAGTCTATATGTCTATCGGTCTGTCTGTCTGTCGGATATCGCCTCATCCTCTTCTCTGTCCTTCCTAAAAATCTCCAACCCTAAAGCCCAACTGCGGCTCTGTCTGATCTACACTAATCTAACACTTTCGGCTAATATTAACCCTTCAGCTTCAGCTACACAAATACCCACTAAACAGCAAATCCCCGTTCCACCCCAGTCTTTCTATAAAGTTCTCGATTCGATCCTTTTCTGCAGATTACATCTGAATCGAAGTCTGCTGAAATTTTTAGTCGAACACGGGCTATGCACTACAGACGTTGCTAGAGAAGAGACGGCGACAACTTCATTTTGACGATAAGAAGGAGAGAAAAAAAAATCAAAAATAAAAAGAGAGAAGGAGAAAGACAAAGGAAATGTCAATTCCATTTCTTTTTTTCTTGAAGCCATACCTGTATATGACCTTCAGTCTCGGTAACCTTAGATAAGCTTTTTGGCTGTAGTTCGGTTTGGCTCAATATTTGACAGCCATCAACAGCTAATCACAACGTCAACATATATACATCCGTCACCGTCGATCCGGAATCAGACAACCTAACAAATAGACAGACAGGCAAACAACTTTGCACTTCCACTGTCTATCTACTGTTTAACACGCTTATTGATGTAAGGTTATTCCATCTGTGCTATCTTACTTTTGGTGCTTCACTTTGTTGTTCCTACGTCAGACCCAACCGAGCGGATTACTTTAGATTGACTAAACCCTAATGCATGACTTTGTTCCATCCACATTACTTGATAGAGGCGTACAACATGGATTAGACGATGAAGAAGTACTTGACGTAAACAATGGGTATCCTATTAAATAATGTCTAAATGCAATTTAATCTTGTTAGAGCAACCGTTATACCACTAGTACTACTTCTTGTTG
Organism: Ambrosiella xylebori; assembly: GCA_002778035.1. Classification (NCBI taxonomy): domain Eukaryota; kingdom Fungi; phylum Ascomycota; class Sordariomycetes; order Microascales; family Ceratocystidaceae; genus Ambrosiella; species Ambrosiella xylebori. The sequence continues at coordinate 3,417,442 of PCDO01000002.1, forward strand.
CACCATAAGGGTCTCTCGAAAGAATGGTTCTTTTCTGACAAGTCCGCTATGTACTTTCTCCTCTAGTACATAGTACACTAACCCTACCCTTCTCAGCAAGAGTCAGGCCCCCCTCAACGACTCAAACCCCTCTCTCGTCTCCCTCCACTCACACTCATACTCCGACTTCTACTTCTACTTCTACTCGCCCCCGGCCTGTACAAATCCCCTCCTCTCCTACCGCCTCCTCGTTCCCTCTCCCTTCCCTTCCCCCTCCCTCCTCTGCGTCCCCCGGGTGCCCCACGGCCTGCTCCTTGGGCAGCCGGAGGCATTGAGGACATTTTATGGCGGGGGAGGACAATGCTGACGTTAATAGTGGCACCGTCGATTTGCGCTTCGTGCATATGGGTGATGGCGGCGGTGGCGGCGGACGGGCTGGTGTAGAGTATGTAGGCCGTGCCACGGGGAACTCCTTCTATGGTGGTTGTTAGTCGTTTTTTCTTTAGTTCTTGAACACTCTTTTGAAGATATATAATTGCAGACTGCATATCTCGGGAGACAACTTACGCGCTGTCTTTGGCACATCCAAATCCTCCACTTTTCCAAATCGCCCAAAAATCTCTCTCAGATGCCCCTCATTAACATTCCTCGTCAACCTCTCTACCACAATCTTAGTCTTCCCATTCTCCTTTTTTGGACTATGACTCCGACTTCTATACTTTGCATGCCCACGACTGCGTGATTGTGACGGGGAGCGCGACCGACTGTAGCTCCGCGACCGACTGCGGGAAGGAGAGAGAGAACCCGAGCGGTCGGAAGGGGTGTAGCTTCGGCTGTGACTGCGGCTGCGAGAAGGGGTGCGGGAAGAGGTCCGAGAGTAGCTTCTGTTGCGGTGGCGGCGGGGAGGAGTGCAATTACGGGAGGGAGATCTGGAGGGTGATCGGTTGCGCGAGTCGTGGCGAGATCGTGAGCGGGGCATGGTGCTAGTACAATAGTTTTGTTCGGATTAGTGTTGGTGTTGGTGTTTGTGTAGAAGAATTGTGCAATGTAATGGCTTGGTTGGTGGCAGAGGTGGATATGATAAAGAGATTTGGGAGAAGAATCAGAGACACGCAAATGTAGGAGAGCAAGACAAGAAACAAATCAAACAGTAAACGGGTAGTGCCGGTGATACGAAAGGGGTGATCGGCGCGCAGCCTTGTCTGTAATTTTTGGCGAGGCTGTTGCAAGGGTTAAATTTTGGTAGAATTAGGGTCTTTGTTTTTTTACATGGATGTAAGTAGTTATACGTGTTATTAACCCTACTAATGAGTTCATCTTATAATAGCCCTGCCATAATGCAGTTTGACTTGAGTTTAAGATGTATTTCAAGATTTCCATCACCTTATCATCATAATTATACCGGGTCTCAGACTGTAACACTCATAAGACAACAAAACTCATGATATTTCTGCGCTTTGACGTTCCAATCATCACAACTGTGTATTAGTCAGTCCACTCAACTCTCCACCCCCGATAGCGATGGCGTGCGAACCCCCATGTCTATTTATCCTCTTAACACGACCAATTTGACGCTCGTGATTGGTTGACTACATGTAAGATCGATGACGTTTTTGGGAAATGCGGAATCGTAATTAGCACTAACACAATTTTTTGATAGACTGAGTAAATTGAGCCTGAGGATAGGAAGATGGAGTTGATGATTATACACGATGGCATTCTTTTTTGTAGATAACCACATTTTTGGGTTGTTTCTTATTGTTTGTTCTTCATCATACTTTTTCATCCTAACTTAAAAAAAATTCGGTGTCGCTGTAAAAGGAAATTACCGCATTTATCTCAGATACCCTTTTTTTTCATAGATTTTTTTTTCTTTTTTGTATCACTTCAGCCAATGTCGTTACTTGCGGCATTCCAATGTACCGGCCATACGCACTTGATTACGCCGCCCTCTCCAATCGCCGCAGCGCGGGCAACGACTTCACTGGCTGCGGGGGCTCAGGTCCTTTTGGTGGGCCAGGCGAAGGAGCCGTTGCACTATACGCTACAGGTGTTGGTAGATGCCGGCAAAATCGAGTGGTTACGACGAGATTTTAATGCAGACGATGTGTTGAAGGTAGGGCGCCCAGAGGTGGATGGGGTCGTCGATGCAGTATTTGTGACGGCAAAAAAGACTGATGGTGAGCATCTCTGATCCTGTCAAACATAGGCTAGAAGACGCTGACAAATGATAGTCACCCAACTGTCTCAAATATGCCGCCGGCACAGAATCCCCCTCAATGTCCTCGACAACCCTTCACAATCAACCCTTACTCTCCTCTCCGTTCACACCACCGGCCCCCTCCAAATTGGCATCACCACAAACGGCTCTGGCTGCAAATTATCCTCGCGTATCCGCCGCGACATCGCCTCATCTCTGCCCGCTAACCTAGGCCCCGCCATCTCCCGCATCGGTACCATTCGTCGCAAGCTCATAGACCAAGAGGCGCTCGATGTCCATGAGGATGTCGCAGATAGCGAAGAGAGTACCGGGTGTGGAGCGGGGTTTAATAATATGGTGAAGGAAGACAGTAAAGAGGCAGTACGGGGCCGCAGGCTGCGGTGGTTGAGTCAGATTTGCGAGTATTGGCCACTGACGAGGTTAGCAGAGGTGACAGAGCAGGAGATTGAGAGGGTATTAGCCGCGGGGGAGACACTCGAAGGTGTCCTGACAAAGAAGCAAACTACGGAGACAGCAGAGCTAGTTCCCACCGAAGCGCCGACTGAACTTTTTACTACCGTCACTAAACCCCTCACCAACCAAACCCCTAAAATAATCCTTGCCGGTTCTGGCCCCGGACACCCCGGACTCCTCACCCGCGCAACTCACCAAGCTATTCTATCCGCTACGTTAATCCTCGCCGACAAACTGGTCCCCGCGGGAGTCCTCGCGCTAATCCCCCGCCGTACCCCCGTCCATATAGCCCGGAAATTCCCTGGAAACGCCGATGCTGCACAAGCAGAGCTCTACGAAATGGCTATTACCGGGTACCACCAAGGCCACGTTGTCCTGCGGTTGAAACAAGGAGATCCGTACATCTACGGCCGCGGCGGCGAGGAAGTTTTGTTCTTTGAGGAACAGGGGGTTAAGCGAGGGGATGTCGTTGTGCTGCCCGGTATCACGAGTGCACTGAGTGCGCCGTTGTTTGCGGGGATTCCGGCGACGCAGAGGGATTGGGCCGACCAGGTGTTAATATGCACGGGCACAGGGAAGAAAGGGGCCCCGCCAACCCCACCCGGGTTTGTTGCGTCACGGACCACCATTTTTCTCATGGCATTGCACCGGATTGATGGGCTGGTGAGCGAACTAACAAAGTATACCACGACTGAAATGGATGAGGCAGAGAAGACAGGTATATCTCCAGGTCGCAAGTTGTTCCCACCGGAGACCCCGTGTGCAGTGTTAGAGCGGGCGACATGCCCTGATCAGCGAGTTATGCGGACGACGCTACAATGGGTTGAGGAGGCAATTGAGGCCGAGGGGAGTAGACCGCCGGGGTTATTGGTGGTTGGCCGGGCGTGTGGGGTGTTGGAAGGGGTTAGAGAGGCGGCTAAGAAGGGCGAGAAGTGGAGGGTGGAAGAGGGTTTTGCGGGGATGGATGTCGGGACGTTTGTGGGCATCGAAGAGTTGGCGTAGATGAACAGAGACAAAAAAAGAATGGGTTGATTTGGATTGATTTCTTGTTGTATATATTTAACATACTATTGTATCTACGTCATACCTCACATCTACTTCATGCTTGGCTCTCCTTCATCTCTACCATAACAACTCCTCCTTGCAGAACATCACCCTCACCAATCCTGACTCTTCCCACTATCCCCTTCCCCGTTGCCCTCACCACCATTTCCATCTTCATAGACTCTACTATGACCAACGGTGCTCCCTTTTCTACTTGATCCCCTTCATTCACCTCGACCCGTACCACCTTGCACGGCATAGGAGTGACGACAGCGCTAGAGGTTTCGCGGACGCCGAGGGTTGCAGAGAGCCACAAGGGCGATTGGAGGGTCAGAGTGTGTTGTCTGTTTGTCGGACCGTGGAAAAGGGTGAGGGAATCAGGAGTTTCGGGGGTGGGGATAACTATGGTGTTTTGGCGGGACTCAGGGAAAAGAGAGGTGACAGATGTGGAAGTTGCAGACAGTGTAGTGATAGTGGTGGAGATCGACGGGAACTTAGTTGTTTCTTCATGGCGAGTAACAGTTGCTGCAAACTGGGCTGGTCCCACCTGGCTCAAGGAAACCCCCACTTTTTCCTCTGTTCCCGCCACCTCAAAGATAAACCCTCTTTCCCCACTGCCTCCGAAGCCAAGTCCTCCAGATCCTCCACTTCCCCACATCGAAATCGCTGCCTGTACAAACACTTCGTCGTCCACCTTCTCTTCCCTAAACAATTCTGGCTCCGCCCCCTTGATGAAACCCGTCTCTATATCACCCTTAATAAACTCTGGAACCTCAACAACTCTCTTTAGGAACTCCACATTCGTTCCCACTCCCGCAATACGGCACTCCGCTAACGCCCCGGCCAATCTCCTTCGTGCAATCTCTCGGGTTTCACCTGAGACAATTACTTTAGCAATCATGCCATCATACCCCGTCCCAATCGTGTCTCCTTCGCGGTACCCCTTGTCCACTCTGACATTCCTATCTTCCGGAAACTGCAGATGAGTCAAGGTCCCTGAGTCTGGGAGGAAGCCTTCATCAGGTTTCTCGGAGTAGACTCTGACTTCCATCGCTGCGCCCCGCTTCTCAATCTCGGCGTTGACTTCCTCCTGCGATAACGGGAGTTCTCCACCAGCAGCGACGATCATTTGCCACTCGACTAAGTCGACGCCCGTGATGGCTTCAGTCACGGGATGCTCTACCTGCAACCGCGTATTCATCTCCATAAAGAAGAACTTCCCACTCTCCACATCTACGATAAACTCCACTGTCCCTGCTCCGAGATAGTCCACCGCTTTGGCCACCTTCTTCGCCGTTTCCCAAAGGGCCTCCCGGAGCTCTTCCAGGATTCCCGGTGCTGGCGTCTCCTCAAGGACTTTCTGGTGCCGTCGCTGGATACTGCAGTCCCGTTCACCCAAAGTGACAATGTTCCCATGAGAATCAGCAAAGACCTGCACTTCAATGTGCCGGGGACGTTGAATGTACCGTTCAATAATCATCTTGTCGCCGCCGGGACCAAAGCTAGCCACGGCTTCACTTCGAGCACTCCGAAGCTGCTCGGCAAATTCGTCTTCAGACCAAACAATGCGCATCCCTTTGCCACCACCGCCCTTGACACTCTTCAACAAAACGGGAAATCCCACTTTCTTCGCAAATCCCGCCAAGGCATCCTCTGTCTGTTCTGCCCCATGATACCCGGGCACACAGGGTACCCCAGCTTTTTCCATAATCTCTTTACTCCGCGCCTTATCTCCCATTCCCTCAATACTTTCGGGACTTGGCCCCACAAACACTATCCCCGCCTCCCGACACATCCTTGAAAATTCGGCATTCTCCGATAGAAACCCGTACCCGGGGTGTATCGCCCTGATACCCTGCTTCTTTGCGATTTCAATAATCGATCGGCCGTCAAGGTAATTTCCGATTGGAATCGCTGAGGGCAGCTGGGCGTGTGGCTGGGAGGAATCGGGCGGGGTGAATAGAGTCGTTGTCGAGATGAGTGGGTGGGTTGTACGGTGGATGCGGAGGGCAATTTCAGAGCGATTGGCAATGAGGATGGAAGGCAATGGGGTCACCGATGATTTAGCCTTTGGCTTTATGGAGCGCATGGTGGGAAATTGGAGCAGGATTTATCCGGAAATGGTAATATCATGTAAGTTGGATGAGTTGATTTCAATAAAACTAGAAAGAAATAAAAATTATTGAACAAAATGCAGCAGAAAATATTATGCAAACCCTGACAGCTTCTTTCCTTGTTCAAGTCCCCCTTTCATCCGCCTTTATCCGTTCTTTCCTTTTGTATTCCCAGTATCTTCCCCAATCATCGTCTCCAATATCCTGCACCTTTCCCCCCATCACTGTGTAACTAGCCCCAAACTGAACCCTAGTATTAGTGACAATGGGACCCTAACAAACACCCCTGTTTGTTACATATCATATGACATCATATTTACTAAGCTGCCTTCGAGCTACAGTATTGCAGCGAGGCCCGAAGTTGAATGAGCTGACACCATTGTTGACCTACTACCAGCGTCAAATCGGAATAAACAAAAGACACAACAATAGCGACAATGTCGAATATTCCGCTGACCCACGAAAGCTCGTTAAAGTGCCAAAAAACCAAAACCGGCGATCTCCCATCCGACGTCGTGCAATCCCTCCAAAATGCCCGATTCGTAAGTTCGCCTCCGACCCGGATGAATGACTGTCCACTAACTCTCTCCTCACCGCCAGCTTCACCTCGCCACTTGCGCAAACAATATCCCCCACATTTCTCTCATGAATTACACCTACATTCCCGCCGGCGACCATGAACCTCCTCGTATCATCATGACCAGCAACCCAGAGTCCATCAAAACGACGAACATCGCCGAGAATCCCGCAGTCTCCCTTCTCGTCCACGATTGTAGGTTCCCCGTTCTTTTCCCCCCATTCTCTTCTCGGACCATGTGCTCCCAATCTCATAGCCACAATATTGACTTCAATCTCCTCTTTCGACTAGGGATCTCCCCTCGTCCCCCTCAACCCAACCCCTCTTCCTCTCCCCCCAAAGCTACCTCTACCCTGGCCTCCATGCTCCTCTCTCTTAACACTTCCTCGATCTCCTCGATCTCCGCCACCATCTCCGGTTCCGCCCGCATCCTCACCCCGGGAATCGACGAGGAAAAGAAGTTCCGGGATGCCCATATCGCGAATCACAAGACAGAGGCCGGCGAGGACCAGGAGGCATTCGGTAGTGGCGATGTCAGGGTTGTAGTGGTTGATGTAAAGGGTGTGAGGATCAGTGATTGGAAGGGTGGTGTTCGAGACTTTGATGTTGGAAACTAAAGAATACGGAATACCAAGAGTGCATTATTTTCATATAGCGTCGAGAATCTGATTTTAAAGGGAAAAAATAGATATAATTAACCTAATATCCACTCTATCACTCAAATACTCCGTTCATAGCTATCACCATTATCACTTGGATCCTTTACTCAAACGCTCGGTCATCCCCCCCCCACACACACACACATGCACACATATATCCTAAAGGATTTTCTGATCCCCAAAAAGAGTCGCATTGCTGGCCTTGACTGCCAGAACAAACTCAGTATACTGCTCCAGCTTGTTGCGTCCTCAGCCAACTGGTTCGCTGAACCACGGAATTAGATCCGTCGATCCGTCTCCGTTCGAATCAATTTATGTAGCATTAATAGTAGAGTTGAATGGGATAAGATTCAAAGTTGCGGTCGAAGCAATTGAGACTAAGGCAAGTGTAGCCGTGCCGAGCGCAAATAGCATAGGGCTACTGGACAACCCCGCAGTTAAGGCTGACAGCGCTGACGAGTTGACCGAAAAAGAAAGCGGATACGGCGGAGTCGGGGTAGGAGATAAGATGGATGGAGTCATTGAGTCGGGTCTCGGCGACAGGAAGTCAGATGTCTTGTCATCATCCACAGCCTTGTCTGAGACTTTGATATTATTCTGGTTGTCTTCTTTGTTGCCATCTAGGCCTTCGTCGCTAATATTAATGTCCTGATGTCAAGCAACATCAAATACCGTGTTGGTCCCCACCATAATGTTAAAGTCCGCCTGGAACTTGATCAGGTTGGCAACTGACAGCTGCATACTGACTTCCGGCTCCGTACTGATCTTCATCTGCGTGGACAAGTTCTCAGTCGCATTTGCATGAATAAGGGCATGCGGAATGAAACCATTGAGTCTGTTACAGGATAGGTGGGCCAGATCAAGATGAGTATTTGCATGTTGTACTTGCACGCGGTAATCAGCAATGGGGTCCATGGCGGCTGCAGCGCTCATGTCCGCCTTGATCGAAACGATAATACCGGGCCCAATGTCAACAATGTTTGGAATCGTCATATGCGGAATGTCTAAGATCGAGAGCGAGGCGAACTGGATTACCTTAGAAAAACCGCCGTTAAACAATCCATAAATCTGAAGGGCAGTGTCCAAGTGATAGACCACATTGACATAAAGATCGTTGATGGGAATCTTGCTGGCGTCGTAGTCGAGATATCCGATAAATACCACTAAAGGCTTCATGTAGGCGTGGTCTGAAATGACACTCAAGAACGGAAGAAAACCAAGGAGAACAGTGTCGTCGGGAAGCATCTGGTTGAATGCAAACAAGGCATTCGGAACAATGGCCAGATGCTCAATAGTCCCCAGGATATGGTGCTTAGGAGAGTACAAAGAGAGCGACACTTTGACGTTCTCAACCACATCCTCCGACCACGATAGCCCATGACACTGATGGTCCACGCGGGATCCATCGAAACGACAAAAGCGGCATAGGCAAGAAACCTCTCGCCTCCATGTAACACTGAACTGCAGGGCCAGTCACCATGACAAACATCTTGAGATCCTTCCAAGCAAGCAACGCCCTGTTCATTGAGATCCCATCCATGAAGTCGATCGTCATCTCGTCGACACTGTAAGCCACCGAAAAAATAGAACCAATGTGTTCGAGGACGATAGTGGGGTATTGGAAGGTGATGGTGGAGTTAGCATGGCCAGCAGTCATTGAGGTCAGAGACTTGCCAGACAGAGTGATGTTTGAGTTGTAATAGAACCGGTGAACATGAGCCGGAACAAAATGGTCAGGGCTGTGTGAGTCAAAGGTCTCGCGGGGAAGGAGAACGGGATTAAGGCGGACGACGGGAGGCGGCACTGGATCATTATATTGATGATCAGTGCATGTGAAGAAGCGAGGAAAAAGTTGATAGAAGTAACTTGCTTAGAACTAAAGGTCAGCTGAAGCTTCCAAGAGCCCAGCATAGAACAAAAGAGACTCCATCATTGCTAAACCTGCAATGGAAGTAGTTGGAAAGAAGGGGTGGAGACAATACGTTCTTAAAGAATGAAAGAAAAGTAAAGATCATAATCAAAGGGCATCTTCTCGATGAAAATCATTTTAATCAGAGTGCTGAATCGGTCAAAGCTAAAACATGATGAAAGGAAGGAACTTGTGTGACTTGGTGGTACACAACCCTCTATCAAAGAAGGTTTGTGGATGAAACTTGGAAAGAGAATTGTGCGTAATTTTTACGGTTTTCATCATCATAATATCATTAATGAAAATGACATAGGCAGATCCCATGATTGGTAGTATCCTACTGGCATTGTTTTCAGATATCATAAGCGAACGGAGAAGTGGGACTAATGTTGTTGTATAATAATTGCCCTAGTACTTGACAACGTACACAAAAGGCAAACATCATTATTCATTTATATAAAAAGAAACTTCCAAGTGATGAAGAGTGTGTATAGTTGACTTCTTATGTCTCTCTTGTATACAGACTGTAATTAGAACTTCTATCAGCCAACAGCCATCTATCTCCCAAACTCACCATGTGTAAGCATGAGACTCTTCATATCAGTGAAGACTACACGACCATGACTGTCAGAATCAATAAACTTTAAATTACAGCCCATAAGTTTAGTTTTCTATGTCTCTAAGATGGAAAACTTGAGACCAAATGGCATTAGACACATATAAGCCAATACGCAGACTAGCAGCGCATATATCCCATAGTCTCATCCATTGTCACTAACGTAAAAGTCACTCGCTATTTAAGTCATATTACAGAGAGGTCGCAGGGTTTTCACCACTGATCTGAGTAAGTCTTGGGTTTCGTCCACGCTATCTTTTGAAGGGTCAAATACAAACAAACAATAGAGTCAACACCTGGAGAATGCTGACTATCAAGAAAATATTCTGATGTGTGACAAGACTCACTTCCACGTTGCATTTCTCTGCACATATTTATCAGGTTCGGGGACAAGATCAATGGTTCAGCCATTATAAAATATACCGTGGCGCAGCTAGTGGAACATATAGATATTCATGAGGGGGTATCACCTATTGAGCGTTGAAATCTGAGTATATCTACAGGAACAAGCTACCGACACATCTCTACTTCAACAAACTACTGCCTGTTAGAAGCCTAAGATACAGGAATAATCATCTTGCTATCCATATGCCTCCATTCTCGATCCCAGTTTCCCTCAACCCAGCCCCTTCTGTCCGCACACCAACAAAATGCACTGGTATCTTGTCCACTTGCTCTTGCACCTTCCCCCTCAGCTCTGTTAACCGCCCAGAAACACTCTTGTCCCTGCTTTCCTCCTGTTGTCTGAGTGTTTCTAGCGCCACATCCGCGTTCCAGGCTGGTCTCCCTAACGACATGACGGTCACCAAGAGGTCCTTCTCAGACCAATCCTGAGCCTCCTCTAACGTCCGCGGTATGATGTAAGGCCGGATGTATCCCATCAATATAATCTTTACTTTTGACCCAAGGAATGTCATGCCATCATAGTCCTCGAGAATATGAACAGCTACTTTGTTCCTTGGAGCCACCTTCGGTGGTAGATTACCTGGCGGCGCAACAGTCGCCACGGCCTGATGCCACTCGTCGTCAATATCCGGATGGGGTTTTGATGGTACTATTCTGGCCCATGCAATGTAGACCCCCGGTAACTTATTAAGAATAGACTCTGGGACATCTTTAAGATTAGCCGTCGGCATCTGGAGATCACGGCCAGCACGACCGCTGCCCTGACTGACAATCCCACTAAAATTAACTGGGAACGGCTCAAGAGGTCCTGAGTCATCACCAACTAGTCTCAAATCTATCCTGACCCCAGAGCCGGTTTCAATTGCCTTAAACCGATTCCGGTGTGTCCTCTCCCACATTTCTTGATGCCGTTTTATATGATTGTCCATTCCCACAATATCGTACACTCTTCCACCAATATTTTGTGCCTTTGCAACCTTGCCATCATATTTCTGTATCTTAGATCCCACCGCGGCGCCCACAACCCCCATGATCGGCGCTGTGTATTTTGCGACAGCAATATTAGCAACCGTCGACCCAACCTTGACGCCAAGCTCAATCGGCATGCTCTTTAGACTGGCACCCCTAATGACCGATGAGTCTGCCGATGTACTCGCAATTCGGAAAACTGGACACCCAGCAAGTACCCTTTTCTTCTCATCGGTGACGACCAAACGGAAGTAACCGTCTTGGGAATTTGCAGGGATGCGAACAATGCAAGTCTCACGTGGTACATGCTTAGTCATTCTTCCCGTGGCCTTTTTCTGAAAACGAGCAATATCTCGTTGGATGCCACGTTCTATGGTAGGGCTAATCTGCAATGGATCCGCCCTATTTTGTGGTGTGGCATCAATCCACGAGTCACAGGAACCAACAAACGCCTTAATGGCCATTCCCGTGCTACCCGAGAATCCCTTTTGTTGGAGGTATATTCTGCGTTTGGGCGGCAATGGCTCGTCGGACAAAATGGTGATGGAGACGGATGTTCCCGGCCCGCGGTACCACACCAAGGCATATGTATGACGAATGACACTGTAGTGTCGTGACGACTCAACCGGCCGCGCAAATAATCCTGTCGCGAAAAATTGCGCCTCGCCGAACGCAGCTTTCCAGCCTGGTGTTTGCACGCTGGGAAGGAAGGACGATGGCTCTGATTGGGTGCGCGATCGCATCTCAAGGTCATCCGTGCTTCGTGCCGGAAGTGGCGGAATAATCTCATCAAACGTTAGTGCACCAGATATCATTGCGGCGCTCTTCACTTTTCGGATCTGTTGTCGGGGCGCTTCTAATTGCGACGAGGAGCCTTGGGTGGGGAATGTCGATCGCAGACTAGGTGTCCCGGGGGTTACCGGTTTGCGCCGGATGACCTGGGTGGCTTGGTTTTGTCGATTACGTGTTGAAATTGTGTTGAAATCTGGACGCGATGATCGCGAGGGACTAACGACAGAATCAGGTGGAGTGATGACGGTGCCCGGGGTGGCCACCGCGGTGTATGGGGGGGGCGGTTCATCGGTGTTTTCTCGCCTTCGTGGCGTTGGTTGGTACGGTGCTTCCAGTGTGGGGGTATTATGGGAGGAATTCGGTATCGCAACAAGTCGATTAGCTAATTGAATAGCCGGATCGTTGAGGTTGAGGTAGTTGGAATATGTTGACATTGTATCGACAGATGATTGCGATTCATGTGTGAAAACTTTAGATTGTCGTGGGGCATTATATTTGGCGCCTGGGTTATTTGGCGGTGGAGGTACCATTGGATTTGTTGGGGAGCTCATATGCGAATACTTCTATGCTTGCGTGAAAATCTGAAAATTAGAGAACAAGGCGAGATTGTTCATAACTTGTAATAGAATAACATGCCTACTTGGAAATAAATACAAACCAAGGTTGTAGAGTTTGATAGTGTTGTAGTACTAAAGTCTAAGACTTAAGTATTATTGACCCAGTTGTAATGATAATTTCGCTAATGAATCAGATATGAATAAAAGAAGGAAGAAGTCATTATTTCATGACAAGTTAATTCTTAGGGTTAGGGTTAGGGTTAGGGTTAGGGTTAGGGTTAGGGTTAGGGTTAGGGTTAGGGTTAGGGTTAGGGTTAGGGTTAGGGTTAGGGTTAGG